>SJYT01060898.1:194741-260577 GCA_006410635.1 Cephalophus harveyi
AGTAATACTCAAAATTCTCCAAGCCAGGATTCAGCAATACGTGAACCGTGAACTTCCAGATGTTCAAGCTGGTTTTAGAAAAGGCAGAGGAACCAGAGATCAAATTGCCAACATCTGGTGGATCACTGAAAAGGCAAGAAGAGTTCCAGAAAAACATCTACTTCTGCTTTATTGACTATGCCAAAGCCTTTGACTGTGTGAATCCCAAGAAACTGTGGAAAATTCTGAAAGAGATGGGAATACCAGACCACCTAACCTGCCTCTTGAGAAACCTCTATGCAGGTCAGGAAGCAACAGTTAGAACTGGACATGGAACAACAGACTGGTTCCAAATAGGAAAAGGAGTACATCAAGGCTGTATATTGTCACCCTGCTTATTTAACTTCTATGCAGAGTACATCATGAGAAACGCTGGACTGGAAGAAGCACAAGCTGGAATCAAGATTGCCAGGAGAAATATCAATAACCTCAGATATGCAGATGACACCACCCTTGTGGCAGAAAGTGAAGAGGAACTAAAAAAAGCCTCTTGATGAAAGGGAAAGAGGAGACTGAAAAAATTGGCTTAAAGCTCAACATTCAGAAAAACGAAGATCATGGCATCTGGTCCCATCACTGCATGGGAAATAGATGGGGAAACAGTGGAAACAGTGTGAGACTTTATTTTTTGAGGCTCCAAAATCAGTGCAGATGATGATTGCAGCCATGAAATTAAAAGATACTTACTCCTTGGAAGGAAAGTTATGACCAACCTAGATAGCATATTCAAAAGCAGAGACATTACCAACAGAGGTCTGTCTAGTCAAGGCTATGGTTTTTCCAGTGGTCATGTATGGATGTGAGAGTTGGACTGTGAAGAAGGCTGAGCACCGAAGGATTGATGCTTTTGAACTGTGGTGTTGGAGAAGACTCTTGAGAGTCCCTTGGACTGCAAGGAGATCCAATCAGTTCATTCTGAAGGAGATCAGCCCTGAGATTTCTTTGGAAGGAATGATGCTAAAGCTGAAACTCCAGTCCTTTGGCCACCTGATGCAAAGAGTTGACTCATTGGAAAAGACTCTGATGCTGGGAGGGATTGGGGGCAGGAGGAGAAGGGGACGATCGAGGATAAGATGGCTGGATGGCGTCACGGACTCGATGGACGTGAGTCTGGGTGAACTCTGGGAGTTGGTGATGGACAAGGAGGCCTGGCGTGCTGTGATTCATGGGGTCGCAAAGAGTCGGACATGACTGAGCGACTGAACTGAACTGATGAATCTTGGCTATCATTTGTCTTTCTGTAACGTATTAAGGTATGCTGTAGAGTAATTGCAGTTGTTTTCGCTTTTTCGCAGGTCATTTTTAGATGAATTGAAGGCGTGTGTCACTTCTGAGGATATTGAAGGCATCGTCTGTCTCACAGCTGTTGTGCACATTATCTTGGTTATTAATAAAGGTTGGTTAAGGCTCCTCTCGTATTGTTTGGTGTACTGCCGAGCGTGTCTTACAGAGATCCATTTTAGAATGTTTGGGAACGAGTCCCCTGCCAGTCAGGCTCTCAAGGCGCTTTCTCCCAGGTTTCCGCGTTCCACGCGTGCTGTCTGCCTGGGCGTCTGCTGTGTGGCAGCCCTGTGCCGGCATGAATCGCAATAGTTCCCTAACGTAGCTCCTGTCCACTCTTCCCAGGACACATTATGCCTCCCTCTCTGTACCTCAGACCAGATTTCTGTTGATTTGCCATTTATTGCCTTTATCGTGTGTGTTTCAAAGTCAGAATCATTTTTGCCAATGATAGCGTGTTTTGGTATTAATATTGTGTGTGTCTGTGTTCCGCTTACTGTGTGTGCTCTGAGTGCTACAGCCGGTTGAAATACTATTGGAAAAATAATTAGAGATACCTTTGAGTTACTTACCAAAGTGTAAAATAGAGTAATAACTCTGGAAGTGACTGCTGTTGTGTTTCTATATTTTTTGACGAGTTTTAGTAACGTTGAAATTATTTTCTAAGGTATTATGCATAGGGGGCTCTTCGCAAAACAAGTTATCCCCATAAGCATGAATGCATAGTATGGCTGCAGACTCGTGACAGGAGTTTGTAGGTAGTGTGACCCCAGCGGGGAATCCGGAAAGACTTGCCTGAAGGCATGTCTCCTGGGGGCCAATCAGGAAGGTGAGGGACGTTCTCCACGTGGAGGTTATGAGGTGACAGAGGAGAGTCTGCGGCTGAGGGACATTTTCCACACGGAGGGCGTGAGGTGAATGAGGAGCGTCTGCGGGTGAGGGCCGTTCTCCACACGGAGGGCGTGAGAATGGAGATTGAGGAGTGAATGAGCACCTAGTATTTAATAAGTGCTTAGACATTCGCCAAGCAGATGTTGATTCTGCAGTGTGTTGGTTTCATTACTGTTGAAGATGGTTATGATGAAGTCTGAGGGCACGGACAGCAGAATGGGGTAATGCCTTTGAGAACTTCCTCAGATGTGAGGAAGTGTTTTTGTAATCCCTTACTGGATCTTCTAGCATCCCTTTAAAGGGATTATTTCTTTCCACAGATCAATGATGCACTAACGTAGGCGAGGATAGGAGGATTTGTCTTAAACGAAAATTGTACCTGCATTGAAAAAGTACGTGTGCTCTTTGATTGGTTGTGTTCAATATTTTTCTGTCTTTAACAGGTAAACATAGGAGTCCAAAAGTGAAGGATGTTGCAGCGAGTATTGAGAGAAAACTGAAGACGTTCATGGAAATCACTCTGGAGGAGGATAGCTTGGAAAGGTAAAGCACCAAGCGTACACCAGCTGTGAGGATCTGAAGTCTACTAGGTATTCCTTAACATANTTTAACAGGTAAACATAGGAGTTCAAAAGTGAAGGATGTTGCAGCGAGTATTGAGAGAAAACTGAAGACGTTCATGGAAATCACTCTGGAGGAGGATAGCTTGGAAAGGTAAAGCACCAAGCGTACACCAGCTGTGAGGATCTGAAGTCTACTAGGTATTCCTTAACATACATTAGATCTCACTTTTGTTCCTGCTAGTTGCAGGCAGGTAGAGAACTGGGGATTGAAGGGACAGAAATGTTTCTGTTGGCAAGACCCCTTGCGCATGTTTTGATCGCTTCCCCATTCTGTCTTTAAAAACAAAAACGAAGCTGTTATTTATGAGATTCTACCCTAGAAAAGTAAGGGCGTACAAACTTACGTTGTATGATTCTAAACCTAAGCAGATTATATTTGGTGGTTTGCTACGTTTTTGAAACCGGGGGTCTTCATAGGATGTAATTGTCTGCTTCCACGTGTACGTGGTAGGAGTGAGGAGGTGGCTCCAGAGACTGGAGGAACGTGCCCCGCTGTCTCCCGTCCGGGTGGCCCGCTGCTGCCACAGGGCCTGCCGTCTGAGACTGCGCTCGCTGCTCTGGTTTCCCCCCGTGTCTCTGTTGCCTGCGCTGTGTTCGACGTGCTGTGCAGTTCCCTGTAGACTCTTTTCTGAACTGTGTCTGACTCTCAGACCAGCCACAGAAGCAGTGCTTCCCTTCTACTTTCTGAACACCGTATGGTTAGGTGTTACAGGGCTTTGAACCAGGTAATTAGTTTTAAGCCTGGGAAATAAACCACTTTCCAGATCTACTTTCTCCTTAGAAGAAAGCTTTCAAAATCCTAAATTGCTCACTTTTAACAAAGATAGCCTTGTCTTCTTCTTGCCAATCTGTAGACCTTTCTTTACTTTCCTTACCTCACTGCATTAGCTAGGGCTTCCAGTACAATGTTGAAAGGGAGTGGCGGAAAGAACTACTTGTCTTATACAAGATTTTAGTGGGAAAGCTTCCTGGTTCTCATCAGTAAGCACAATGTTAGCTGTAGACGTTCTTTATCAAGTTGAGGATGTTCCCGACTACCCCTGATTTACAAATAGTTCTTATCATAGTGGGTGTTGGATCTTGTCAGAAACCTTTTCTGCATCCACTTACAGGATCGTATCATTTTTCTTTTTGAGCCTGCTGATGTGATAGGTTGCAGGAGTTCATTTCCAGATACTAAACCAGCTTTGCATGTCTGGGATAAATCCCAGCTGGTCATGGTATGTAATTTTTTAATATACTGCTGAGTTTATGTTTTATTGAGTGTTTTTGCATCTGTGGGGTTTCCCTGATAGCTCAGTTGGTAAAGAATCCGCCTGCAATGCGGGAGACCCCAGTTTGATTCCTGGGTCGGGACGATCCACTGGAGAAGGGATAGGCTGCCCACTCCAGGATTCTTGGGCTTCCCTTGTGACTCAGCTGGTAAAGAATCCACCTGCAATGTGGGAGACCTGGGTTTGATCCCTGAGTGGGGATGCTCTCCTGGAGCAGGGAAAGGCTGCCCACTCCAGTATTCTGGCCTGGAGAATTCCATGGACTGTATAGTCTGTGGGGCTGCAAAGAGTCGGACATGACTGAGCGCCTCTCATGAGAGAGAGCATTTTGTAGTTATCTTCCCTTGTAATGTGTTTGTCTGGCTTTGCTGCTTGGGAAATGCCAGCCTCATAGAATGAGTTAGAAAGTATTCCTTCCCTTTCTTCTGAAAGAGACTGTAAATAATTGGTAAACTTCTTCCTCAAACATTTTGCAGAATTAATTCATCAGTGAATCCATCTGGGTCTGACGCTTTGGAAGGTTATTAATCATTTATTCAATTTTTTGAGATCCTGGCCCCATTCCTGGGTCAAGAAGATCCACTGGAGAAGGGATTGGCTACCCACTCCAGTATTCTTGGGTTTCCCTGATGGCTCAGCTGGTAAAGAATCTGCCTGCAATGTGGGAGACCTGAGTTCAGTCCCTGGGCTGGGAAGATCCCCTGGAAAAGGGAACGTCTACCGCTCGAGTATGCTGGCCTGGAGAATTCCATGGACTATACAGTCCATGGGGTCGCAAAGAGTTGGACATGACTGAGTGACTTTCACTTTCTGTTCACATTGTCTATTTCTTCTTGAAATAGTTTTGGCAGACTGTGCCTTTCAGGAATTTGGTCCGTCTCATCTAGGCTGTCAGCTTTGTGGGCACGGCATTCCTTAAGTATCTTTTATAGTGTCCCTGGGCCCTGTCGCCACGCCCCCTCTTTCATCTCTGATATTAGTCATTTGTAACCTCTTTTTTTTTTTTCCCAGCCTGACCAGAGGCTCGTCGGGCCTTCCTAGAGCCTCGGTGGTGAAGAGTCTGCCTGCCCAGCAGGAGGCCTGGGTTCCATCCCTGGGGGGAAGACCCCTGGCAGAGGGAGTGGCAGCCCACTCTAGCATTCTTGCCTGAGAAATCCCGTGGACAGAGGAGCCTGGTGGGCTTCAGACCACGGGGTCACAAAGGAGTTGGGCACAACCTAGCCACTGAACGGCAAAGAGGCGTGTTGGTTTTATTGATCTTGAAAAGAGCCAGATTTTAGTTTCTTTGATTTCCTGTATTCATTTCTTTTTTTTTTTTAATTTTTTTGCTTTCTGTCCTAATTTTTATTTTTATTTTTTCTTTTGCCTGCTTTGGATTTAATTTAGTCTTTTTTTTTTTTTTTCTGGCTTCCTAAGGTAGAAGCCTAATTACTGATTTTGGATGTTCTTGCTTTTCTAATATATTCAGTTGGTGCTATAAATTATTATTACCCATTAAGCATTGCTTTTGCTGCCTGGCACAAATTTCTATGTTACATTTTCACTTAGTTAAAAATATTTTAAAATTTCTCTTAAAATTTCTTCTTTGCCCTATGTGTTCTTTCAGTTCAGTTCAGTCGCTCAGTCGTGTCCGACTCTGTGCGACCCCATGAATCACAGCACGCCAGGCCTCCCTGTTCATTAGAAGTGTATAATTTAATCTTGCAATTTTCCAGTTATTTTTCTGTAATTGATCTCTAGTTTAATTCCATGTTATCTGAGAGAAGACACTGTATGGATTTCTATTCTTTTAAATTTATTAAGGTGTGTTTTATGGCCTAGTATGTGATCTATCTTGGTGAGTGTTCCATATGAGCTTGAGAAGAACGCATGTTTTACTGTTGTTGGGTGAAGGCGTGTCTAAATGGCAGTTATATCCTGTTGGTGGTGGTGAGTTCATCTCTGTCTTTACTGATGTTCTGCTTGCTGGATCTGTCTGTCTGTTTTTGATAGAAGGGTTTTGCTTTATATGTTTTGTTATCCTGATATTAGGAGCATATGAGTTTAGACCTGCTGTATCTTCTTGATGAGCTGACCCTCTTACTTTTATAGCAATGCTTTTCTCCACAGAAGCCATTTTGTTAGGTATTAAGGCAGCTCCCGAGCCTCGTTTGGTGAACATTTTTCGAGCGTTAGTGGTGTTTTAAGGAGGCAGAAACCCCACGGTGACAGGACAGCCTGAGCTCCAAGTCGTGTTCCCGTCGGTGCCGGTGTGACGGGTTGGGGCTGGGAGGGTCATAGTGAATGCTGAAGTGTGGAGGAGCCGTGCTCCCACTGGGGAGGACTTGCAGCCCGAGGCTGACCCTCGCTCCCGGGAGGGCGAGGCCCTGAGGCCTCCTGGGGGGACGCTGCCCGTCTGGTCCCTGGGAGCTCGCGCGCACGGTGGGGCTGAGAGCTGCCGGGCCAAGTGAGCCTCGCCGCGCCCGTGTGCTCCCCCAGCCAGCAGGCACCGTGGCGGGCCTGAAGGGCCGGGGCCCGCGGTGCCGCCCCCGCGGCCCGGCCTCCCGGCGAAGGTGGGGCCTCGTGGGGAGCCCTCCAGTGGCCCTGCCGACCTGCTTGGCGCTGTGCCCGGTGACAGGCCGCCGGGCACTGGAGGCGGGGGCTGGAGCGTCCTTGGCCATCCGCCAGGCACACGCGTTCAGCTGCATGCTTTATTTTGGAGACTGCTGACTGTTTTCCTGCGCAGTTTAAGAAGGATCTGTGAGGGAGAAAGCAGCAGACCCTATGTTTTACGAGCCTGTTTTATTTCTGCGGCTGTGGGGAAGAGGAGCGTGAGCCTCTGGTGTGGAGGAAACTGAGGAGCGTGTGTGTTTCTGAAAACACTGTCGCCCTTTAGTCGCTCAGTCGTGTCTGACTCCCTTGTGACCCCGTGGACTGTACCCACCAGGCTCCTCTGTCCATGGGATTTCCCGGGCAAGAACACTGGAGCGCGTTGCCGTTTCCTTCTCCAGGGGAGCTTCCTGTCCCAGGGTTCAAACCCTTGTCTCTTGCATTGGCAGGCAGAGTCTTTACCACTGACCCTCCTGGGAAGCCAGGAGAGGGCGGCAGAAAGCCTACAGCCCCCGGTGTTCCCAGGTGATCCCCCATCCAAGTACCAACCAGGCCCGATCCTGCTTAGCTTCCAAGACCAGACGAGATCGGGCGCGTTGCAGGTGGCATGGCTTTCAACCTGGGCAGTGCAGATACTCAGTAAGGCTGTGAGAATTACACACCAGACAATGGCAAGTAATTGTCATAGGACATAGTCATAACCTCAGAAATGCGAGCCTCTTACAGGATCTCTTTGTTAGAAATACCACCTGTAAGGACAGTTTTTTTGAATAGGATGATATGAACTGCTCCGAGGGACATTTTCACTTGCACAGACGTTCAGGGCGAGTACTTGAATTGTGTTATTAGTTAACATTGACAGAAAAAAGGCCCTAGAAGTTCAGAACTTCCTCTATGGAAAAGAAAAGAATATCCCTAGAATTTAAAAACAGGTGTGTAATATTTGGAGGGGTAATGGCTGAGCCCCTGACAAGAATCATGAGTCAGTTGGACTCAGTGACTAAACAACAAAATGTAATGTTTTGTTTATTCATTATTTCTAGAGCTACACGGAGTTTCCTCTGCTGAGCTGATACACAGAGGGCAGGAAAGAATTATTCCCTTTAAGGAGAAAAGGTCCTAAAAAAGCAAATAGGTAGAGGCTGAAATACTGGCTTCCTTCTTAAATATTCAGGAAGCACACTGTAGAAAAACCAGTGTTTGAGGGAAAAGAAGAACCTAAAAACCGAAACATAAAGATCAATCTAATGGAAGATATGCAATTAAGATTTAAGACTATATTTTTCAATATTATTTATTTTTGTCAGCATAGAGACATTAAGGCAGGTTTGTCTTCAAGGCTCTAGGAGCCCTTTGGTCTAGTTAGAACTTAAGGCGGTGGGGCATTAATTGGGAAGCGAGTGTTTTCTGAGCAGACACCCCGGTCTCTGCAGGGGGTCAGGGTTTTGTTGACTGGTCCGTCGGGTGCTGTCTCGTTGCACCTTCAGGGCCTCGCCGGCCGGGAGAGCCAGGCGCCCGTGTGTCCCGGGAGCAGACACCTGCGTGCTGCTGTGCTGGTGGCTTCCAGGCCCCGTGCTGCCCGCCGCCTGCTGTCTCCACCCCCCGCAGCATCCCCAGGGCACAGACGCCTGGGACGGCACGTGTGCGGCGGTGGAGCAGTGAGAGGCAGCCGTCGGTGAGGCAGCAGGGCTGGGCCAGCCGGACGCCGATGGGAGCCTTTAAAGGGAAGATCAGCTGCAGCCCGAACTAAAAGCCCTTCATTGGAAACACAGCTGATGAACCAGAGCCTCAGCTCCTCGGGGGTCCAAACGGCTTCCATGCAGGGCAACCCAGAGCGGGACCGACACCGCTGTGGAGGAGGGTCCGAGGGGAGGCGGCCGTGCAGCCACCGGTGGGAGAGGGTTTTCATGGCAGGCTAAAGACATACGCACTTTTCAAGGTTCTTTTTTGTTGTTGTTTCTGTAAGTAAACTTTAGGTGAGACTGGAGAAAAAAATGACCTTAACAGAAGCCCACAGGCCCAAGCACAGCGCGGGCAAGCAATACCAAGACGGCGCGTGCGGGGCAGAGAAAGGGTCGCGGCAGGGCCACACGCGGAGATGCACGGCTCACGCCGCGGGAACCCCAGACTCCCCGAAACCTGTCAGCAGAGCCCTTGTCTAGGCAAGCTGAGGGGGTATGGTTGGCTGTGGCAGACTTGTCGGCATCAAATCCTTTGTCCTTGAGGTCGGGTCACGGTCAGGTAGCAAAGTTCCTGTAAATCTCCACCACACGAATGTTCTTTTCTGTTCTGACAAGACAGGGCACGGTCCCAGGACACTCAGGTCACCCTCCGAGGCCACAGGCCTGGCTCAGCTGGTGGCTCCCTCAGGGCCGGGCCATCCCCAGACCCTGCTCAACTCTCAGCCCCGAGAGAGCCAGGCGCTCGGGACCCAACCGACACCCGACTCCTCAGGCGGCCGAAGCGGGGGCAGTGGGGGGGCAGTTCCTGCAGACTGCGTCCATGCAGACCGCCGCCGCCGCGAGGCTGCAGACGCAGGCGTGGGCGAGGCTCACCGCTGCCCTGAGGCCTGGGCCACGGCTGGCGGGCAGCCTTGGCGAGGGCTCTGGCGCCCCAGATGACCTGCTGGCCCAAGGCGGGGTGAGCCGGGGCCCCAGGGACAAGGCCGGGGCCCGCCTCTTGCCTCGCTTGCCGCCCAGCAGCCACCATCGACAGTTGGTTGAATCAGCACTCACGGTCCCTCACGGACAGGTGGTCCCTTAAGGGAATCGCTGCGGTGCCAACCAGTGGCTGAGCAGGACCACTCGCCACTGGTCACTGACAGTTGACTGCTGTGGGCAGAGCCACCGCGGCGCTGGCCGGCGGCTGAGTGGGCCGGCAGTGGTCGCGTGCTCACTTGCCTGGTAATGGGGGCGGGCAGTGGCACACAGCAGTGACCACGTGCCAAGGGCGGAGCTCCGCCACAGCAGCACACCTGAGTCTGAACCAAACTCCTGAATTTTGAGACAAAGAAACATCTTAAAAACGTTCCTGTGTTGGCCTCCATGTGGCCCCTTGTGAAAACTGGGACACGTGAGTCTTACTGGAGATGTGGCCCTGCTGTGGAAACGCACGGGC
Source organism: Cephalophus harveyi (assembly GCA_006410635.1). Taxonomy (NCBI): domain Eukaryota; kingdom Metazoa; phylum Chordata; class Mammalia; order Artiodactyla; family Bovidae; genus Cephalophus; species Cephalophus harveyi. The sequence continues at coordinate 204,556 of SJYT01060898.1, forward strand.
TCCGCTGCTGGTGTGCAGGGGGCCCTGAGCTGGGTCAGCGACGCTGTGTTGGTTCCAGGTCGACTTCCTTCGGTGTATGGAGTTAGGTAAAATACGCTGTTGGCTGTTGGACAGCACAGGTCTGCACTGTGTGAGTCCACTTGTATGCAGGTATCTCCGGGCTAAATACTCTGGGACTGCCCTGTCCTGGCTGGCTGAATCTGTGGATGTGGGGAGCCGCGTTCTCAGAGGGCTAAGTTATATTCAGATTTTCCACTTCGCAGAGGGCTGGCATCCCAAACCCCTGTGGTGTTCAAGGCCAGCTGTATTTCTTGAATTTCACCTGATTTCTCCTGATCTCTCTGAACGTGGCTACTAGAAAATGTCCAGTTGCCCTGAGCCTGTGTTGATGCTGTTCGGGGCAGGACCCAGGCAGGCCCAAGTTCCCGTGACAGCTCCGGGCTGAAGAGGGAACAGGCGGAGAGGCCATTTGGGGCCCAGGTCGTGCCTCGTGTCCGCAGGGACGCAGAGGCTGGCTGGCCCACACCCTCTGAAGGAGCTCGGGGCAGGGAGAAGCAAGGCCAGGGGCTACAAGCGGCCTCGCATCTGTGAGCGCCCAGCAAGCGTCCCCGGGACGGGGTGCAGGGCTGGGAGGGCAAGGGTGTGCGGGGCGCGGGCGATGGAGGAAGCGGTGTGCGTCACGCGCGGCTGGGGAAGCGGCCTCGCTCCCGGCGGGCCGCTGACCGTGGGCGTGGGAGGGGCGCGCGGCCGCACTGCTGCCGAGCCTCCCAGCGCCCTGCGCGGGTCCTGGGGCTCCTGAGGGGCTCCGTCTGTCCTTCTGTCTGTCCTGGGGCAAGCGCGGGCCCGGCCGGGGGCTCCGTCTGTCTGTCTGTCTGTCCTGGGGCGAGCGCGGGCCCGCCGGGGTGCTCTATCTGTCCGTCTGTCTGTCTGGGGCTAGCGGCCTGCGCGGTGCTCCGCCTGCCCTGGGGCGGGGCAGCTCCCCCCAGGCGGCCGCGTGGCAGCACCGCGTGGGCGCGGGTCTCCCTCCGCTGCCCGGGGCCCTGGCCGCCCCGCCCTCGCTCTGTCTGCTGCAGACCGTGTTGCGTCCGCGCTGTGGACGTGTGGGCGCGTTTCTGCCGCTGACTCTCTCTCTCTGTTTCAGGTTTCTCTACGAATCCTCATCAAGGACCTTGGGAGCACTTTTGAATTCATAACCAAGCCAACGTCTTGGTCATGTAAAAACAGAGGAAAAGGACTTTACAGAAAGTGAGATGACTGTATTTTTCTAGCCTTTTTAACGTTAGTGACCCATATAATAGAGGAGCGGCAGGGCTTCTTTTGGGGTGGGAATGAGTGGAAGACTCACAGGTCTTTACACTTTTGTGGCGTGCCTGCCCGAAGGGTGCATTTAATTTAACAGGCTCTAGGTGTCATTGGTGCAGAAACCCCCATTGCATGGAAAAAAAGACAATTTTCTAGCAAACCCGATTGTTATAAAAATGACTTTTATGTATTATATTGCTTGCAAACTCTGAGTAATAAAGTGGTGGCAACTTTTTGTGCACTTGATTAATAAATACTAGTGCATGTTTTTCCCTCCAGGGACAAGGGCTGAGTTCTGGGCCAGGCCTGGCTCTCCGCCAGGGGCAGCGGTGAGACCCATGGCGGGGCCAGGTGGGTGTTGGGAGGGGGCCGCTCAGGGGGCCTGCCGCAGCCGCGCCCTGCCCCCGGGCATGGACGGGGCCCTGAGGCTATGTGCCTGGCACACAGACCCAGTCATCCAGCCCGACGCTGAGCAGCTTTTCTTCCCAAGAGCCGCCCTGGCTGCATCCTGCTGACTTCATCTCAGCGCCCCTGTTACTGGGGTCTCTGCGTTCAGGTCCCAATAGCCCTGGCTCGGTCCGAGGCTGGCAGCCTGCGTCCTGGCGCTGCGTTGAACGCACGCACATTCGCTCTCAGCCCCAGCAGGAAGGCGGGCAGTTCCGATGGCGCAGGGCCTCTGCCCCTCCAAGAATGGCCTGCGCAGCGACGGTGCTGAGGGGAGGCCTCCCCGCGGGGCGTCTGCAGGCTGAGGCGGGCTGCGTGTCGCAGCCAACTCTGCACCTGAGACCCTGAAGACCTTTGCTGCTTTACTGAGCCATGGTTTATATTGGTGAATGTCCTTTCTTTTCTTTTTCGCCCTTGGTTTAGTTTCTAGAAGAGTCGAGCCTCATAAAGTGGACTGAGGAGTGCTCTGTCTTTATTCCTGGGAGAGTTTGTGCAAGATGGGAAGTAGCTCCTGGGAGTTTTGTGGCACTGAACTCTAAAAGGGACCTTGGTGTTTGTTTTCTTAGTGGGAAGAGGTTAATTTGCTTTTTAATTCACATGTAAGCCTTCAGTCAGGTTTTCTTTTGTGTGAAACAATGTGTGAAGTAATGCAGTTTGTGGAAAAATGTAATTCAGTTTTTATTGGGTCAAAATAGTTTAGAAAATCCTGATGTAGGCATATGCCCTAGAGAAGTTCCTATATGTGCACCTGGAAGACAGGGGGTGTCTCAGATGGGGAGCGTGGGGCGCTGGGAGGGTCGGGCTTCACGAGAGGAGCGGGTTTAGCACACACAACCCTGAACACTGTTCACTCAGAGACGCTCAGGCGTGACGCTGCTGTGTGGGTGAGCAGGAGGGGAATGCTGAGCACTATATTCACGCGTGACGAGTGTGTGGGTGAGCAGGAGGGGAACGCTAAGCACTATGCCCACGCGTGTGACAGTGTGTGGGTGAGCAGGACGGGATGAAGACACTTCCTGCCAGGCCTCCCCGCTCCTTCCTGCCGCCCCACTCACAGAAGGCCTCCGACCTGTCGTCACACATGGAGTCAAGGCAGGTCCCTTCACTGGGGCTCCTCGCTCCCAGCCGGAGGCCCTTCTTGCTGCGCCCACCTCCGGGGCTCTGGAATCCTCCCAGTGCCCAGCCCTCTCGTGCTCCCCCTGAGTGCTCTGAGCTTTGGGGTGCAGGTCCTGTCTCCCACTCTGGGCTGTGCCCTGGAGCTGGCAGGACTCCGTGGGGCAGAGCTGCCCCCTGGGCGGGACGAGAGCGTGCTCGGCGGCAGGCAGTGGTGGCCCATCGTGAGCTGAGCTGGGCAGCCTCTGCAGCAGCAGGGTGCGGAGTGCTCCCCCTGCCTCGAGGGGCTCTGAGGGGGTCACGGGCTGGCAGCCGCGGGCCCGTTAGAGGCGTCTCTCCTGGGGCTCTGGCAGCCCACCTTCTGTCCTGGTGGAACCAGGACCATCTGATGGCTCACACTGGGTTCACGGTTCAGACAGACCCAGGCTGTGTGTGTGCGATGAAGACCTGCCGGCTGGAAGTGGCCAAAGGCAGTTCTGACCGAATCCGTCAGCAGTTCGAATTTCCTCACAGCTGAGCGGAGTGTCGGCCAAACTGAGGCAAGTAACTTGGGGTTGTCTGTCACTCCCGCTTCAGGCGCCCGCCAACACACGGGTGGTCTGCTTCCTGGAAGCCCACTCCACTGCTGTTGCTTTGAAGAGGGGTCCTGGCTGAGGAGCAGCCCAGCGGGCATCCCAGCCCAGCACGCCGGGCACCTGCCGACGCGAGGGAAGAGCCCGTTGGTGCTGCAGACCCGGCTGAGGGCCTGGGCTCCACGAAGGAGCCCGCCTCCCAGAGGCTCGCACGCTACTGTCCCGGTGGATGCCCCGCCGCTGGGCCATGTTCTCCACACAGAGAGCAAGAGGCCCGGCTCCCCGTCCTGATAGCTCTCAGGAGCCAATAACGTCATGGTTAGGCTGGTGGGCTCTGAGCAAGTCCAGAGCGCTGGCTGGCAGGTTTGCCAGCCATCTCCTCTGTCTCCACTCGGCAGTGCCAAGGCCGCGGGGCCGGGGTCTGAGCCCCACTCGTTGGGGGAGTCCTCCTCTGCCTTGTCCTCGGCTGGGCAGGAGACCCAAGGGACATGTGGCTCAGGGGCCTTGAAGATGTTACAGTCACTCCTTGACCCGTGACTGCAGCTGTGTTCTCACTGTGCAGCACAGGACCGGGCCACCCACAGGCCCCGCAGGCGTGGCAGCAGGAACGGCACGGAACGTGAGTGCGCGTGGGAGACACCGCCCCGCCCGCGGGGCTCAGGAGGCGAGCGCCTGTGTGGGTGTGCGCTGCACACACTGGACAGACGCGCGCGTGGGCACCGTTGACAGCGCTGGCGTGTGCTCACACACCCGTGTCCTCGACGGCACCCACGCGCGTCCGTCCCTATGTGTCAGGGCCCGGCAGAGGCTTCCTGTCGTGACCACCGCCCCCTTGGCACCCCAGAAAGGGCTGTGCGCAGCCGTCCGGCCTGCGGGAAGTTGGGCTGCCTCGGGGCCGGGCCTGTTCTTGCCGCGCGAGGTTTCCTTCCCTGCTCCTGCCTCAGGTCCCCGTCTGCCCCGGGAGCTTCCTCTGCCTGCTCCCAGCGGCAGAGTGCAGCCGGTGCCAGGCGAGGCAGGCCCGGCACGGTCTGCCTGCTCGGATCCCGCCTCCTGCGGGTCCGCGCCTCTCCCCGTGGGCTGTGACTGCAGCTTCCCTGCGGTCCCTCCTGTGGGTCCGGTCCCCACGCTCCGTTTCGGGGGCCTTGCCCTCTGACTGTTGCTGGGCCTGTCAGTCCTAGAGCTGGCCCCGGGATGAAGCAGGACCTGTTTCTGGAAACCACCATTTGCAGCACGCAGGCAAACAAGACAGGAAGGAAGTTCCGGGCCCTCCCTGAAGCCCGTGTAGCCACACGGAGGGAGCGCCACAGCCCCAGAGGCCAGCCCCCACGGGGTGCGGGCTCGGAGTGCCTGGCTCCCCTGGGCCCTTCACCATGGCCTGCCTGTGTGTGCCCTCGGATTTGCTGCTGATGGAGGCCCGTCCATGGGACAGGTGGACCTAGGCCCCTTGGCATCTCGAGGACGTTGCTGGACACTGAGCGGTAAAGACCGCCTTCAGTGCAGGAGACCTGGGTTCGACCCCTGGGTTGGGAAGATGCCCTGGAGAAGGGAAAGGCTGCCCACTCCAGCGCTCCGGCCTGGAGAATTCCACAGTCCACGGGGTCGCAGAGTCGGGCACGGTGGAGTGGCTCTCACCCTCACTCACGCTTCAGAACCGCTTAACCCTGTCACCCACGCGCTCCCCCTGCTACCCGCCTGGTCCTATTCTTGTCTTCTCCGCGTTTCTGCCAGCGAGTGCATCACAGCCGGCTCTCCGGACATCAAGACAGGTGTGCCTCCGGCCCCCGGGGCTGGGTCTTAGCCCCGGGAGATCCCATGGCGGCCGTGGGGTGCTCCGTGGGGCTGAGGGACAACCCCCTCGAGCCTTTCACCCTAGGGGTGCGTCCAGCGGTGGAGGGCGCACGGGGCTGACGCAGGCCGGCTGCAGAGGATCGCGAGTGCTCTGCCACCCCCGAGAAGCCCACTCCACACCCTCTCCAGCCTCTGGGGGACGCACAGGAGGAGGGAACGGCGCTGGGACCACAGTGGACGCGTCCTGCCGGGGGAGGAGACCCCTGCAGGCAGACGGCACTCTCAGGGGCCGCCCCGAGGCCGCTGAGTCAAAGGCAGGACAGGACTTGGGCCCGGCCTGCCAGGCCGGGGGGACAGACGCGCTGCCTCTGGGCCCAGGCGTGGGGTGCGGGGGGAGGCGGACGGGCCTGGCACTCAACCCCGTCCGCGGGGCCAGTCCAGCTGTCGGCCACCCCGATGCCCGCACAGCCCCGCCTCGTCTGGGTGGGGAGGCTGTGGGGAGGGCCACGGGCACAGCTGACCCGGGGCCAAGCCAGGGAGCCAAGGTCGCCAAGGGCCGAGCGGGCAGGGTGTGAGGGCACAGTCAGCCACACACACACACGCACGCACACAGCTCACTGCTGACACACGCAGACACCCACGCACACGCTGCTGACACGCAGGCACGCACGCACACACCTGAGTACACACGCAGGCACGCACGCACACACCTGAGTACACACGCAGACACGCACGCACACACCTCACTGCTGACACACGCAGACACGCACGCACACACCTGAGTACACACGCAGACACGCACGCACACACCTCACTGCTGACACACGCAGACACGCACGCACACACCTGAGTACACACGCAGACACGCACGCACACACCTGAGTACACACACAGACACGCACGCACACACCTCACTGCTGACACACGCAGACACGCACGCACACACCTGAGTACACACGCAGACACGCACGCACACACCTCACTGCTGACACACGCAGACACGCACGCACACACCTCAGTACACACGCAGACACGCACGCACACACCTCAGTACAGAAGCAGACACGCACGCACACACCTGAGTACACACGCAGACACGCACGCACACACCTCACTGCTGACACACGCAGACACGCACGCACACACCTCACTACACACACGCAGGCACGCACGCACACACCTCACTGCTGACATGCAGACACGCACGCACACACCTCACTGCTGACATGCAGACATGCACGCACATACCTGAGTACACACGCAGACACGCACGCACACACCTGAGTACACACACAGACACGCACGCACGCACCTGAGTACACACGCAGACACGCACGCACACACCTCAGTACACACGCAGACACGCATGCACACACCTCAGTACAGAAGCAGACACGCATGCACACACCTCACTGCTGACACACGCAGACACGCATGCACACACCTCACTGACACACACACACACCTGAGTACACACGCACATACCTCACTGCTGACACACAGACACATATCCACGCACACATCTGAGTGCACACAGACATGCACACAGCTCACTTCTGACATACACACTCATGTACACACATACTTCACTTCTGACACACACCTCACTTCTGACACACAAAGACACACACGCACACAGCCCATCACTCTCTCACACAGATACACACACATACACATACACACCTCACTTCTCTCTGACACACACAGACACATATGCACTCCCACAGCCCACCTCTCTCACACACACACACACACACACACACACACATGCATACAGCCCACCTCTCATACACACACACACATATATGCACGCACAAAGCCAGCCTCTCTAACACACAGACACACACGCACAGCCCACCTCTCACACACACACACATGCACACAGCCCACCTCTCTCTCACACGCAGACACACACACATGCACACACCCCCCCTCACACACACACACACACTTGTCTCTGACACACACACACTCATGCACACACCTCACTTCTCTGTGACACACACACACAGAGCCCCCATCTGCTGAAGGAACCCACACGCGGTGCCCAGGTCTTTAGAGAGAAAGCCTCCTGGGGAGGAACACGGCCCCCAGCGCCCCTCCTGCACCGCAGGGGGAGGGAAGAGCCTCCGGAGACTCCACCTCGGCCCGGGGTCCTGCTGCGGAATCCCGACCTGGCGGACCGGCGCGGCTTCCGCGGCCGCGGGCCCGTCCCCGCTGACCCCAGGTTAGGCTCCCACGGCCTCTCAGGCCCAGGCGGAGGACCCCCCCAGCCCCTACGCGGCGCCCCTCCCCAGGAGCCCCGGCCCCTTCCGGGCAGGCCCGCGCTGCCCGCGCTGCCGGCGCTCCGACTCAGGCCCCGCCGTGGCGTGTGGGCGGGGGCGGGGGGTCTGCGGGCCGGGAGAGGCAGCGAGGAGGCGCCGGCGGCCCGGAGCTCTGAGCTCGTCTCGGGGACCCCTTCTCTAGCCGGGGCCCGGGAGCGCGGGCAGCGGGAGGGCCCGGGGCGGGGCGGGGCGGGGCCGAGATGTGTATAAGAGACAGCGCACACACCTGAGTACACACGCAGGCACGCACGCACACACCTGAGTACACACGCAGACACGCATGCACACACCTCACTGCTGACACACACAGACACGCACACACACACCTGAGTACACACGCAGGCACGCACGCACACACCTAGCCTTGCTGCGGAGGAGGGCCGGTGGAGGAGGGCCGGTGGAGGCGGGTCCGCGGGCTCCGGCCCCGGGCCCCTGAGGCGAGAGGGGCGCCCGTGGCGGGGCTGCGGGCAGAGCCGGCCCGGGCCTCGCCCCGCCGCCCCCGGGCGCCGCCGCCCCGGAGACCGCGGACTGCCGACACGGGTGGGCACGGCCGCCCCGGGTCCCGGGCCCTCGGCGCCGCCTTGGCTTTCCTGGGCGCACACGCAGCCCCGGCCCGCGGACAGCGAGCGCGGGGAAGGCCAGCGCCGCCCGGGAGGAGGTCCTCGCCTGCCCGGGGAGGTCCTGGGGGGAACAGCGAGGCTGGTCCTCGCACCTGGCGGCCCCGTCGCCAGCCGCTTCCCCCCGAGCCACCCCGGGCCCAGGGGAGCCCGCCCCGCTGAGCCCGCCCGAGAGGCTTGGGCCCGGCCCCGCACTCTGCCGTGACCTGCGGGACCTTGCCCCCGAGCAGCCCCGGAGGCCTGGCCGTGTGCCGTCAGCCTTCGCCCGGCTGCGCTCCTTCCTTCATCTGGCCGGAACTGGCCTGTCACCTCCTGTGAGAGCTGTTTGCTCAGCTCTCCCGACGCCGCCCTCCACACACACGGTCAGGGAGAACCAGGGTCAGCTGCCACTGGCCACTCGGTGTTCCAGGGAGGGCAGTTTCCATGGGGTGAAGGCAAGGCTGGTCCTCAGCTATTCTGTTTCCGTTGTAACTGCCCGTTCATCGCAAGCTGAAAATCTCTACCACTTTCAGAAATGGTAGAGAAAGGAGGAAGGAGCGGGTGGCTCAGGGAGCGAGCAAAGGAAAACCCAAAGGCAGACTTAATGAACAGAAGAGCATCGCTGAGCTGCCTGGGTCAGCGCGGCCCGACACAGCAGTGGCGTTCTGGCTACCAGCAAAGTCGACTTGTATTGTTAAGGAGAGCTTTATTCCCCCTCTGTTCTTGATGTGCTTCTAGGGAGCCTCCCAAACAGTCTTGGCGTGGGTCAACATGAACAGAAGAGCATCGCTGAGCTGCCTGGGTCAGCGCGGCCCGACACAGCAGTGGCGTTCTGGCTACCAGCAAAGTCGACTTGTATTGTTAAGGAGAGCTTTATTCCCCCTCTGTTCTTGATGTGCTTCTAGGGAGCCTCCCAAACAGTCTTGGCGTGGGTCAACCTTAGGGGCCCAGACCTTTTTGAATTGTCTCAGGGACTCCAGCTGATTGCTATAGCCTGCTGGATCCCGGAATGATTGGACACTACCATGGCGGGGTGCACAGATGGCCAGATGGAATTGCCGTCTTCCCACTGGGGGACCCATCCTGGGGCTGCACGTAGCCCCGCCTACCCACGTACACTCCCAACGTCCTGTGCACTCAGCCCTCTCTCCCGGCACCATCCTCACCCAGGGGCTGCTGCTGTGTGCTCAGGTTCACAGGCACAGTCTCCAGATGGTGCAGGGGGACCACGGTCGCCCGTGAAAGGCACATGCTGCCATGCTTCTCCTTCTCAACTGTCTGGATCTTGGACATAATGGTCACAGCAGCTGCAGTGTTCCAGATAACGATGGACAAGGAAAGATGCGCCCAGAGACCAGAGACCTGGTCCCAGCCCTGCCTCCCATGCCTGTTTATTCATTTAACTGGTAACACTTAGCTTCAGGTTAGGGTCTATAGAACACACGGTTCAAGGCGATACACATTTGCCTCCTCAGTTGAGTCCTAGAGTCCAGGACTCACCAAGACCCGAGGCCAGCTCTTTCTGCAGAGGATGCCTTGCCTTGAATTAGGGGGCTTTTCACATTTAGACAGTGAAGGCGCTCTTGTTGAAACCCTGGACTGACAAAACCGTCATGTCTGAGTGTATGTTCATTGCTCTGAGCCACGTGCCACAGTTCACAGCAACTGTTGGCAGCATCTCAGTGACCGTGGACACCTCACCGCTCCCTTTCCTCAAGGGCGCCCTCTGCCCCTTAATTGCGTTAGCCTCCTGACCTTCGGCACCTGTTCTGCCCGTGTCTTTCTGGTGCGGAAGGCTCCCTTATGGCAAATGGCAGCCTATTATTTACGACGCGGTGATCAGAGGTGCACGGGCAGGAATAAGGCGCCCCTTCTCAAGGCTCTGACTCCGCCCTGCTTGGGGCCAGAACACCTCTGCTCTCAGGTGGCGCTGTCCTGGGCAGCTTAGCAATTCCCTTCTGTCTCTGGGTTTTCTTTCTTCCTCGCTCTGCCATTCTCTGTGATTGTAGGACATCATTTTGTTCGGGTGCTTTTTCCATTATACTGCTGTGAACTTGAGCCTTTGGTCTTTAAATCATTCTTCAGTTATGGGGAGGCTAGTTTGTGAACCTGCTCTGGCAGCCCCCACATGTAAAGGCAGACATACATACTAAAGATCTTCTTTTTTTGCTAAAGAAGCACGAATCTCATTTGCTAAAGGACAGAGTCCACCTTTTGTGCAAGTCTAGCTTGGAGAGTGCAGTCAGACCTGCCTGGCTTTGGAGATGGGCGCCCGTTTCTGTTTCTCCTTTGTCTTTGCCTCTGGGTTTGCCCACGTGTGTCTCTCCCTCACCAGCGAGCCCACACGGAGCTGAGGAGAGCGCTGCCGGAGTGGTCGGCGCGCTTTGTCACCTAGATGGCATGAGGTTTATTTTTGAATCAAAGCGTTCTTCCTGCCGCAAGAGCACGGATCCACCTTTGCTTCTTGGGGTCCGGAGCTGTTCATTTTGCCCCTTGTATGGTGGTGAGCAGCCTGCTCCTCCCCCGAGCGAGAGCCCCGCTGCCTGCGGCCTTCTCTCCAGCTGTGAGCCTTTTCTCTGCCGGTGGTTTCCGCCTCCTGCTCTGGCCCTGCAGCCCCAGGTACTGATTGGTGTTCCTGTGCGGCAGGACTGGGGCACAAGGAGAACCTCCGGCTTCCGGGAGAGGGAGGTGCCGACAGTGGGCGCCCCCACAGATGCGGGGGCGTTGGGTGGGGTGGTGGTGTGGCTGTCTCCCGTGTCCAGAGATGGCAGTTAAATGCATCAGGCTCAGGAAGGATGTGCAGGGAGTGAACAGGGTTCTCAGATGGCCTCCTCTCTGTGCGAAGCTCAGCTGTGCATCTCGGCATCTCTCATCTCTCCTTTTAGACGCTCATCTGGTTTCGCACCTGGTTACCAGGATCATCAGCTGTGTGTGCGCCGGGGAGGTGCGGGGGTGTGCTCAGTTTGTCACAGTCCTCTTTCTCTTTTCCTCGGCGGTGGTGCCGGCCCCCACTGACAATTTCTGGACGCCATGAGACGTGCAGGCTTGGCTGGAGCCCCGGCTTCCCCTGAAGAAGGGCAGCAGGGTGCCCGCAGCCCGGGCGGGGTGCCGCCCCAGGCTCGTCGTCCCGGGGCACGTGGTTTGATGAGTCCTGGGGCAATCATTGGTTCTTTTGCATGATGATAATTTCTACATTCTGAGTTTATTTTGTTCTGTGTTTTACATGTAGTACTACCCTAACTTGCAAATGCAGTTACTCACCCTTTCCTTAGGATTTTTGGAAGTTAGGAATATGGAGTGAGGGAGTGAAGCATGGAGAGATGGGGTCCGCTGGGCTGTCATTACACACGGTCTTATTAAGAAGGGTTTCCATCACCACAGCCTCTTTGAGCAATACCTTAGAATTTCAAGATTTTTAAATGAAAACATGTTTGTAATTAAATGGGACTCAAACCGAAAAGAACCCTCAGGCTTTGGGTGGCAGATATTTAAGATATGCCTGTGTGTATGCAAATATTGCTAGTTTAAGGGTGTTTTATGGGTGGAGAGGTGGAAAAAAGCTTAAGGAGTGGGCGAGGCTTCCATCTAGATGTGTGTCGGTCGATGCAGGCCTGGTGAGGCTCAGTTGCTAAGAACCTATCTTATCTCTTCTGACTAGATGTTCCATTTCCCGAGAAAGCAAACAGTTGAATTCGTGGCAGATAACCCTCTGTGCCATATAAAAGCACCTGGCAGCTGTTTTCACATTAGTCTAAACTGACCTTCATAAATGTAGACCCAGCTGGACTTATTTTTCACATCTTGGTTGATAAGAGGCCAGAAAACCGGAGAAGCAGAAAACAGTCAATGCTCTTTTCTGCTGGCTGGAAACAGAGCTTGTAGGAGGACGAGGAAATTTTTTCTTTTAACTCCTGCCTTCTCTGACAGCTTGGCCACAACCACTGTTTAAGTATCTAGGGCAGGAAGTGAAAAGAGGTGCGGTTCTCCTGGAAACACTTATGTTCACATATTAAATAACATTTTTGTTTGTTAGTCAGCTTCCAAGCTGCTAAGTGAGTGACTCCCACATTAGTCTAAGAAACTGGACTTTGGACTTGGAAGTGCTGACTGTGAAACGTCAGTGTCCATCTGTCTTTAAAATGGCCTTCATGTGAGGTGTGAAGAAAGGAGGCGAGCACTGAGGGTTTTCACTGATCACCTGGCGTTGACTCTCCTGTGTGGAGGTGGATAAGGGAGCGTTTGGTTCACTTATTTTGCCAGAGTATCGGCTGTAATTCAGAAAACGCAAGGACATGCCCTCTTAACCTCGTGTGACTAGTAACGGTTCCCAGGAGGGCAGTTCACGAGTGTGATGGGCTGGAGGAAATGAGCTCATAGTTATAAAACAGACTGGGGTGATTTCTCTATTCAATTAAAAATGACCACACGTGAAATCGCGCTTCTCTTTGGGTGTGTGTTCCGTGTGCAGATCCCAGTGACAGGAGGCAGGGGAGTCCCGCGGCCCCGCCCTGCCTGTGCCTCCCCTCCGCAGCCCCCGGAGCGCGGTGCGCGTGCTTGCCTGCTGGCCCCACAAGAGCGCCGGTGGGCGCGCGCTTCCGTCTGCGCTCCCCAGGCGGGGGCCTGAGGCCCAGAGCAGCTGAGAAGCACGCTGGGGCACGCCCGGTGCTGGGCCTGGGTCCTGGGCTCTGGCCTCCTCCAGCAGCTGGCCCGGGATGGGGCAGGGCCAGCCCTGAGCGTGCAGGTCCCGGCAGGTGACCCGTGTGCCCTCAGAACCTGCCCTCCAGTTCCTAAGAGCAGGACGTCCGTGGGAGGGCAGGGATGTTCCAAACCGGGGTTTGATCTGGCTGTCGGGTTCAATTATCTGGTTGGCCTTTCAGAGGGAGTTTTGATGTTTAGAAACGGACGACTTGTTTTTGGACACCAGCCCTTCCCGAGACGGCAGGAGCGCCGTGCCCCCGTCGCGTTCACAGGTTCCTGTGTTCATGCCCTCTGCTCAGACGCCTCTCTGCTTCCATCACATTTTTTGAATGTAGCAATACAAACACTGAAGAAGCTAGCTTTCACTTCAGACTCATCATAGCAGATGATCTAGTTCAGAGTAAGGGAGGAAGGAGGGGTTACTTTCATAAGAAAAAGTTAAGAGTGGTTCCGTCTAAGTTGAAATTTAGAGTAGCAGACAGGTAAGGGAGGGTGCCTTCTGATCAGGCCTGATTCTTGCCTGAGGAGGTGAAAGAATGAAGCTTCCCTTGTGTGACGTGGGCAGTCTTTGTCCCAGGTGATTCTCAAAGCCCATTTTGCAGTCTAATGTACAGTACAAAGGATGTGTTTGGAAGTTTGTTTGGGGGGAAGAATTTTCAGAAGAAAAACTGACCTGGTTTCCAAAGGGGAAAGGACTTCACGTTAATGGTGCAAGTCAGTTCTGACTCCAACAGTGAAATGTAGTCAACTCGTAAATGGATGGAGCAGCCCCTGAAGTTGGCCCTGGGAGGCTGATGCCTTTTCCATCTGGGGCTGTGGCTTTAATCCAGCTCAGAGCAGTAATTAACCTGAGGTGCGGCTGGAAGCCAGTTCAGCGATGTGTATGTTCTCTGAAGTAGCTGGTATTTTAGTGGCAGCGGCTGAGGCAGACCAGTGAGAGGAGGTACAGTCTCTCCGTGGTGGGTGGGAACGGGGACGTGGTGGGTTAAGAAGCAGCCTGAGCTGCGGTCCACCAGCCTTCCCGCCTCGAACCGTCTTCCATCCCGGAAAGGCACGTCTGCTTTGTCAATACTGTGGGTCTTCTTGAATCTCCTTTTCTGGGTTTGCCTGAAAATAGGCCGAGGTTCAGATCACCACACTTGCATCTGAGTTAAGTGTTGTCTGAGCAAAACACGAGGAAGTACCAGGGTCAGTTCTGGGCGACCAGGGCCCACCCTTGTGGCTGAGCCTCCCCCTCGCCGCCGCCCCCCGGTAGCTGCCTCACCAGGGCGTTCTGGTGCTTGATCCAGCGTGGAGACCAGAGAGGATTCTAACCATTTCCAGACACGTGGATATGGGTCCAGGACTCAGATCACATGACAAAGGCTGTCATTTCGGGGTGGGGTGGGCGTCCTGATAGACTGGAAGCTGCCTCTTCCTTCTGTCTGCGCGCACAGTGGGAGTCAAGAGAAGTGGAGGACTTCACCTGAGTCTCTGAATTTATACCACGAGCAAAATGCCAATATTTTTTGTGTGTTTTTGAGAGAATTTTATGAGATGGTGGGAGAGTTCTTGATAATGGCAGTCCTAGTTGTAACCCTCGTTGTTTTTAGAAGCTGTAGGTTTCTCCAGCTTGGTGGCCCGACACAGTAGAATATTGTCATTATTGAAAACAGTGTTACTTTGCTGAGTCCAAGTCTCAGCTGAATCGACTACTGAGGTTTTTTTTAAAAAAACATTACCATTTAAAATAGTAATATCAGAAATTCCCTGGTGGTCCAGTGGTTAGGATTCTGTATGTTTGTTTCTAAGGGCCTGGGTTTGATCCCTGGTTGGGGAACTAAGATCCCACAGGCCATGTGGTGCAGGCAAAGAAAAAAAAAAAGGTCAATATTATTTATGTTTTCTAATAAACATTTAAAAAATTGTCACTAGTTCAGCTAAGTAGAATGCAGGCCCGATTATGTTGTAACAGTGAGAACAAGCGGTGGGGATGACATGTCTGTGGCTTGTGCCATCCCTTCCAAGAGCATAAGGCCCCGGAATAAAAGAGAGCGGGCCTCGATAATAGTCATGCAGATTTTACACGTTTGAGTGTAAAGTGTACTAAAAAGAGATAGTACATTCTTTTTTCAAACGGTCAACACTTTCTTTTAAATAATATTTAACTATTTGACTGACATTTGACAAATTCAAAAATCAGAGCACCTTTGGGGGTATATTTGACATGTCTAGTCTGCACTGTTTTTGAGAGTCTGTATTTTTGTCTTATCTCCAAAGTGTAAGCAGTGGAGACCACAGCCCTCGCGTGTCTTGGGGAAGCGCCGGAGGGGCCACACCCGCACTCGGCACCCACGCAGGGCCCCCGAGGCCACTGTGGTCCGCGCCGCTCGCCTGGGCGGGCGTGAGGACGCCCCCGTCCTGCTGGTGAAGATGGCCGTGATGGTGGGAGCGGGGTGCGGAGGCTCCCTGCCCCCAGGTCTGAGGGCCACAGCATCTCTCCGCAGGACCCAGGCTCAGACCTTGGCTTCCGACCGAGGGTGTGTGGGCCGGGTGCCAGGCCCCCTCTGGGTCCGGTAGGCACTGCAGTCTGTCCCTTGGGCCTGTCTGTGTGGCTGCAGGAGGGAGCTAGCAAGCCTGGCCGGTTGCCTGCCCCTTACCTACAGTTTGAGGGGCTACTGGTGCCCCATGTTGGCAGGCCTGCCCCCTCCCTGGGCCGCTGGGTTCCTGCTGGGAGCCCCGCTGGGCTCGGGTCAGCGCCCCTTCCCCTGTGGCGCACACCCCGCGTTCACCCCTCCTTCCCCGCAGCCTTCCTGGTGGAGAAGGGCTTCAGGCAGAGTGCAGGTGGGAGGGAGACGGCGGTGTCAGAAGCCGAGGCGCCCATTCCTCGCAGCGCCAGAGGTGGGCTGGATGCCTTTCTGGCAGGGTGGCCTGGTGCCTGGCTGTGCGCGGTCCATCTCCCTGGAAGTGGCCGCAGCAGCCTGGGGCCTCCCGCTGGCTTGTGTCTTATTTGGGGCAAGCACTCCAAAGTCAGAAGCCGAGGCGCCCATTCCTCGCAGCGCCAGAGGTGGGCTGGATGCCTTTCTGGCAGGGTGGCCTGGTGCCTGGCTGTGCGCGGTCCATCTCCCTGGAAGTGGCCGCAGCAGCCTGGGGCCTCCCGCTGGCTTGTGTCTTATTTGGGGCAAGCACTCCAAAGGGCGCGTCAGGGGCAGGTGCTGAAACCCCAGAGACTGCTCTCCTGCATGAGTTTGTAATTGCTGGGAGTTTAAGCAGAAGGAAGTATTTTGACGACTTGAGTAAAGAAACCTTCTTTAAATGAAAAGAATATTTTTCAGAATAAGGATTGGATCCTCAGTCTGCTAAGAAGCAGTGTCACTTACTTCCTGATATCTGTGATCATTTCTAATGGTTCTGTATTCCTATCATAATGAACTTGAACTTGAATTTACCCTCGTCATGGAGAGTACGGGTGCATACATACAGATCTGTAACCAGGACCTCTAGAGGGTATTGCCAGTGTGCTGAAAACCATTGTGCGGAATTCATCGGACAACTGCGTGTCTAGAGGAGCAAACTGGTGCGATATCGAAGGAGCAGCCTGGGAAGGGAAGCCCTGTGAGTACAGAATCCTGCGCGTGGGTACGGGGTAAAGAGCGTCAGCGCGTCAGTGCTCAGCGGTGAGCTAGGTTCTGCTTAGTACATCTGTTCTATCCGAGGAGAAGCAGTTCTCAAAGAATATCTTGATTTAGCACTATCCTGAGAAGATAAAAATGTGCAATCTGTTAAAGGCAGAAGCTTGGATATTCATATACAGATGCCTACTCTTGTTCGCCTGTGTTTACATATGCGTTCACTCACTGGGCTGCCTCGGGTCTCAGCTGCGGGCCCCACTGCACCCGGCGGGGTCCTCTGTCACAGGGACGCTCGCTGCGCCTCCCGGGCCCACGAGTTGCAGCACGTGGGCTTGTTAGTCGCCCCGTGCCACGGGGGTCCCAGTTCCCTGAGCGGGGATCAAATCCACGTCCCCTGCATTGCAAGGTGGATTCTTAACCACAGGGCCATCAGGGAAGTCCTTCTGAAGATTCTGAGGGAGTGAAATACAGATGTCAAACTAATTTTAGTGTTCCAGGAGACTACATTATTGACATATCAGTATGTTAACTAAGAAGTCTGTTGGTGATGTTAAAAAGTGATATATTTGATCTGAATTGATACTGTTGAAGAATATGTTGCATTTGTTTAATGATTAAATGTTTTCCTTAGGAACTCTGAAAGAACATCAGGTATCCACGGTATGTTTAAAGTCAAACACTCGGAAAAAAGAGTGATCGAGATTGTTAGAGGAGATCTTACAGGAAATAAGATGTTTCACAACGACTGTGGGAGATCGAATGGGCGCTAGCTCCCAGATCAAAGCCTTAGCTTGGGCGTGTCTGCGTGGGTCTGGCCGTGTGTGTTTCAAGTGCCGTAATAGCTCCTCCAGGAGGTCGCGAGATGCTGCTTTGCTGTGTAAAGTAAATGACCAGTGGAGGAAGCGTACGTCCTCTGCCGACAAGATCGAGGGCTGTTTGAAGCGGCCCCTTGGGAACGAGGTGCTGAGCCCCTTCACGAGCCCAGTGGCCCTCCACCGGGGCCGGGGCTGCCGTGGGGGCATTTCTGGTTGTCTCAGCTCGGGTGGAGGTGTGCCGCTAGGGTCTCCAGAGAAGGGGTAGGGGTGTTGGGCAGCCTGCGGTGCACCGGGTGCCCCCACCTCAGAGCACTGGCTAGATCCCCCGAGGAGCCCTCCTGTAGACGGGCTCGGGAGGAGCTGCCGGCTGGGCGCTCACACGCGGGGCGAGAGGCGGCAGGACAGCTGTAACAGAAAGAAGCTTGCCTTCTCCCCACGGCCCTCCCGTCCTGGTGGGGTGGCCACGGACCAGCCTCGAGTCTGACTGTAACTGTCCTGCGAGAAACCTCACCTCCTGCGCCACGTGTGTGTGCGCACACATCGGTACACGTGTGTGTCCATGGATTTGCAAATCACATATGCTTTACTGAACTATGCTTATTATAAAACTACACACAGATTTAGAAAGAATGAGACAACGCTGTTGTTGTTCAGTCACTCAGTTGTGTCCGCCTCTTTGTGACTCCACGGACTGCAGCACGTCCGGCCTCCCTGTCCGTCAACATCTCCTGGAGCCTGCTCCAGCTCATGTCCATTGACTCGGGGATGCCCTCCAGCCGTCTCATCCTCGGTCGTCGTCATCTCCTTCTGCCTTCTATCTCTCTCAGCATCAAGGTCTTTTCTAATGAGTCAACTCTTCACATCAACTGGCTAAAGTATTGGAGCTTCAGCTTCAGCATCAGTCCTTCCAATGAATATTCAGGGTCGATTTCCTTTAGGATTGACTGGTTTGCTCTCCTTGCAGTCTCAAGAGTCTTGTCCAACACCACAGTTCAAAAACATTAGTTTTCTGGCACTCAGCCTCCTTAATGGTCCAACTCTCACATCCGTACGTGACTACCAGAAAAACCAGAGCCTTGTCACTTTGTTGTCAAACTGACGTCTCTGCTTCTTAATACACTGTCTAGGCTTGTCATAGCTTTTCTTCCAAGGAGCAAGCGTCTTTTAATTTAATGGCTGCAGTCACCATCTGAAGTGATTTTGGAGTCCAAAGAAAAAAGTCTGTCACTGTTCTCATTGTTTCCCCATCTATTTGCCATGAAGAGATGGGACTGGATGCTATGATCTTAGTTGTTTGAATGCTGAATTTTGAGCCAGGCTTTTCACTCTCCTCTTTAACCTTCAAGAGGTTCCTCTTCATTTTCTGCCTTAGGGGTGGTGTCATCTGCATATCTGAGGTTATTGATATTTCTCCTGGTGATCTTGATTCCCACTTGTGCTTCATCCAGCCTGACATTTCACATTCCTTCTTTGGAAGGAATGATGCTAAAGCTGAAACTCCAGTACTTTGACCACCTCATAAGAAGAGTTGACTCATTGGAAAAGACTCTGATGCTGGGAGGGATTGGGGGCAGGAGGAGAAGGGGACGACCGAGGATGAGATGGCTGGATGGCATCACGGACTCGATGGGCGTGAGTCTGAGTGAACTCCGAGAGATGGTAATGAACAGGGAGGCCTGGCGTGCTGCGATTCATGGGGTCGCAAAGAGTCGGACACGACTGAGCGACTGAACTGAACTGAACTCTGCATAGAAGTTAAATAAGCGGGGTAACAATAGACAGGCCTGATGTACTCCTTTCCCAGTTTGAACCAGTTCATTGTTCCATGTCTAGTTCTAACTTTTGCTTCTTGACCTGGATACAGGTTTCTCAGGAGGCAGGTCAGGTGGTCTGGTATTCCTTTACCTTTAAGAATTTTCCCCAGTTTGTTGTGATCCACACGGTCAAAGGCTTTAGCGTACTTAATGAAGCAGAAGTCGATGTCTTTCTTGAGCTCTCTTGCTTTTTCTATGATCCAACGATGTTGGCAATTTGATCTCTGGTTCCTTTGCCTTTTCTAAATCCAGCTTGAACATCTGGAAGTTCTCGGTTCATGTACTGTTGAAGCCTGGCTTGGAGAATTTTGAGCGTTACTTTACTAGCATGTGAGATGAGTACAATTGTACAGTAGTTTGAACATCCTTTGGCATTGCCTTTCTTTGGGATGGGAATGAAAACTGACCTTTTCCAGTCCTGTGGCCACTGCTGAGTTTTCCAAATTTGCTGGCATATTGAGTGCAGCACTTTCACAGCATCATCTTTTAGGATTTGAAATAGCTTAGCTGAAATTCCATCACCTCCACTAGCTTTGTTCATAGTAATGCTTCCTAAGGCCCACTTGACTTCACACTCCAAGATGTCTGGCTCTAGGTGAGTGATCAACACCATTGTGCTTATCTGGGTCTCTAAGATCTTTTCTATAGAGTTCTTCTGTGTATTTTTGCCACCTCTTCTTAATATCTTCTGCTTCTGTTGGGTCCGTACCATTTCTATCCTTTATTGTGCCCATCTTTGCATGAAATGTTCCCTTGGTATCTCTAATTTTCTTGAAGAGATCTCTAGTCTTTCCCATTCTGTTCTTTTCCTCTATTTCTTTGCATTGATCGCTGAGGAAGGCTTTCTTATCTCTCTTTGCTATTCTCTGGAGCTCTGCATTCAGTTGGATATATCTTTCCTTTTCTCCTTTGCCTTTCGCTTCTCTTCTTTTCTCAGCTATCTGTGAGGCCTCCTCAGACAGCCGTTTCTCCTTTCTGCCTTTCTCTTCCTTGGAGATGGTTTTAATCACTGCCTCCTGCAGAGTGTTATGAACTTCTGTTCGTAGTCCTTCCGGCACTCTATCAAATCTAACCCTTGAATCTACTTGTCACTTCCACTGTATAATTGTAAGGGATTTGATTTAGGTCAACCCTGAGTGGGGTGGTGCCATCCCGCTTGTGGCTCACCCAGCCCAGCATCTCTTGTGGTGTGTTCTGCATGATGTACACGGCTTCCCCGGTGGCGCTAGTGGTGAAGAGCCCTCTTGTCAATACAGGAGACATAAGGAATGTGGGCTCAGTCCCTGGGTTGGGATGATCCCCTGGAGGAGGGCATTGCAACCAGCTCCAATATTCTTGCCTGGAGAATCCCAAGGCAGAGGAGCCTGGCAGGCCATGGCCCACGGGGTCACGAAGAGTGGGATATGACTGAAGCACGCCCAGCACGCACTCTGCAAAAAAGCTGAATAAACAGGCTGACAACATACGACCTTGATGCACTCCTTTCCCAATTTTGAGCCAGTCCATTGTTCCATGTTCAATTCTAACTGCTGCTTCTTGACCTGCATATAGATTTCTCAGGAGGCAAGTAAGGTGGTCTGGTAATTCTCTTTAAGATAACATTGCTAATGATTAATTATTGTTGTTGAAAGTAAAAAAACTTTTGTACTCATTAGTATTAATATTGTTTCAGATGCTTAGTTTTTAAATGCTTTTTCAATCTCAGTGGTTTCAGGGTATACTTATCTACTGTTTCGAGGCATAATATGCAGTTAGAACAATGTCTACTATTAATGATAAATATAGAAATCCATATTTGAAAAAGTCTGAAGGATGATTTTTAATCTTCCTGACCACTTTCTTGTTGGGTCTGATTAAACTGCCATTCCTTTGACCTCGTGTCTGAATAGTTCCCACTAGGACAAGTATCAGCTCATCTCATTTTCTAGGTTAGTGTCATCATTAACAATCTATGATTTCTTTGCAAAAATCCTTCAAATCTGACTCAGTGTGTCTAGTTTAAATTGATCATAAGCCGCGTCACTGGGCACGCACGAGCGGCAGCGTGTTGAGAGGGCTGGTGGGGGGGGCGGTCCACCCTCGCGCCCCCTTCTCCAGCACTCGTGGGCCTGCTTGCCACAGGCCTCGTGGGGCTGCAGAGCGGGCCCTGAGTTTGAGTCCGTGTGATGGCGAGTGGACAGAAGAGCCTGGCAGGCTGCAGTCCACGGGCCTGGAAAGCGTTGGGTGTGCCTTAGCAGCTAAACAGTGTATACCCTCAGTCATGTCTGCTGCTGACTGGATGAGCCAGATATAGCCTCTCAGAGCTGGAAGGGTCCCTGGTCCACTTCCATCTGTTTTTGTTAGTGTTAGTCTCTCGGTTGTGTCTGACTCTTTGTAACCCCACGGGCCTGCCAGCCTCCTTTGTCCATTAGATTCTTTAGACAGGAATACTGGGGGGGCTTGCCATGCCCTCCTCCAGGGTATCTTCCCAACCTGGGGATTGAACCCAGGTCTCCCTTATTGCAGGCAGGTTCTTTACTGTCTGAGCCACCAGGGAAGCCCAGTTTATAGCTTCTAAGTGAGGAGATTCAGACCTGAGGATGTGGTGATCACAAAGCCTCCCAGACTGACCCAGAGAGACACTGAGAGAGACACAGGGGTCCTCTTGGTCTGAAAGTCTTCAAGGAAGTTAATAAATACGGCCATGAAGTGTGGGCGAGCCTTGCTCAAGTCAGGATGCGGGCCCCGTTATTCTTCCAGAATCCTTCCAGTTATTCTGGATTTGGACTCTTTATTTTCAAAAGTGACAGTAAGGGATGATAGTTTCCCACAAATACACATTGCCTTGTTTTGAACATTTCTTGACTATCTGAACATCTCTTCTGGCCTCGTCAGCATCCAAAGCTGATGTTTTGTGTGTTTCTAGGAAGCAGAGTCCCTTTCTTGTTCCCTGCCTCGTTTCTCTCGGTTGGTATAAAAGGTCAGTGAATTATAGAGGACTACTGATGATCAGATGATTAATTCTTATCAAGTATTTTTGTAAAAGTGGGATGAGGGAAGAGAATATCTGATCTCAATCAGATTTTCTTGCTACTGTTCTTCATGCACCACTGTCTCCTCCAGAACACTTAATAAAATCTAGATTCTCGTTCTAAGAACATTTCAAAATGAGTGAATGGCTCATCTTTACCTTAGAAAATGTCAGGAAGTGAGATTTACGTATTCACTTGGAATAAAATGTAAACATTCAGAAAGTATTATAAACTCTTATTGGGACCTTACCCTATTGGCACCTGTCAGTGGGCTGAATGACCCTTATCATGGTCTCATTTTCATTTAGAAACCATTTTTATGTCAGCTTAATCTCTTTCTACTAAAGGACAAAATCTAAAGCTATTTCAATGCTAAAGATCCCAGAGGCAGTTCCATTCCCATTAGCGGTGGATGGAGGCATTTGACTAACCCACTAGAACACGAGAGAGTGTGGACCAGGGTGGGAGATAGAGGAACTGGAGTGAGGAGTTGGGGGGGCTCTAGGAGAAGGTGGATCAGAGTGTCGCCAGTTCTGGGGAGGGCTCCCCACTTCCCAGGCAGGGGTCCTGGTAGTGTCTCTGAGGTGCTGTTTGGGACCCGAGTGGGTTGTGGATGAGAAGTGGTTCAGGGGAGAGAGGACAGGCCTGGCAGGGTCAGAGGCCCAGCGTGAGCATCTCATCTTCGCCAGATAAGGTGTCGGGGGCCTTGCCTTTGCCTCCAGCCGGAAGCAGAAATCAGGCTTCTCTGAGGAAGGTGACATCCCCAGAAATTACAGGGGGCTCCAAGTTCACGTCTGTGCCCAGGACACAGACAGCAATTCACCCGTGAATGGCACGGGTTTGAACTGCACAAATCCACTTACGTATCGGGGCAGTCTGAGGTTGGTTGAATCCATGGATAAAGAACCACAGATACAGATATGGGACTGTAGCATCCATGGATCTGGTGTCCATGGTGGGTCCTGGGACTAACCCCATGTATACCAACCGACAACTGTACGTTTTGAGGAAAATTCAGATATTTAATTTTCTTCAGGTTTCTCTATTCTCATTATGAACAAAGAGTGTCAACTTTCCCTTGAGCTATACAATAGTCATGTAATGTGCTGAGCACTCAGTGAATGCCAGGCCCTGTGCCAGCACTGGACAAGCAAACACGTCAGTGTCTTTGTCCCCCAACCCTCCCTTGCCTCTGAGAACCTTCCCTGCCTGCAGAACCTTCCCTGGTCTCCAGAACTTTCCCTGCCCTCCAGAACTTCCCATGGCCTCCAGACCTTTCCATGACTTCCAGAACTCTTCTTGCTTTTGAGAACTTCCCAGAACTTTCCATGCCCTCTAGAATGTCTCATGATCTTTAGAACTTTCCATGACGTCCAGAACTTTCCATGACCTCCAGAACCTTCCCTGCCCTCCAGAACTTTCCCTGCCCTCCAGAACTTTCCATGACCTCCAGAACTCTCCTTTCGAGAACTTTCCATGCCCTCTAGAACTTTTCATGATCTCCAGAACTTTCCATGACCTCCAGAACCTTCTTTGCTTTTGAGAACCTTCTAGAACTTTCCCTGGCCTCCAGAACCTTCCTTCCCCGCTCACCAGAAGCTCACCAGGGCCCCTCTCCCGTGCATTCCTAGTGCTTGTCGTACGGTGAAATTTCCCAACGTGAGAAGACCTTCATGTGCAAGGACTGTGTTTCTCCTTCTGTGGATGGTTATTTTGTTGTGCTTCCTAATTCTTGCCAGGAAGTGCAGGTAACACCTGTGAAGTTGACTTTCACCTTTTGGGACCCTGAAGGAATAGATGTTTCTCCTTAGCTATGCTGATGAACATAGGCTTTATTAAAAAATAACAGCATGCCAAAACAAACAAAAATCCCAAACCCTGCAACAGGCAGAATAAAATAAATGAAATATGGCCCTAGTTTGAACCTGGAGACTCAGCAGGCAGAGCTTCGGGTCCAGCTTGAGAACACACCTTTCAAAACGCTTCTGTGTGAATTGGTGGCCCTGGGGAAGCAGGCGTTTGGGAAGGCGGGCCTTGCTCCCGCCGCCTCCTCCGCAGCCTCGGTTGTTTGCTGATTGGGTCCTCTGGGGCTCGGCGTGGGGTGGCTGCTGAGGTGAGAGAAGAAAGCCCTTCTGTGACCCCTAATCGAGGGGCTGTCCTGAAAAGATGGGAAGGCCGCAGCTGTGCTGTGGGTTGTCTCCTTGGCACTGCTGGCCTCGATCTGGCAGTTGGCGCGCGCTCCGTGTGCCAGCCCTGAGGGGCTGAGAGGGGCCCGCAGTCTGCAGGTGCCTTGCTGGCCGCTCCAGGGCCGGTGAGCGTGCTCTCTGTTTCTCTGCTCTGGGCTCTGCGTGGCTTGAGTTTGGAGCCGACCTTCGGCGGCTTCTCTGGGCCGTGTCCTAAATTAACAACGAGGAGAAACTGGAAGTGAGATGTTTGTGGAAAGGACGCGAGAGCGAGGAGGAAGGACCCTGGCCTAGATTTGCACGCTTGGTGATGCAGGCAGGGGCGTGAGTGTGCAGGCCGCTGTGATGCTCGGCCAGCCGTGGTCTCCCGGGCCCCCGGCCCAGGCTGCGAGTGGCCAGCACCTGAGTCTCCGGTCGGCTTGTGGCCAGAGCTGCGAGTTTGCTCTCTCTGGTGGCTCCAGTTTGGCTCAGCGCTCGCGTGTTCGTCGCCTCAGAAGCACCCCTGTTTCTGTTTTGGGGTTCCAGGGGTCAGGGCCGCACCCCTGTAGTAAGACCTGGCAGAGCAGCTCCGGCCCTGAGATCTGGAGGTCCTGAAGCCAGAGAGGGCGGCGGGGGGCGGAGGAGAGGCGGCCTCCCGCTCGGGGCCGGGCAGGGGCTGGAGGTTAGGCGCGGCCCCGGGCGGGGAGGAGACGAGGCTGCGCCGGGCAGCGGCTGGGGGTTAGGCGCGGCCCCGGGCGGGGAGGAGACGAGGCTGCGCCGGGGGCTCTGACCGACCGAGGCGCGCTTTCCCTCCGCGCTGGTCCGGGGCTTCCTCGCTCTGGGCCTGGCGCTCCGCCTTTCCTGCCGGGGTGAGTGCCTGGTGGTGCCGGCAGCCTGCGGATTCCGACTGGCCTGCGTGCTCGCGGCTGGAAGGAAGGGGTGGCGCGGTCGAGGCCGGTGCAAGGAGAGGCGGCCCGCCGCGGCCTGCGCGGTCTCTCGGTCTCTCGGGAGGGCGGCCCCTCCGTGGGAGAGCGGGGAGCAGCTGCCTCGCGGGCCCGCCAGCCCTCCTCCCGCCCACGCTGGTTCTCCTTCTCCTGTTACTGTCGGTGGCCAAGTGCCGTTTGTGGGCAGCGCTGAGGTGGGTGCCCACCCCCGCTCCAGCCAGCGCCCCGGGCTCACCAGGCCGCCCCCCGCCGGCTCTCGGGCTTCTGCCCAGCCTGCAGCGGGCAGCGGCGCATCCGGCCGCCGCGCGTCAGTGCTGTGGGCGGGGGGCGCCCTCTGTTTTGGGAAGGCCCCACTCGGTTTCTTGCTCGGCTGCTCAGTGATGATTCAGTTCCAGGAACTCAGTCCACACTCCGCACAAAGCCCGACCTGTGACCCACAGGCCAGCACAGCGCCGGGAGGGGTGGGACGCGGGTGCCCCGGGCAGCGGCACGCGTGGACCGCTGCCCCTGGGCCGCCCAGAGGTGGGGCTGCCCCCCGGAGCCGGCGCCCGGACCTCGCGACCCCCCGGAGCCGGCGCCCGGACCTCGCATCCCGCATCCCGATGGGGACACCTCGCGTCCCGATGGCACAGGGGCGATCTCTTCACCTCGGAAGACTTAAAAGGTTATATCCGCTCTTTTTAAATATACAGTCCGATCAGTGATTCGTGTTTGGCGGCGCTGGTCCTCGTTGCCGGGGGGCTCTTCTCGCCTCGGCGAGTGGGGTTGCTGCTCACTGCAGGGCTGGGCCTCTGCTTCCCGTGGCTTCCCGCCGTGCAGCCGGGCTGCGGGGCTCGGCAGTCGTGGGGCGCGCGGGCCTCGGTGCTCCGCGCCGGTGGAGTCTTGCTGGATCAGCGCTCAAGCCCGTGTTGCCTGCATTGACGGGCAGATTCTTTACCACTGAGCCGAAAGGGAAGTCCTCTTTTCTCTTTTTTTGATGCTTGTGATTTTTCTAAGACGTGATTGTGATAGCAGCTGATAGGGTTTTTTGTTTAAGCATTTTAAATGGGAAATGTAGAGATGTGGCAACTTTGTATTGGTTCTCCCAATTTGGAAAAAAATGGTTACTAGTTTGTGAGATTTAAAAAATGCACTTATATTTTAAGGAATAGTTATGTTTTAAATTTCAGTTTTATTGTATACAGCTGACATACAGCGCTGTGTAAGGTGTACAGCGTTATGACTTGACTTCCATTTATTGTGAAGTGATTACAGTAAGTTTAGTTAACTAACATCCACCATGTAGATAACAACCACTGCAAAAAAGGAAACCAAGTTTTTACCTTGGGATGAGAACTTTTAAGGTCCACTCTCTCCGCGACTTCCGAATGCCCCGCATGAAGCGCCCCTGCGCCGCTGGCGCAGTGTTTCGCTGTGGGCCGGCCGATGGTCTGCCCCGGAACTTTTCAGGGCGTCGGTGGTAAGTATCTCAGTGGGTGCGGCGTGTACACCAGGCGTGTGACTGACAGCAATATTTGAAGGCCTCCTTTCCCTGCAGATTCCCTTGTGTGTCGGAAAAAGGAAATCTCGTTTAAAAGTTGTTTTTCCTCCCAGACCAAGGACCCAGAAGGAAGGAGCTAATGCCTCTATCGTGTCTGTGAGTAACAGAGAAAAAGGAAGGGGTTTTGTGACGTGAGTGACCGACTTCTCTACTCTCTGGGGCCTCAGCTTCCCTGCCTGTCTAATAGGGAAGGGGAACTCGGTGTATTCATAGGAGTCCAGTTTGCAAACACCTGTCGTTCAGCCGCCCAGCTGTGTCCGACCGTTTGTGACCCCAGGGAATGCAGCGCGCCAGGCCCCCCAGACCTCGCCTTCTCGTGGAGTTTGCCCGAGTTCGTGTCCGCTGCGTCAGTGATGCCATCCCGCTGTCTCAGCCGCTAGCACCCTCTTCTGCTCTCAGTTTTTCCAGCATCAGGGACTTTTCCAACGAGTTGGCTCTTCACATCAGATGACCAAAATGCTAGAGCTTCAGCTTGAGCATTCCAGTGAGTGTTCCGGGTGATTCCGCTTAACACTGACTGGCTTTACCCCCTGCTGTCCAGGGGCTCTCGGGAGCCTTCTCCATACTGACTGGCTTTACCCCCTTGCTGTCCAGGGGCTTTCGGGAGTCTTCTCCAGCGCCACAGGTTGAAGGCATCAATTCTTTGGTGGTCTGCCTTTACGGCCCAGCTCTCCCAACTGTATGTGGCCCCTGGGAAGGCCACAGCCTTGACTAAACAGACCTTTGTTGGCAGAGTAATGTTTCTGCTTTTCACTACACCATCTAGGTTTGCCGTAGCTTTCCTGCCAAGAAGCAGCTGTCTTCTGATTTCATGCCTCCGCGGTGATCTTGGAGCCCGAGAAGAGGAAATCTGTCACTGCTTCCACCTACTACTGCCTTCTACTTGCCATGAAGTCATGAGGCCAGATGCCATGATCTTAGTTTTTTTAATATTTAGTTTTAAACTGGCTCTTTCACTGTCCTCCTTCACCCTCAGCAAGAGGCTGTTTAGTTTCCCCTCGCTTTCTGCCCCTGGAATGGTGTCATCCACATGTCTGAGGTCGTTGATGTTTCCCCTGCCTGTCTTGACTCCTGCTTGAGCTCACCCAGCCCGCATTTCCCATGACATGCTCAGCATGCAGTTAGACAAATAGGAGGACAGCAGGCAGCCCTGTCATACTCTTTTCTCAACCTTGAACCAATCAGCTGTTCTATTTGGGGTTTTAACTGTTGCTTCTTGACCTGCATACAGGTTTTTCCGGAGACAGGTAAGAAGGTCTGGTATTCCCATCTCTCTAAGGGCTTGCCACAGTTTGTTATCATTCACAGTCAAAGGCTTTAATGTAGTTAGTGAAACAGAGGCAGATGTTTTTCTGGAATTCTCTTGCTTTCTCTATGATCCAGTGAATGTTGGCAATTTGATCTCTGGTTCCTCTGCCTTTTTTAAGCCCACACTGATCATCTGGAAGTTCTTGATTTGCATAATGCCTAGCATGCAAGATTTTAAGCTTGACCGTACTCGCATGGGAGATGGGTGCAATTGTCCGACGGTTAGAACGTTCTTTAGTACTACCCTTCTTGGGAACTGGGGTGAGGATTAACCTTTTCCAGTCCTGTGGCCACTGCTGGGCCTTCAAGATTTGCTGACACAGTGAATGCAACACCCTGGTAGCATCATCCTCTAGGGCTTTCGGTGTCTCTACTGGAATTCCACCACATCCACTAGCTTTATTAATAGCAGTGCTTTCCAAGGCCTACTTAACATCACAGTCCAGAATGTCTGGCTCTGGGTGGCTGACCACACCTT
Organism: Cephalophus harveyi; assembly: GCA_006410635.1. Classification (NCBI taxonomy): domain Eukaryota; kingdom Metazoa; phylum Chordata; class Mammalia; order Artiodactyla; family Bovidae; genus Cephalophus; species Cephalophus harveyi. The sequence continues at coordinate 233,076 of SJYT01060898.1, forward strand.
TGTAGTAATCCAGTTCATTAAGCTCTTTTTTGTACAGTGCTTCTGTGTATTCTTTCCATCTCTTCTTGATCTCTTTAGTGTCTAATAGATCTCTACCATTTTTGTCCTTTATTATGTCCATCTTTGGGCAAAATGGTCCCCTGATATCTCTCATTTTCCTGAAGAGATCTCTAGTCTTTCCACTTTTGCTGTTGTTCTTTTCTTCTTCTAGTTTTATGCAGTGTTCATTGGAGAAGGCCTTCTTGTTTCTCCTTTTTATTCTCTGGAAATCTGCGTTTATTTGGATGTACCTTCCCTTTCTCCCTTGCTTTTCATTTCTCTTCATTCTTCAGCTATTTTTCAGTTCAGTTCAGTTCAGTTGCTCAGTCGTGTCTGACTCTGTGACCCCATGGACTGCAGCACGCCAGGCCTCCTTGTCCATCACCAACTCCTGGAGCTTACTCAAACTCATGTCCATCGAGTCAGTGATGCCACCCAACCATCTCATCCTCTGTCGTCCCCTTCTCCTCCTGCCTTCAGTCTTTCCCAGCATCAGGGTCTTTTCCAAACAGTCAGTTCTTCACATCAGGTGGCCAAAGTATTGGAGTTTCAGCTTCAGCATCAGTCCTTCCAATGAACACTCAGGACTGATCTCCTTTAGAATGGACTGGTTGGATCTCCTCGCAGTCCAAGGGACTCTCAAGAGTCTTTCCCAGTTCAGAAGCATCAATTCTTTGGTGCTCAGCTTTCTTTATAGTCCAACTCTCACATCCATACATGACTACTGGAAAAACCATAGCTTTGACTAGACGGACCCTTGTTGGCCAAGTAATGTCTCTGCTTTTTAATATGCTGTCTAAGTTGGTCAGCTGTTTTTAAGCCTCCTCAGATAACCACTTTGCCTTCTTGCTTTTCTTTTTCTTTGAGAGGGTTTTGTTCGCTGCCTCCTGTACAATATTATAGACTTCCATCCATAGTTCTTCAGGCATCCTGTTTACTAGGTATAATCCCTTGAATCTTTTCATGACCTCCACTGCATATTCATAGGGGATTTGATTTAAGTTGTTCCTGGCTGGCCTAGTGGTTTTCCCTGCTTTCTTTAGTTTAAGCCTGAATTTTGCCATGAGAAGGTGGTGCTCTGAGCCACAGTTAGCTCCAGGTCTTGTTCTTGCTGACTCTGTACAGCTTTTCCATCCTTGGCTGCAAAGAACGCAATCAGTTTGATTTGGTGTTGGCCATCCGGTGATGCCCCTGTGGAAGCACCAGTTTCAATACACAAAGGCATCGCCTCCCTTTGCTGTCTCAGCCGATGTTGCTGGCAGTGTGCCGGCCATCTCTGCGCCTGGGACAGCTCGCTATCCATCCTGCACCTGGGGCTGGGCACGCCGCCTCGCCGAGAGTCCTTCACCTCTGCCCCTCCTCCCCGAGCACTCGCCACAGGAGGCGCCTGCCTTCCCCCTCCGCCCTGGAGGCCAGCCTGCTTCCAGCATTGCCAGCCTTTAGTTAGCTTGGACGTTGGGTTGCCTGCTTCCAGGGGTGGGCCAGGCCGCCCAGCACAGGTCAGGAACGTGTGTGTGTCAGATAACGAGTGAGCCTGGAGGTCTGGAGGGAGCCTTGACATTTTACATCGCCATAATGAAAAGCCTTCCTGAAATACACGCTGCCTGGGTAACGTCAGAGGGTGGAAGCGCAATCGCAGGCGGCGCGGCCTCAGCCAGCCTGGTTGCCACAGTGACAGGACAGGCTGTCGGGAGCCCAGAGAAGCTGGGAAGCAACCCCATGCGTATCCGGAGACGAGCAGTGGAAGGGGCGTTTCAGTCGTTCAGCTGATGAAGGCCTTTCGGCCTCCGTGACCACCGGGTCACTTCTCGGCTCTACTGCTTGCTCACGGACCCGCCACGGACAGCTCTGTCCTCACCTGCGAGGACCCGGGAGCTGTGCCCCGCGCACCGTGAGGGTGAAAATCCTTCTCTCCTCTGGAGACGTTCGAAGGGAGGGAGCCTGGGAGCTAACAGAGGACCCCGATTGTGCCAGTCCAGGGCCCCCCACCTTTGAGGTCACAAGCACAGGGACGTCAGCACCCTGGGTTGAATGCGGGCTGCCCTGCGGGTAAGCACAGGCGTGGGCAGGGAGGCAGGCCGTGGGGTCACGGGCAGGCCTGGAGGGCTCTGTAGTGGGCGCTGAGCCTCTGTCTGATGGGCTTGGTGCACCGTGTTCAAGAGCTGACAGGACTTTCTGCCCCTCTGGTTGGGCTTCAGTGTCTTCAGACCAGTTTATAATCTCAGGGAGAGGTTTCCAGGAGGAGGAAATGGCTCGGACAAAGACCTCTTGGGGTGCTGCTGTGGTCGATGAGTGGGCTTGGGCTCAGATGAGGGGCGGCAGGCCCTCCGTGCCTCCCCCGTGGCCCTGGAAGGCGCGCTTTGCAGAGACGCTGGAGTCGGGGTGTTCGTGCCTGTCGTGCGGAGTCATGACGCCGCAGAGCGCGTCTGCTCCGGGGGCTCCGCTGGGGCGCTCGGCTGAGGCTGGGTGAGTTGCACGTGCCGTCACGGGCCCGCCCCATGCTGGGTTTCCCAGGGAAGCTGCACTTCTGTGGGCACGGCCGCCTAGTGCTGGGCTGGACGGAGCCTGGTGTCCCCTGGGTGGAGGTGACCGGCCGGTGGAGGTGGCTCCGTCTCCTCCTCCAGGAGGGACTCTGCCAACCGCGAAGCTCCCGTTGCAGATGGCGGTGCTGGGAAGGTGCTCACTTAGCTCTGTTTTGACTGTCTTGTCATCACAAATGCTGCCTGCGTGAACTGTGGATTTGCAGTTAAAAGGTGACCCTTGCTGCAAGTACAGTCGGATCCCGTTGCTTAGACCCCAGGCAGCGCGGGGCACCTGCGCTCGTGGGACCCTGACGGTTTAGAAGGGGGACGCCTCCTGCCTGTTTGGTCTGAGAGCCTCCATACGGCACGTCCTGGGGCTGCTCTTGGGGGCTTGACTGGTGGCTCAGACGGTAAAGCATCTGCCTACAGTGCCGGAGACCTGGGTTCAATTCCTGAGTGCCAGGGCCTGGACCTGGTCTCCGCTGGCTTCTCCCGGATGCAGACCCTGGGGAGAAGCGGGAGCTGGTGCGAGGAACAGCGTGGCCCTGCTGGCCCCCGGCACGGTTCTCAGCCTTGCGTGGGCTTCTCTCTGCTCAGCACGGCGCTCCCTCGTCCTCCTTTCTGTTCCTGGCTGACTGAAGTCACAGAGCCTGTTCTGGAGCGAAGGACTGCTCTGCTGGCTGGGTGGGCCTCAGCTGCCCTGTAAGTAAACGCGTGCAGGTGAAGGCAAAGCAGAACGGATCTCAACGGAGGTGGGGACACAGCTGGGGGAAGGGGATCGGGGAGGTGCCCCCAGGGTGTCCGTCGCTGGGGCGGGGCAGCCACTCCCAGGCTGGCTCTCTGCTCACGTGTCACCCTGGGCTCGGGGGCCGTTCACGTTCTTGTTCGGTCTCCACGCCTCGCAGAGCACGAGGGTGACCGGTGGGGGCGTGAGGGCGCCCCTGCCTCTTCACTCCTGGTGGGAGTGGGGTCGCCTCAGCTTCTGCACAGGTCTTCACGTGCGCAGGTCTTCACGTGCACAGATCTTCCCGTGCGCAGATCTTCACATGGACAGATCTTCGCAGCTGCATTTTTTCTGTTACAAAATTGTCCTGGGAACAACTTCCTGTTTGGAAGGAAGCTGAATGCGTGCTGTATTCATACCGCAGAATCTGCAGCTGTTGGAAAGAATGGGGTGGACGAGTCTTTGGAGGTGCGGTGAACAATCCTCGGAGGAAAGTTGGCCCCTGGAGAGCTTGCCGTGGGCCTGTGCCACCCTGCCCTCTGTCCCCGCGGTCTGCTGTAATCCTCGCCACTGCCCTGTGCCGGAGGCGGGGGCTCCTCTGACGGGTGTTCTGTAGACGCGCTCAGGCTTCAGCTCTCAGCTGAGCCAGTGAATGTCAGGTGTGAAGAAGCACCCCACTCCAGGTTCTTAATGTATATACATGCTCCCTGTAAGTAGAAAAGACTGCTCATTGAGAGATGGGACTCTTGCCACAGTTTACTGGGGATGGGATGGAGGAGGCGAGGCGGGCCTGGGGAGCCCCCTGGGGTCTCGGGCCCCCTTCCCCTTTTCCGGCAAGGCTGGGCCTGTTTCAGGCTGTGCGGCTCGCTGAGGGCTGCTGGCCCACACTGACAAGGATGCCCAGATGCCAGAGCCAGGAGCGCAGGTCCCGCGCTCCTATCCAAGCGGTCGGGTGCGGCTGAATGCGGTGTGATTAGCTCGTCTGGGAGGGGCGCTGGTTGCCATCGAGTCGCGTTTCCAAGGTTTCGCAGCCCCGTTGCTTCTCCAGCCTGCACCAGCTGGGTGTCGGCACTGCCTCCCCCAGACTTCAAATCAGGGAACGTCAGGCCAGTTTGCACACTGCTGCATGAATGTGGCTTGCATTCATTATGCTTCTGGTTCTTCCTGAGCCCTCTGTGTCCGTTGCATTTGAATCCTTCCGGTGTCACACTTCAGGAAAAGGGCCCTGGTGAGTAGGTAATGCTGGATGATCCATCAGATCCAGCCTTTTCCAAGAAGCCACTTCAGGAAACACTGCCCCCCCCAGACTTCAGCTGCGAGCCTGTGGTCCTCCCCGCTCCTAGACGTCGGCTGTGGGTCTGTGCTCCTGCCCACCCCCCCAGACTTCAGCTGTGAGCCTGTGGTCCTGCCCCCCCTAGACGTCGGCTGCGAGCCTGTGGTCCTGCCCCCCCTAGACGTCGGCTGCGAGCCTGTGGTCCTGCCTCGTCGGCAGGGGTCGTGGCTCTCATGTCGCTCCATCCCAGGCACCGTCCTTGTCTGCACGAGGCAGTGGGTGCGCCTGTGCATGAAGGTTGGCCACGGCAGGCAGTTTCCCTGCAGCCAGGAGGAGCACTGTCTGCCTCAGAACAACTGCTGTAGGGCACACAGGACTACCAGCATTTCCAAACCCGGACCCGCACGCCAGAGGCAGAGCGCACCGGTCTACTGACGCGAGGCTGCGGTGAGGGCAAGTTCAGCGTTCACTGCAGGGCCAAGCACGGCGAGCGGGCAGCTCGGGCTCAAAAGACCCGAGCTCCCTGATGGCTCTCAGGGGAGGGGCTCTAAAGACAAGTGAGGGAGAGCGTCCCAGGGTTGTGATCAGCCTGGGCACACTTCTCTGTTGGTGGTGAGGGAGCAGGTCCCAGGGTTGTGATCAGCCTGGGCACACTTCTCTGTTGGTGGTGAGGGAGCAGGTCCCAGGGTTGTGATCAGCCTGGGCACACTTCTCTGTTGGTGGTGAGGGAGCAGGTCCCAGGGTTGTGATCAGCCTGGGCACACTTCTCTGTTGGTGGTGAGGGAGAAGGTCCCAGGGTTGTGATCAGCCTGGGCACACTTCTCTGTTGGTGGTGAGGTGTCCGGGAGATACTGTGGGGACCGGCGTCTGGTTCCGGCCGGCCCAGGGTCTCTGTGCTGGTCTCAGCATTAGCTCCTTCTCCTGGTGGGCTCGCCATCTCTGCAGAACAGCCCCTGTGGTTCAGGATACTATCTGCAGCCTTTGAGGTCCCTGACTTTGTTATATGTCTAAACTCTAGTGTTTTGTCTTGCTTGATTGTTTTTGTTTTTGCATTTTCTCATTTTTCTGATTAAATTTTCTCTTTGCAACTTGGGGAAGACCTAGGAGGCTAACCCTTCTTTTAGAAACAAGTGGTGGGGGCGTAAGGGGGCTCTGTCCCCGAAAGGCTCTCCCAGTGTCCTGCTCGATGTCACGGCCTCTGCCGCCCACTGGTGCCAGGACAGAGCAGGGAGACGCTCCGTGCCTTTGAAAGAGACGGTGCTCAGAGTGAGGAAGGCGTCTACTCTCTGGTTGGCACTAACCTGCTCCGTCCACAGAGCTGGCTCCTGTCGCATCTGGCGTGGCCCTGGGCCCGCCTCGCGTGCTCCAGCCTGGATTCCTGCTGCAGGCCTTCCAGCCCCGAGGAAGAGGCGGTGGTGGCACAGCGGAGCACAGGCTCTGTGAGCTGCTGAGCCGCTGGGGACTGAGGCGCCTCCTGCTACCGTCCACAGAGCTGGCTCCTGGCACATCTGGCGTGGCCCTGGGCCCGCCTCGCGTGCTCCAGCCTGGATTCCTGCTGCAGGCCTTCCAGCCCCGAGGAAGAGGCGGTGGTGGCACAGCGGAGCACAGGCTCTGTGAGCTGCTGAGCCGCTGGGGACTGAGGCGCCTCCTGCTCACGGTGTTGCTCAGCCGTCGCGGTCCCCCCAACCTCCCGGGCAAGCGCCAGCACGTGCTGTCAGCCCGGAACGCCCGAGGGTGACGGGAAGTGTCCCTTGAGCGCTGGCTCCGTCTGTGGAAGGTGGAGGGGGCCCTCATGCAGACAGGCTCTGGGTGCGGCCGTGTGGACTTGGTTCACCGGTCCCTTTTGGGTGAAGGTAGGTGGAGACAGGGCTCACGCCCCTCTCCGTCTCAGAAGACGGGGATGGGGGTCAGGTGGTCTCAGGAGGACTCACGTCCATCGGCCTCCACGCTGGCTCCCATGGCCCTAGACCTACGCTCGCGGGTCTCACTGTTGAGACGTCCAGAGCCTTCCATCTGTGCACAGCCTCCAGGTCGCTTTCTCAGTGCCCACACTCACCCAAACCGTGGAGTCCCCGCTGAGGAATCCCGTGCGACCTCAGGAGTGGCACGTCCGCCACAGGAACGCCCGCCGGGCCTGCAGCCTCTGCCTCCACTGAGACTCTCCGCCTGAGAGGTGGTCGAGTCGCTGGGGGCGCCTTAGAACGTGGCTGCAGGTTTGGAGCCGCGATTCCGCATTTCTAGGGCCGCACCTGGAGAGGAGGAGTTCGTGCTTGTAAGCTCTGTCCCAGGCGGGAGGAGCCGCATCCTCTTTCCAGTGGCGTGTTGGGGCTTTCCTCGTCTGACGGTGGGGCGGGCGGCTGGACTGCACCCAGGGTCTCTCGGGACTCAATGCGGCGCCTGGTCCCGGGTGTGCAGAGGGCAGGCCCTGCTGTTCCCACTCACTGAGCTCCGAGAGCTTGGCCCCTAGTGGGCACTCAGGAAATACCAGTTCCACTTTCCCCTGACGACAAGCTAAAGGCAACCCTGTATGTTTCCCCTTACTTACTGGATCAGAACATTTACTTATCATTCTCTCACCTCGTTAGAAACCGTGCAATGTAAACATGAACATATGCCCCCTTCTTGTATCCAGAATAACTGAAAGCAGGGCTTCAGAGAGATCCTTGATGTTCACACCAGCATTACTCACCAGAGCCGGGCTGTGGGTGAGCCAAGTACCCATCGAGGGTTGAGTGAGTGGTCTTTCCACACGCTGGAATATTAGTCAGCCTTGATCTGAACTTGGAGGACATTATGCGCAGGGAAGTGAGCCAGTCCCCTGGGGACGAGCGCCCTGATTCTTGTACGAGGCCCCTGGAGCCGTCAGACATGTAGACAGAAAGCAGAAAGGTGGGGCCAGGGACTGGGGGGAAGAGTTTGTGTTCTGTGGGGACAGAGTTTCAGATTTGTAAGATGGGAAAGTTGGAGAGGTCTGTTGCACAAAATGTGCAAATACTTAACACTTAAAAACGATGAAGGTGGTAAATTTTGTGAAATGTGCTTTTTCTCACATTGAAAATGTTAAAATGGATAAATGGGAAGAGAAGAGCGGGGAGGGTTCAGTTTTGAAGTGGCGGCCGGCTCGGTGTCGGGTGGAGCCCCGCGCCCCGCGCCCCGGGCCGCAGCCGCGTGAAGTGGCTGCGCGCCGCTCCCTGCCGTCCGGCGCGGGGCCTGCTCTGCCCCGGCCGCCGTGAGAGCCGTCCTCGCCCCTTCGCCGGGGCCACGGCCTCCGCGACACCCGCGCAGTGTGTTGAGGCTGTCCTCCTCCTCCGCGTGACAGGAGAGCCGTCTTCACGAACCTTCGCGGGCGGTGACTGCGGGGGCCGGAGCGTGTCCCCGGGCGCCCGGGCGCGGGCCGTCTGTGCAGCAGGCGCCGTCCTCCCGCCGCGGCTCCCAGGAGTACCCTGGTCCTCTGCGTCTCCCCCCAAGTTCCGTTCTCACCCACGAGACCGAGGCTTCCAGGCTTCCTCCTGTACAGACACACGCCGGGATGCTCCTGCCGGCTCTGCGGCGCCGTCAGGGTGCAGGGCCGCCTCGGGGGTCGGGGCAGGGGGCGTTGGCAGACCGTGGGCAGCCTGGGCGGGCGCGCCGGGTGAGAGCCCACCCCAGCCAGCGCCAGGCAGAGCAGGTCTGCTTCTGCTCTGCGTCTCCTTGAAAGGACTCAACCTCCACTTTACAGACAGCAGGTGAGGACTGGGCCCAGGGACAAGCCCCCTTCCCAATCCCATGCCCAGACGAGGGTCTCTGAGCAGCGTGTCTTCCGAATCAGGCGCTCCCGGGCGCGAGAGGCGCCGACGCCGGGATCTCAGCGGCTGCGCAGCTCCGCCCCGAGGCCAGCACGGGCGCCTGCTGCGCGGGCACTCGCTAGGCAAGAGCCGCGTCCTGGGAGCAGCCCCAGGGCCATCCCGGCTCCTGCCAGAGGCTGCGCAGGCCCGGGAAGCAGGGCCGGCACGCCTGCTGGAGGGGGTGGGGGTTCAGGTCCACGGCTGCCAGAGGGGCCTCTGGGGGGTCCCTGGGTGCAGAGGGGAGCAGAGGGGGGCCGTGTCCAGGACATGAGGACGATGCTCCCTTCACCACCGTGGCCCGTGCTCTCATGGGAACCCCGCAGCCGAGCTCCCGGTGGCTTTGGGGGCGCAGTGGCAGGCCCCCTCGGGCCTGGATGGGGGCGTCCAGCGGGGCCCCTCTATGGGGCCGGCGGGCCGGAGCTGCCCGGCCCGCCCCGGACTCGCGTTCGGCTGGTGCTGCGTCGTAACTGACACCAGTCGGCGTCTTGTGCCCTCTGGGTTCCTGCCCTGGACTCCAGCTCTGCCGGCCTCTGTGGATCCACTGCCCTTGCATTATTCAAGGAGGAACTGGATCCACACAGGAAGCCCCAGGGGAGGAGCACAGCGGTGGCCGTCCCTGCCTTCTGAGGGCACGCACGGGGTTTTAAAGTGAGGCTTGTCGTCAGGGCCCACAGCTTCCCTGGGGGCTCGGTGAGCCTTTAGGCTTGTTCTATAAGCTGGTGCGTGGAGCCCGTGTGGTCCTGGCAAGTATCCTGAAAGCGCCGGGGGCAGGCGGGGCTGCGGGGGTCTCGGATCGGCAGCTGCGAAGGCACTCAGGGAGTGCTGGCTGCTGCCGTGAGCTCGCGCTTCCGGGACTCCGCAGTAAGGGTCCTCCGTTTCCAAGGGAAACAGGCTGTCTGGCCCACCTGAAGGCCGTTCTGAGGGGGCTTGGGTATTCCATAAGAGGAAGCAGGAATAAAGCGACCTGAGAAACGTCAGCTCTCCCTGCTTGAGCGGGACGGCGGACAGAGGTCCGCAGAGGGGAGTGCAGGCCCGGGGGCAGCTCTGTGAGTCTCCGGCTGCTCGGCAGCCTGCCCGGCGCACCGGCTCCGTGGCCTCGCTCTGGGGGGAGGGGGCACTGGACACGCGCGGCTGCCCTCCTGCCCAGCAGATAGCTACTCAACATGCATGCGCCCTGGGGAGGCATGTGACCCCTGACCCCTGTGCCCGCCCTGGGAGGGGAGGTGTGAGCCGTGACCCCTGTGCACGCCCTGGGGGAGAAGGTGTGACCCCTGTCCACTGTGCATGCCCTGGGGAGGGGAGGCGTGACCCCTGACCCCTGTGCACGCCCTGGGGAGAGAAGGCGTGACCCCTGACCACTGTGCACGCCCTGGGGAAAAGGTGTGAGCTGTGTCCACTGTGCACGCCCAGGGGAGAAGGCGTGACCCCTGACCACTGTCATGCGTGTGCCCTGGGAGGGGAGGCGTGACCCCTGACCCCTGTCATGCGTGTGCCCTGGGAGGGGAGGCGTGGCCTTTGGCCTGGTGGCTGCAGACACCGGCGCCCTGCTCAGCCTGCGCCCTCCTGGCTGCCGTCAGGGCAGCGCCCGCTGGGGGTGACGGCTTCCCGTGGAAGGTCATGCTGGCCAGTCTCCTCCCTCTGCACTGGCCCTCTGATCGTCTCAGACATATTTCACTCACTTCTCAGGGGACAGAGGCTGCTTCTGTCCAGCGAGCATGTGCTTTCAGAGAGTGACCTTGGAGAGCAGCCAGTGGACGCCTCCAGGCTGTGTGCACGTTGTGAAAGGTGCAAAGCTGTGCTCAGAGACTGTGGCACAAGACCCCCATCTCCGGGGCGAGTGGGACTCTCAAGGTGCTGGCTTGTTCTCGTACGTGGAGCTGAAGCTGAGTCCTCTGTGCCCCTGAGCCAGGAGGGTGTGTCCAGGGCCGTGGTTCCTGCTTGCTTGCTCCCGGGACGCCCCCGACCGCAGACCCCTCACTTACCGTCCCTGTGCCCCACCGGCATCCCCGAGTCCCCGGAAGGTGCCGCAGGCCGGGTTGAGCCTCGGCTGAGTTGCTGTCCAGTCTGTTGAGGGCTCTCCCGGGGTGATGGGGAGGGGTCAGGCCGGCTCTCCTGAAACCTGCTGGACAGTAGGGTAGGCCTAGGAATTCCTCCCAGAGTGAGAGGGTGACATGCCCCTTGTACATCTGCACTTCTGCGTCTCAGTTTCCTCGAATGTAAAGTGGGCCCTGCAGTCCCTGCCCCAAGGGCTGGGAGGAGCGACTGAAACGCAGTGGAGCGCATCGAAGTCATGAAGGCGCTCGGTGGACTGGACCATCGCTGACCTCTCCCTCTGCAACAGGCCAGCTGGGGATCAGTTGCCAGCTGCTCAGGGTCAAGCATTTTGGTGAAGTTCCAGCATGCAGATGTTCCAGTGAAAATTTAAATGCTTTGCTAACAGAAGTGAGACAGTTATGTCTTAATAGTGAAGTGAGCTCTGAGTTTCCCAGTAGCCAAAGCAAAAACAAAAACTCATCAGATCCAACAGCTTATATTCACAGATCAAAGGAAGCATCGCAAAGGAGCTGTGCACCGTCGTTTCAGCAAAGGCCCCACCTGGGCTCAGAATCACCTTTAGCTTCTCGTGGGAAAGAGTTCAGAACTGTTGCCCTGAGTGGGAGGCGTGTTTCCGGTTGGACAGCGGGGACAGCGAGGGTGCCGAGGCCAGGTCCAGCCTCGCGCCCTGCTCCTGCTTCTAGCGGAGCTTGCTGGCTCAGCGGGTGCGGAGTCTCCCTGGTGTGGTCTCCAACTGTAATTGCTCCTCGGTTACATCTTGTAGCATTTGGGAGTCTTGAAGGAAGAAGGGGCATGAAGTGATCCTGCGGGACAGCTTTAGAGCAGAGAGTGCCTGCTTACCCGCTGCTGGCCGGGGGCCCTTGCTTCCTCTCCTCGGGGTCTCTCCAGGGCCCCGTGTTGCATCTGCGTGGCTCCAGCAGCTGGTGCGGGGCTCAGGGAGCAGCTCTGTGGTGCTGTTTTGAGAGGGTGCTAATTCAAGGCCCTGCAGACGCCTGTCGGGGCTGAAAGTGACTGTGCTGGGCAGAGGGTGGGAAGAGAAGGGACTGTGCACGTCGCTGGAGGGAGGCTGGAGGCTTTACGTAGGAACTAGAGGACTTCCAGGCTTTGTGTGCCCTGATAGTTGTTCTTGAGGGTAGGGAAGGTTCGATGGAACACTGATGGGGCCAAGCTGTGCCCTGCCCGCCCCCTTTTGGACCTTTGTTGGCTCTCTGGCATTGCCTTGGTGTTGCCAAGAGCCTGGAAGCCCCGGCATTGGAGCGGTGTGCAGGTTCCACATGCTGCAGCACCTTCTGCAAGAATCCTCCCGTGGATCGCTGCGGCGTGACAGCGGCCAGCAGCATGCGGGATGGTGGTGAGACTGTGATGGACGGGATCGTGGGGTTGAGCGTCGAGCTGAAAGACAGGGGCTGGCGCTGCCCTTCCTCGTGGGCACCAGAAAGCAGGTGTGGGCACCTTCCTGCTCCACGCTCTGCGCATCCTCACCAGAGGGGAGGGACCACGCTCAACTGAGTGTGTGGTTCTTTGATATTCCAGACCAGGCAGTAAGAAAGTAGCAAAAGGAAGGGAGCTGATGAAAAATCTAGAAAACATATCCAGTTCTATTTTTTATGAAGAATGGAGCTAAGGCCAGACAGACACCTTTTTGCATCTGTTCTTCCTTAGGGCTCTCATTTGAGGTGTGTGTGTATATATATCAGAGAAGGCAACGGCAACCTACTCCAGTGTTCTTACCTGGAGAATCCCAGGGACGGGGGAGCCTGGTGGGCTGCCGTCTATGGGGTCGCACAGAGTCGGACACGACTGACGCGACCTAGCAGTGTGTATATATGCATGTTAGTTAGCACGTCAGTGGGTAGTTGAAGGTGGATGCTTGTAATATGGCAGTGTCTGTGGTCACAAGTAGGTAAGCCAGTTTGCTGCGTGAATCCGTTTAACAGAGCACCGCGTGGCGGCCGTGCTGCTCCGCAGGCTGGAGCCTGGCTCCTTTGCGCTCTCTGTCTCGCTGTCCCCGCGTGGCCCTCTTCCTCCCGGCGGTCTCCTTTTGCAGCGCGGCCGCTGCTTCCATTCTCAGCCACGGCGAGCGCCAGTATTTCGAGCTCCTTTGACGCCCTTGCTGAGCCTTAAATCGCTCGCTGCCGCCGGCTGCTGTCCTCCGCCCTGCTCTCCTTGGCAGAGTCCACGCCTGGGAGGAGGGGCGCCCGACTCGGGGAGGAGGGGGCACGATGGGAGGAGGGGCGCCTGGGAGGAGGGGTGCCCGACTCGGGGAGGAGGGGGCACCGTGGGAGGAGGGGCGCCCGACTCGGGGAGGAGGGGGCAGCGGGAGCACACGACTCTGGGAGGAGGGGGACTGCGCGCGCAACTGCTGCTGGTCTGCTGTTTTGACGTGAATTTTAAAAACAAGTTCCGTTTGCCGCGGGCTTCCCCTGTGGCTCAGCTGGTAAAGAATCTGCGCAATGCGGGAGACCTGGGTTTGATTCCTGGGTTGGGAAGATCCCCTGGAGAAGGAAAAAGGCTACCCACCCCAGTCTTCTGGCCTGCAGAAGCCCGTGGACTACAGGGTGGACGGGGTCACAGAGTCGGACATGACTGAGCAGCTTTCTCTCCGTTCGCTGTGCTTCTGGGCAGATCCAGCCGGTGGCTCCTTGGCATTGCAGCCCTGGCTCTGGGCACTTCAGGCGGCACGTGGCGATGGGAAGTCCTCCGGAGTCCCAGAGTGCCTCCCCAACGCTTGCAACCAAGCTCTGCCCTCTGCCTCCCAAGGAGGGGCCGGCAGATGCAGGCCGGGAGGGCTGTGCACTCTGAGAGCAGGTTTGCTCAGGGGTTTGTGGCCGGACGGTCTCAAGCAGGCCTGGATTCCAGCCCCAGCCCTGCTGCTGGGCGAGCAGCCTCAGGTCGTTCAACGTCTCAGCCTCTGTGTCCTCATCTGCAAAATGGGAACTTCTGACTCACAGGTTGTCGCGAGGATTAAATGAGGTCCTTACGGAGAGCACTCTGTGGCTGGGACTCAGGAAGTGCTTGGTAAGTGTGACGTGTCCTCACTAGACGTCAGGTGACCAGAACTGAAGGTATAACCCTGTAGACGGATGCGGGCACAGAATACTGTTTGGTTGATCCAAGTGGAAGGAAAAGCTGGTGAGATTTTGAGGGTGGACGAGGCTCCGGCGGTGGGGAGCTGTGTGAGCACCCCCGGGGGCACAGAAAGGCCTGGGGCTTCCCCCTCCCCAGCCTGCCCCAGGTCCCCGGTGCTGGAGGAGGGCGAGAGCTCTGCTCGACGTCCCTGGGCGTGGGGGAGGCCACCTCAGAGACCCCGCCCCTCACCGTTCCCGGGAGATGGGGGTCACACAGCCTGGCCCCCTCGCCCACAGGGCCCCCCGGCCACCACGGCCTGTGCTATAGAGTCGGGTGGGGAGCCAGCGGCCTGCGCAGCCCCAGGAAAGTGACTCAGCGCTGGAGTCTTCTGTTTGGGGCCGAGGGCAGTGACTTAGGCATCGGAGGCCCTCTGTAGGGAGATGGCAGTGACCCTGGAGTGGGCCCCGCAGCAGGAGGAGGCAGGAAACACAGACCCGGGCAGCGGGAGCGACGTGCGGCGACAGCCGGGGCCGAGCGCCTTCCTGACGGCGGCGGGCAGGGCGCTGCGGGCGCAGCTCCACGCGGTGAGGTCCGGCGCGCCTCCAGCAGACGCTCCGCGGCCCAGGGCCCAGATCCAGAGCAGACGGTGCAGTGACGGCCCCGCAGAGGGCGGCGGCGGAGGCCCGCCCTGGCCAGCACTGCAGGCGTGTCCTCTGCAGGCCTCTGGGCCCCTCCTCCCCGCAGCGGCGGCCCTTCGGACACCTTCTCCCCGCCCAGAGGCGGGAGCCCAGCGCCCTCCGGGCCGTCAGGGTTTGCTCTGTGGACTCACGTGGGGGCGGTGTCGGCCAGGTTCCGCGTTCCCACCTGAGGTGCTGAGTTGCTCAGGGTGACTTCTCAGTGGAAATGAAACACCTCTTTTAAAGGAGCAGCCCCTGGGCTGTTTAAAAGGCAAGCACCTTACCAATTTTGGGGTAAATCTGTAAGTTAAATGCAGACAACCAATATTACTATTAGTTGTGGCTTAAAGCACAGAAAACGTGAATAAGATAAATAGTAAATCCACATCTCAGTACATTTGAATATAAATTTCAAAAGATTCTCAGCCTCATTTGAATTCATAGTCATATTTTTAGATGCAATTTGGAGAAATATTTCGTGGGAAAATGTGCCAGTTTCCTAGTTTGTTACCAGTGTAAATCTTTCCAGCGTCTAACTGTGGAGAATTACAGCTGACACCCAGGAGCATGGTTTTCCTTGGATCTGTACTTTTGTTCCCTCCAGAGCTTTTGGAAGCTAAGGGGCAATCACCCCCCTGGGTTTGGAAGGAGTGAGGGCGTGGGCTTGGGGCTGAGACTTCAGGGTCCAGGGCAGCCAGCCTGCCGCTCTCTGTCTCCTCACCTCTAAGATGAGAGAGGGGTGCCGAGTCTGTGTGATTGAATTTCCAGGTGAAAGGGTGAGCGCTGGGCCCAGTGCCCGCACGCAGCCTCTGTCCACGGACAGCAGCCGCCGTCCCTCCCAGGCCCAGCCAGCCTGTCCGCGCACCCTCCTGCTTGGACCACGCAACACACGCTCCTTTCTGGAGCACAGCGTGCCAGCAGGCTCAGAGCCGCAGAGGGCCCGGCTCCGCCTGTGCTGCCGGGACAGGGCCCTGCTCCCATCCACGCAGGGACCCACCCCTGGGGCGCAGGGGCACCGCGGAGCTCAGGGGCCATCCCACCTGTTCCTGAAGCAGGGGTGCCAGCCGCGTTGGACGCTTGGGACACGCACGTCCTCTGGGAACTCGAGGTGTGCCCTGGCTGGTGTGGGCACGCGGGCACTCAGATGTGGGGCGTCCACTAGTGGGATTCCATGGATGCCTTAAGCACCACAGCAGATGAGTGGCTCGGAGGGAAATCACGGAAAATAAAGACCTATAAATCTGCTCATTAACTATGGGGCACACAGAAGGAGAGCCTTGAAGACTGTTCCAGAGTGAGAGTCGGGTCCCAGCNGTCCACTAGTGGGATTCCATGGATGCCTTAAGCACCACAGCAGATGAGTGGCTCGGAGGGAAATCACGGAAAATAAAGACCTATAAATCTGCTCATTAACTATGGGGCACACAGAAGGAGAGCCTTGAAGACTGTTCCAGAGTGAGAGTCGGGTCCCAGCCCTGGCCGTTTGCTTTGTGACACGTGAAAATAAAGCGGCCCGCAGGGCTCCCTAAAAGCTTGACGCCGACCCGGAGCCGCCTGTGCCGCGGCGTTTGGCCACTGTCCAGAGCGGAGTTCCTCCACTGCCCCAGGGGAGCATGACATTCCCTGCTGGTTTTCTCACTGCAACACTTGGAAAGCCAACATTTTGCTTCCAGAACTAGAAGAAATACATTATGAGCACACCCAGTGTTTCTGTCCTCAGCTCTAAAGTGAAGGCTTTCTGGCATTTTTAAAAGCAGCTCTGCTGCTAGAATTTGAAACAACAAATTAAATTTATGAGGTCAAGGTGAAACTAGCAAATATAACAAGGAAATGAACATTCATAAATGAAAATGAAGAAGAGACAGTCATTTATTAGAGAGCTAAACAAGAAACAAGCTGAGAGTGCTATCAAGCGAAAACATTCGTGTAAGGGAAATTTAGCCCAACATTCAGGTTTTTATGCAAGAAATAAAGAGTTTGCAGCGGAGCCCAGGGCAGGCTGTTTGCTCTGCTGGCAGGATGTGGCGGGGTGTGCTTTCTCCCTCTGGGGTGCCCCCCTCTCCTGTCCCGAGCCCCTCTGGGGTGCCCCCATCCTGTCCCCTCGAGCCCCTCTGGGGTGCCCCCCTCCTGTCCCCTCGAGCCCCTCTAGGGTGCTCCCCTCTTCTGTCCCCTCGAGCCCCTCTGGGGTGCTCCCCTCCTGCCCCTCGAGCCCCTCTGGGGTGCTCCCCTCCTGTCCCCTCGAGCCCCTCTGGGGTGCTCCCCAAATGGTCTGGCCCCCCATGGACACCTCGAGTGGGCAAGGGGGGTGAGTCGGGGGCCCCCACGGCCCCGTCTCCTCACACCTGTCTCTTATACACATCTAGATGTGTATAAGAGACAGCCTCTGGGGTGCCCCCCTCCTGTCCCCTCGAGCCCCTCTGGGGTGCTCCCCTCCTGTCCCCTCGAGCCCCTCTGGGTGCCCCCCTCCTGTCCCCTCGAGCCCCTCTGGGGTGCGGTCCTCGTGACTCTGTTGCCGGCGGCCCCGGGTCCCTGGGCAGCGGGACCCCCGCAGGCGCTGAGAGGAGCAGGGGTGTCTGGGGTCTCCTCCTCAGAGCCCTCCTAGTCGGCCCTGTCCTGGGCCTCGAGTCACTGCCCCCACAGCGTCTTCCTCCCCGGGTGCCAGCCTGGAGCTCCCGCGGAGCCCTCACGCACCCCTGTACGCGGTCCCTATGCTAAGCGCTCTCCCTGTGACCGTGACTTGGCTGAGCCCTCTGTCTTGGTCCCTCTGGACTCCTGCGGTGAGATACCACGCAGGTATCTTACGCAGCTCGCGCAGCAGGCGTTTGTTCCTCGTGGCCCTGCAGGCTGGAAGTCCACGGCCAGGGTGCAGTACTGCGGAGCCCTGTGTGCTGAGCGCTCTCCCCCAGCCCGCAGACGGCCGCCTTCCTGCCGTGTTGTCGTGAGGTGGGCAGAGAGGCGGGAAGCGCACTCGCGTCTCCTACCAGCGCCCGGCTCCCGCCACGCGGCCCTGCCCGGGGGACCCGCCCGCAGAGCCACCCTGGGGCCCAGGGTCTCAGCAGGAACCTGGGGAGGCAGCCGTGCCGTGCGCAGCCTGGCCTCCTCACCGCCTCCCTGACTCAGAGGACGGCCTCTGCGGCCTCTCCCGAGTGCTCGCTCAGCCGTGGTGGAGCTGCACGCCCAGCAGCCCAGCCCAGCCCAGCCCAGCGGTCTCTTAGGGACCGGGTGCAGGATTCAGGTGTCGCTCAAGCAGGCTCACTCACTTAGTTACTGCTTACTGTTGGTTTTTCTGAAAGTGTCATCAACCCGTAGAGCCTCAAGCCTGAAACCTTCAGTTTAACTTGGCAAGGTGTCCCATCCCCATCTGGACCCCGGACGGGAGTGAGGATTCAGCCAACCTGAAGGAGCGTTCCAGACCTTCCCGTTTCAGTTCTCGTGTTGTCAGATGTATTATTTTAATTGACTGATGAATGACATCCGGGCGCTGTTTCACCAGCAGCCACCATAAAAACCGACTGGGGGCTGGACTGGTGTGCGGCTGCTTCGGGAAGTCTTAACCAAAGTCTTATCTCCCTGTGCATCTCATCTGGGACCTGGCCTTTCAGATGATTCATTTTTGAAGTATTTTTCTGAAATAAAAATAACACAGGCTCATGGCAGAAAATTTAGACATTCTGTAAAGAATGAAAAGAAAACCGATACCACGAAGTACAGCCCCTGTATTAAAATTTGCTATACTTCTTTCCATCTTTTTTTAAATGAGTGGTTGAAAAAAAATCCATGGTCGTGGACATACCTGAGGTGCAGTTAGTACCCTGCTTTTTCGCTTTGCGTCGTGTGAGCAAGTTACCGAGGGACTGAAAGCCCCCTCCTCACCTCCTTTTTCATGGCTGCCTCATGAGTGTTTTCATATGTTTTGAGTGAGGATCCACCTGGACTCTGTGAGAGGCCCCCAGGGAAGAGCTGACCACCCCTCTGGCTTTTTCTCTGTCTCTTTTTTCAAATGTGCGTTTGACAGCAGTTCAGGCGCTGAAGGCAGGACGCAGCCGTGCACAGANTGTTTTCATATGTTTTGAGTGAGGATCCACCTGGACTCTGTGAGAGGCCCCCAGGGAAGAGCTGACCACCCCTCTGGCTTTTTCTCTGTCTCTTTTTTCAAATGTGCGTTTGACAGCAGTTCAGGCGCTGAAGGCAGGACGCAGCCGTGCACAGAGAGGGAGAGCGGGGCCGGCCCTGCCTGCAGGCTCCCACCCCCGGTGCCCCCGAGGTGGGGACCATCGGTTCCCATTGCACAGAAAGGCACACGGAGGCACAGGCAGCGGGAGCAGCCTGCCCGGGGCCTGTCAGCCGGAAGGGAGGAGGTGGGGGTTTAAATCAGGCGCGTTTGGCTGAAGCCCCTGGCTCGCCACTGCCCTGTGTTGCCGAGAGTATCAGAGACCAGAGCGGCTGTTTTCATCGACGAGATTGTGGAAGGAACATAAGTTACCTTTTCTAGAGGGTAACTCGGAGAGTAAAGCCTTCCTCAGATGATGTAAGAGCCCCAGCCCCCTGGAGGCTTCACCTTCCCGGCCTGGGCCTCGTCGGGGTGGGCGTGCAGGGCCCGTCGAGGCGCCGGCCCCGGGCTGGCGTGTGGGCTGGGGCTCTGAGGCGGCTCCGGGTCCAGGCTGGCGAGCCCCGCTTGCCGGCACTGCCGCTCTCCGTGGCTCCCACGCAGGCGTGCCTGAGTCGCGCCCGTCCGCCGCAGTGGTGCAGAGAGGGGAGCCGGGCGTGGCCCCTGTGGTCCCGCAGCGCGTCTTGGTTGATAAGCTTCCTGGGAGGGCCGCGCTGCCTCCACAGCCGGGGTCAGACACTGCTGCGGCGGCAACAGTGAGGGACATCGCCTCGCGTCGGCCTGCACGGTGAGGGCCAGCTCGGCAGAGGCGGCTGCGCGGGGAGGCGCGGGGTGGCCAGCCTGAGCGGCGGCCCCGTGGGCCTCCGGGCGCCAGGAGCGCTGGGGAGGCAGGACAGGCCGAGCCCCTTTCAGAAGTCCAGGGATGGGTCCGCGGCGCCCCGCGTAGCGCAGCGCTGGCCCTGACCACACCCGGGGCTGGGGCAGCTATGACCCTTCACCAGGCCCTGGGCACTTGGGCCGGGCCACCGCCTGCAGGCCTCTCTGGGTGAGGCGTCCCTCCAGCACGCCGCCATCCGGACAGGCGAGGGCAGGCTGGTCCACAGCCAGGGGGTGAGCGTCGCCGTGGGTGCTCACGCTCTGCCCTGTTCTCTCCGCGCGGGGGTCTTGAGAGGGGGTCCCTGGGACGCTGTGGAGAGCCCACCAGGGCCCCTTGGAGCGCTTGGTTAGGCTTTGTGTGGGGAAAACAGCCCCTGTTCTAGCTGGGAGCGTTTGTGACCCATGGGCATTGGCTGGTTCCTCATGCCTCAAAGCCCTGTGAACCTTGGTGCCCCTGTGTGTCTGCAGGGTGGGGAGCAGCTGGGCTGGGGTGAGCGTGTTCCCTTCTTCTCTCTGCTTCTGTTGTTTGCAGTTTTAATGCAGAAAACCTCATTCTAAGAGCAACACAAGCGTGATTTATAATCGGTGGAAGAACGCGCAGACTGGCTCTTGGCGCCCGTGTTCCTGTGGACAGCTGGCCGGGCACCTGGGCCCTCACCCCCAGCTGAGAGGACACGCAGCGGGTCTGCATGGAGCTCAGGCTTCCAGGTGGCCCTGCAGGGGTGGGGCTGGCGTCGCTTGGCGGCCGAGTGTGAGCGGGCATGTGCTGTAGGAAGGTGGTGGGAGGTGTACGGCCCGACGCTCTCTCTCTTCTCTCCACCCAGGGGCTGGGCGCCAGAGCAGCGGGCCTGGGCTGGGTGTCTGAGCATTGTTTTCGTCCTTAAGTTATTTCTCCACGGGTGGAGTCTTAAGAGCTCTTTGGTTGTATTCTTTGCTGACCTCTCTGAAGGCCGTGCCCCTCTTGGCCAGGACAGGTCACTTTCACCTGCCCTTTCCAGGAGGCTGTCTGTGAAGCCTGCGTATGCACTCACCCAATGCAGCGCCCCGGGCCTTGGAGAGAGCCGCGGGCAGGCCCGTCACTATCCCTGGGCCGAGCTTTGGCCTCGGTTCACGACCTGCGTCTGGACGGCCTCATGCCTGCTCCTGGCCCCCATGAGCACTCAGAGCGGTCACGGCCCGAGGGTGCGACGCGGCCACTGGCTGTGAGATGAGACTCGACGGGGTGACGTGGGGAAGGCTGGCATCCCTGGGCCGGCGGCGGGCAGCCTGGGGCGGGCAGGACCCGGGGCTGCCGCCTTGCTTGCTCCACCAGGGGCCCCGAGGGTCCGCGGGGGCCCGCGCCGCCCTGTCCCTGGCCACGCCGCGGCCCTGTCTCCGGCTCGGAACAGCCTTGGCTTTGGTTCTGTTTAGTTTGTTGTTGGTCTTCTGGTGCTGACTAGCGTGCGCGTGATGGAGAAGGCAATGGCACCCCACTCCAGCACTCTTGCCTGGAGAATCCCAGGGACAGGGGAGCCTGTTAGGCTGCCATCTATGGGGTCGCACAGAGTCAGACATGACTGAAGTGACTTAGCAGCAGCAGCAGCAGCAGCGTGCGCGTGAGTTCCGTCAGTGGACTTTGATCAGGCGGTAATGCTGACTTTTCTTTGAGGAAAAATGAGCTCTGTCTGCAACTCTAAAGTTGCTGGTAGGTTTTTCCTCAATTTTTTTTCCTTTTTAAATAAAAGAATATCCTGAATCATGGAACGCTCTTCAGCCCCTGGGCTCCGCTCGTGTCACTCGTGGGCGCAGCGGTGGTCAAGCCAGAGACGCGGATGTGCCTGTGTGTGCAGCTGAGGGCATGCTCCTGTGTACTTCCCCTCCCCCCGCACCGTGGGAGATTCCAGCCCCAGCCTGCGCACACACCCTCCCTGAACAGCACACGCACACATTCACACTCACAGCCGTGTACACACTCACCGCACACGCGCCTGCGGCTATGTCCCCGTCTTTCTCTCCTGGTGGCCCAGGGCGCTTCTGCGCCCCCTGCTCACACCTGTGTCTCACACCCCCCACACTGCACAGCGCTCCTCAAGGCCGGGAGCCGTGCGAGCGGTCCCGAGGGGAAGCAGTCAGTCAGGAGGGGTGAGGGCAGGGAATGAGCCAGGGCCGGGCTGGAGGACCCGCCCTCGCCCGGAAGGCTCCCGGGACCCCCAAGTCCCCTCCCCATCCGTGGCCCGCGCTCGCCTGGCTGGCCCCCTCGGGTCGTTGCCGATTCGCCCGGAAGGCTCCCGGGACCCCCAAGTCCCCTCCCCATCCGCGGCGCGCGCTCGCCTGGCTGGCCCCCTCGGGTCGTTGCATCGGCACTCAGGATAAAAATTTACTGGGACCTCAGTTCGATTGTTTTTGGTCAAATATTGTTGCATAGAGCATGTTTCCCATTACTTTTTATTGCAGATATGTAGCACTTTAAGTGTATTTTGTATTAAAAAGGCTTTGTGGGCTGGCCCGGCCACCAAACCACTAATTCCGAGTTCCAAATATCTGACTTGACTTGACTGGGCGTCTGTTCTGAGAGCGAATCTCACTATGTCTGTGGGTTCTGCTTCTGTCTTGGTTGCAACAGAAACTCAGGGCTGGAGTGTGAGCCAGGGGTGTGTGTGCGCGTGTGCCCGTGTGTGCACCTGTCTAGGAAGGGGGTGGAGAATGACGGAGCTCATTCCATGTTTCTGCTCGACTCCTTCCCTGCCCCCTTGGCCCCTGTGCCAAACGGTCTGGCCCCCCATGGACACCCCGCGTGGGCAAGGGGGGTGAGTCGGGGGCCCCCACGGCCCCGTCTCCTCACACTGCTCCCTGAGCACCCCGAGTAGGCAGAGGGGCTGAGTCGGGGGCCCCCCACGGCCCCATCTCCTCACTGCCCGCTGAGCAGCTTCCCAGTCTCCTCTGCCCGTCTGTTCTCTTTCATCCAAACTGCACACAGTCCTGACCTGGAGGACTCAGGTCGTCCCAGAGGACTGTTGTCCCTTAGGAGACGGGGCTCTGCAGCTGTATCCGAGTGCGGTCCTGGGAACATCCATGCCCACCCCCTGCCTTCCGTCTGGCCCGTCTGTGGAGTGCCCGCTCTGGGCCGTGTCCGGGCCGGGCTTGCCCTGCTCGCCTGCTGTGGGCGGGTCAGGTGTGCGCAGGGCGGGCTCCCCTGAGGCCCGTGTCCTCACACGGCCCCCCTGTGTGTCTGTGTCCTGGTGTCGTGAGGACGCCAGTCACGCGGGATCAGGACCTGCTCGTGACTCGTGGCTCTAACTCGACCACCTCTTCAAAGCTCCGTCTCCAAGTGCGGTCACAGCCCAAGGTCCTGGGTCAGGACTTCCGTATGTGAATTTGGGGTGACCCAGCCCAGCCTGCCGCACTTACACACAGTAACGAGGTCCGCAGTGCGGGATGACGGCGTCAGCCTTCTGAGCCCCGGTGGGCCCTCTGGAGGTGGAGAGCTGGTAGGCAGGGAGAGGTGAGGCCGGAACCAGGGTTCACAGCCTGTCTGCAGAGGACGGGGATTCTTGACCAGGGTCCGCAGGTGGGTTCAGGAGCACGGGTCTCACGGCTCACACCTGGGTGTCTCACAGGAAAGCCCTCTGGGTCCTGTGAGTGCTGCCCAGGACCCCTGACCCCCGCCCCCCACACACAGCAGATCCTGGGCCCCTGGGCTGGCAGGGCAAGTCATGTGTCTGTGCTGTGTGTCTGGGGCCCCTTTCAGAAGCTTCTGGAAGTTGTGACCCCCTCAGGGGCTCCAGGGCACGCTGGTTTCCGCAGAATCCCATGGCAGCTGGATGCCGGGGCAGCCCTGTGCGCTTGCAGGGCGGGGGTCCTGAGCGGGCTGGGTGGGGGCCTGCGGTTCACACGGAAGCTGCGTGGGGCTGCTGCTGCTCCAGGCCCCGGGGCCGTGGCTTCTGCACCGGAGGCCTGTGCCCTGGCATGAGCCTGGGTGTTGGGCTGGGCTCTTAGGGCACCGCGGCGCTGCCAGGCTCCCCGGAGGCCTTCGCTGAGCCTGGCCTCTCCCTCTCCAGACAGGGAGGCGGCAGTTGACCCTCGGGCCTGGCGGGAGCGGTCAGCAGGGGGCCACCTGAGACAGCGTGGGGAGGGGGCAGCCTGCCTCCGGAGCACCTCAGACGAATCCGTGCTCATGAGCAAGGGGAGGGCGGAAATTCCTGTCATGTGTTTTAATTACACCAAACAATAATTAAACGGTTCACCTGTTACACTCACATCCCTGGTGACCTGTAGCTGAGGCTCTTCTCAGGAGGGACAGGGGAGCGGGAAGCGTCCCTTCCAGAGAAGCTCGGCCTGGGCCCAGGAAGCGGCCGGGAGGCGGCCGCCGGCTGCTTCTGCAGAGGCGCCCCCACCCTGGCCCAGTGGCTGCAGAGCCGCACAGCTCGGCCTGGAGGAGGTTCCGCCTGTGTGTCTGAGATTCCTTTTCCTCTTTCTTTTCCAAACCCACAAGGGGCTCAGGGGCCGAGCACACTGGGAGAGGGTGAGCGAGCTGAGGTCGAGAGTGGGAGCTTTCCTTGGGGTCCAGTGGGAAGAGGAGCATCCTGGACCCAGGAATCTCGTGAGCAAAGGCAGGGAGGCGGCAGCCGCCCAGGGCTCAGGGAGGGCCCGGACCACCAGAGGGCCCTGTGGCTTCTACGGAAGAGACTGGCCCGTCGTCGGGGGGTTCCTGTCATTGGATGCAGTTCATCTGCTGTCGTACGAAGTCCTAGTTCAGAGAATGGCTGGAAGGGAGGTGGCCTGAAGCCCAGGACTACTGAGGGGGCTGCTGAGGCGGGAGAAGGCGGGAGGGAAGGTGCGCGAGGGCGGGTGAGGCTTTGGGAGGCACGGCCACGTGGGCCCGGGGTGGCAGGGGTGGGGGGATCCTTGGTGTGATCAGCTGGGCAGTGGAGGAGGCCAGCCTGGGGCCCCTTAGGAAGAGGACACGCGCCGTAGGGTGACTGTCCGGAGAGGCTGGATTCCACACTGGGGCTCTCGGAAGACTCTGGAAATGTATTCAGGATGCATTACTGACGAAGGCCATCCACGTGGACAGAGACCCAGGAAAGCGTGTAGAATGTACGACGGGAGAGGCAGCGCTGAAAGTGGTCGCCGTGGACATGCGGTGTGAGGAGCGGAGCTGGCAGGGTGGCGAGGGGCGGCTGGAGAAGCGGGCGGGCAGGAGGGTGGCTCGTGGCCGTCTGCTCAGCGCGTCGGGCGCCTGACGGGGCTGCCGGGAGGCGCAGGGGACCGTCTGCCTGCGAGGGGCCGTGGGCCCCAGGGGCAGCTGAACCGAGAGGGAGGGGGTCCCCTTCACATCCAGACGCCGGGAGGGGCGAGATCGACGCGCGAGTGCCGCCCCCAACCACCGCTCACCCCTGCGGTCGGCTCTTCTGCTGCTTACACGTTCCCGACCGTCCTCAGTGTCTATGCTTACATTCATTTGAAGTTACTTGGGCAAGAAATAGTACTGTGGGTGTAAATTACAGTGATGCAGGTGGATGGTTTCCTTTGCGCTGGGTGCTTTTCCCTTCACTGGCTCCTCGGAGGCGCTTGTGATGAGAGAGGAGGGGTTCGGCTGGCCGCCGGCAGGCATTTCTCAGACGCTTGGTTCCCTGAGAGGAGTCAGCCACGCGATTACATCTGTGAGGGCTACTTTCAGCCCCTATTATCTTTTCTTTCTTTTTTAAAGAATACTGGATCAACTTTGAAAGCGGAGTTTTCAGAGGGAAATATCTTTTGATCTTGAAATTCTACAGAAACTATCTCTGTTTTCTTTTTAATAGAACAGACTGGGGCAGATTCATCCTTCAGTGTTTTCTTTTCATAAATATTTTCCAAATCTTTCATTAGCTCTAAGTGAGGAAGAAGCAGACTCAAGAAGCTAGCTGCTTATGTGTTGGTGGGTGCTGTGTTTGTGTATTGATGCTGTGTGTGTGTTGGTATGTGTGTGTGTTGGTGGTGTATGTGTTGGTCTGTGCACGTTGATGATGTGTTATGTTGGTGTGTTTGTGTGTTCGTATGTGTGCATGTTGGTGATGTGTTTGCGTGTTGGTATGTTTGTGTTTTGGTGGTGTGTGTGCATGTTGGTGGTATCTGTGTGTGGTGGTGTATGCATTGGTGTTGTGTTTGCATTTTGGTATGTTTGTTGGTGGTATGTGTGTGTGTCTTGGTGTGTGTGTGTCTTGGTGTGTTTGTTGGTGGTGTATTTATGTGTTGGTGTGTGTGTGGTGTGTATGCATGTTAGTGTATTTGTATATCGGTAATGTGTGCGTGTGTTGGTGGTGTGTTTGTGTTGGTGATGTGTTTGCATGTCGGTGTGTTTGTGTGTTGGTGTGTGTTGGTGTGTTTGTGTGTTGGTGGGGTGTGTGTGTGCATGTTGGTATGTTTGTGTGTTGGTAGTGTGTGTTGGTGTGTGTGCATGTTAGTGATGGGTTTACATGTTGGTGTGTTTGTTGGTTGTATGTGTGTGTTGGTGGTGTGTTTGTGTGTGTGTGTGCATGTTGGGGTGTGTGTTTGAGTGTGTGTTGGTGGTGTGTGTGTGCATGTTGGGGTGTGTGTTGATGGTGTGTTATGTGTTGGTGGTGTATGTGCATCTTGGGGTGTGTGTTGGTGGTGTGTGTGCATCTTGGGTTGTGTGTTTGGGTGTGTGTTGGTGGTGTGTGTGTGTATGTTGGGGTGTGTGTTGATGGTGTGTTGTGTGTTGGTGTATGTGCATCTTGAGGTGTGTGTTGGTGGTGTGTGTGTGTTGGGGTGTGTGTGTGTGTGTTGCTGGTGTGTGTGCATCTTGGGGGGTGTGTTGGTGGTGTTGTTTGTGTCTGTTGATGGTGGGTGTGTGTTGGTGTTTTGCATGTTAAGTGCTGTGTTTGTGTATTGATGCTGTGTGTGTGTTGGTATGTGTGTGTGTTGGTGGTGTATGTGTTGGTCTGTGCACGTTGATGATGTGTTATGTTGGTGTGTTTGTGTGTTCGTATGTGTGCATGTTGGTGATGTGTTTGCGTGTTGGTATGTTTGTGTTTTGGTGGTGTGTGTGCATGTTGGTGGTATCTGTGTGTGGTGGTGTATGCATTGGTGTTGTGTTTGCATTTTGGTATGTTTGTTGGTGGTATGTGTGTGTGTCTTGGTGTGTGTGTGTCTTGGTGTGTTTGTTGGTGGTGTATTTATGTGTTAGTGTGTGTGTGGTGTGTATGCATGTTAGTGTATTTGTATATCGGTAATGTGTGCGTGTGTTGGTGGTGTGTTTGTGTTGGTGATGTGTTTGCATGTCGGTGTGTTTGTGTGTTGGTGTGTGTTGGTGTGTTTGTGTGTTGGTGGGGTGTGTGTGTGCATGTTGGTATGTTTGTGTGTTGGTAGTGTGTGTTGGTGTGTGTGCATGTTAGTGATGGGTTTACATGTTGGTGTGTTTGTTGGTTGTATGTGTGTGTTGGTGGTGTGTTTGTGTGTGTGTGTGCATGTTGGGGTGTGTGTTTGAGTGTGTGTTGGTGGTGTGTGTGTGCATGTTGGGGTGTGTGTTGATGGTGTGTTATGTGTTGGTGGTGTATGTGCATCTTGGGGTGTGTGTTGGTGGTGTGTGTGCATCTTGGGTTGTGTGTTTGGGTGTGTGTTGGTGGTGTGTGTGTGTATGTTGGGGTGTGTGTTGATGGTGTGTTGTGTGTTGGTGTATGTGCATCTTGAGGTGTGTGTTGGTGGTGTGTGTGTGTTGGGGTGTGTGTGTGTGTGTTGCTGGTGTGTGTGCATCTTGGGGGGTGTGTTGGTGGTGTTGTTTGTGTCTGTTGATGGTGGGTGTGTGTTGGTGTTTTGCATGTTAGTGACGTGTTTGCATGTTGGTGTGTGTGTGTGGTGGTGGTGTGTGTGTGTTGGTGGGGTGTATGTGTGCGCATGTTGGGGTGTGTGTTGGTGGCGTGTGTCTGTTGGTGGTGTGTTGTGTGCTGGTGGTGTATGTGCATGTTAGTGATGTGTTTGCATGTTGGTGTGTTGTGTGTTGGTGGTGTGTGTGTGTGTGTGTTGGTGGGGTATGTATGTGTGTGTGCATCTTGGGGTGTGTGTTGGTGGGGTGTGTGTTGGTGTGTATGCATGTTAGTGATGTGTTTGATGTTGGTGTGTTGTGTGTTGGTGGTGTGTGTTGGTGTCTGTGTGTGTTGGGGTGTGTTGGTGGTGTGTGTGTGTGTTGGTGGTGTTGTGGATGTTAGTGATGTGTTTGCATGTTGATATGTGTGTGTGTTTGTGCACTGTGTGTGTGTTTGCATGTTGGTGTGTGTGTGTGGTGGTGGTGTGTGTGTGTGGTGTGTGTGTGTGTGGGTGGTGTGTGTGTTGGTGGGGTGTGTTGGTGGTGTGTGTG
>SJYT01060898.1:261938-314384 GCA_006410635.1 Cephalophus harveyi
TGGTGGTGTGCATGTTAGTGATGTGTTTGCATGTTGATGTGTGTGTGTTGGTGGGGTGTGTGTGTGTGTGTGTTGGTGGGGTGTGTTGGTAGTGTGTGTTGGGGTATGTGTGTTGGGTGTGTGTGTGTGTGTGTGTGCTGGTATGTATGTGTGTTGGTGGGGTGTGTGTGGGTGTACATATTGGGGTGTGTGTTGGGATATGTGTGTTGGTGTGTGTGTGTGTGTTGGTATGTATGTGTGTTGGTGGCGGGTGTGTGTTGGTGGCGTGTGTGTGTTGGTGGCGTGTGTGTGTTGGTGGTGTGTGTGTTTGTTGGTGGTTTCTGTGTGTTGGTGGGATGTATTGGTGGTGTGTGTGTGTTGGTGGGGTGTGTTGGTGGTTTGTGTGTGTGTGCATGTTGGTGTGTATGTGTGTTGGTGGGGTGTGTTGGTGGTGTGTGTGTGTGTTGGTGGTTTCTGTGTGTTAGTGGGGTGTGCGTGTTGGTGTGTATGTGTGTTAGTGGGGTGTGCATGTTGGTGTGTATGTGTGTTAGTGGTGTGTGTTGGTGGGTGATATGTTTGGAAAGCGTGTCTGGTTCTTACCTGTTCCCTTCACTGTGCTCTGGGTGCAGAGGAGAAGTGGCTCGTACGCATGTGGGAGCTCTTGCCGCTGAAATGATGACTCATCTGCCGGTGGGAGCCATCTTCCTGTCCTGGACTGTGGGGTGTGTTATGTTCCTGGGGGACACCCAAAGCTCCAGCACACCCAAAGCTGAGACTTCTCGTCTTGGGCCACATGGGCTAAATTATTTCTCCGGCTGTGAGCATCGCCTCTGATGGGCTCCTGCCTGTTGTCACAAGCTCGTCCCCACCAACTGTGTGTGCCTTGCCAGGCTGTTGGCGTGTGGTCAAGAGATCTCAGCCCAGAACCCCTGATATTCCTGGGTGTGATGAGGAAACCCTCGAAGACAAAAGACAAGGTTGAGACCTGTTGAGTTACCCTTCTTGGAATCAGTCTTGGATGGAGCATCAGGAGGGTCATGTGGTTACAGCTTCTCAGTTTGGGATCTGCTTTGTTCAATTCAGGATGTGTTGATACAAGGTGCTGGGCATTTTAACCATGAAGCAGACCTCTTGGTTTTCTTGGGGTGATGGGCTGAGCAAGTGAACAGTCAAAACCACTTTCAAACTGTGAAGAAATCAAGACCCTGTCCTCAGCTTCTTTTATGCAATGAGTTATAAATCCAGTAACTGATAACCTGTAGAATTTTTCATACTACAAAGACAATAGCATGTTTAAAAACACAGATTCACAAAAGAGGAAAATAAAATGGCGATATATTCCTACTGCTCGATCCAGAAGGCCGCCACAGACTTGAGTGCTGCTGTTTATGCTCTTGGTGTTTTTAGCAAGCTTTTCAGAACTTAACGCAGCATAAGCTTAAACTGAAGAAAGTAGGGAAAACCACTAGCCCATTCAGGTATGACCTAAATCAAATCCCTTATGATTATACAGTGGAAGACTTAAGGGCCTAGATCTGATAGAGTGCCTGATGACTATGGACAGAGGTTCGTGACATTTTACAGGAAACAGGGATCAAGACCATCCCCATGGAAAAGAAATGCAAAAAAGCAAAATGGCTGTCTGAGGGGGCCTTACAAATAGCTGTGAAAAGAAGAGAAGCGAAAAGCAAAGGAGAAAAGGAAAGATATAAGCACCTGAATGCAGAGTTCCAAAGAATAGCAAGGAGAGACAAGAAAGCCTTCCTCAGCGATCAATGCAAGGAAATAGAGGAAAACAACAGAATGGGAAAGACTAGAGATCTCTTCGAGAAAATTGGAGATACCAAGGGAACATTTCATGCAAAGATGGGCTCGATCAAGGACAGAAATGGTATGGACCTAACAGAAGCAGAAGATATTAAGAAGAGGTGGCAAGAATACACAGAACAACTGTACAAAAAAATCTTCATGATCCAGATAATCACGATGGTGTGATCACTCAGCTAGAGCCAGACATCCTGGAATGTGAAGTCAGGTGGGCCTTAGAAAGCATCACTATGAACAAAGCTAGTGGAGGTGATGGAATGTGGAGCTATTTTAAATCCTGAAAGATGATGATTACAGAAACACTGACTTGTGGAATGTTGGTTTCCTGTATTCCATCGTGTGACTATACTATGTATGAGTCTGTACGCACTGGGCTGGCCACAGAGTTCGCCCAGTTTTCTGCGTAGCGTCGTGTGTGTGTGCGTGTGTGCTTGATCGCTCAGTCGTGCCTGACTCTCTGCGACCCCATGGACTGCAGCCCACCAGGCTCCTCTGTCCATAGGGTTTTCCAAGCAAGAATACTGGAGTGGGTTGCTATTTCCTCCTCCTGGGGATCTTCCCAACCCAAGGACCAGACCCATCTCCTGCATTGTAGGTGGATTCTTTACCACTGAGCCACGGGGGAAGCCCATATAAATGCATATATATTTATTTATTTAAAAACAACTTTTTAAAGGAACAATGAGAGATTTGCAAAAAATGGTGACGATAGCACAGAGAATCCTCATATAACGCACCCCCAGTTTCTTCTCTTATTAAATCTTAAATTAGTACTTATATTTGTTGTGATTAATGAACCAATATTGATACGTGTGTGCGGGAATGTGTGGTCGCTTCAGTCATGTCTGACTTTCTGTGGCTGTGTGGGCCGTAGCCCTCCAGGCTCCTCTGTCCACGGGATTCTGCAGGCAAGAAGACTGGAGTGCATAGCCATGCCCTCCTCCAGGGGTCTTCCCGACCCAGGGATGAAACCCACGTCTCTGACCTCTCCTCCATTGGCAGGTGGGTGGTTCACCACTCATGCCAGCTGGGAAGCCCAATGTTGATACCTTGCTGTTGGCTGACTCTCACATCTCGTGCAGATCTCCTCAGTTTTTCTCAGGTCCTCTGCGTGCTCCAGGAGGCCCGCCGGTTCCAGGCACAGTAGTCGTTGAGGCTCCTGAGGCCCCCTTGGCGTGAGCTTTCCTGAGGCCCCCTTGGCTTTGGTGCCCTGGCGGTTTTGAGGAGTGGTGGTCAGGCATTTTGTAGACTGTCCTTCAGCTTGGCTCTGTTGATGGTCTCTTCATGATTGCACTAGGTTATGGGTGTCAGGAAGGAGGACCACAGAGGTAAACGCTGCTCCTGTCTCGTCGCATCGCATCAAGGGTGCACGCGAGTGAGAGGCCCCTTCCCGGTCGGCGCTGACCTTGCCCTCCCGGCTGAGCGGTGTCTGCTAGGTGTCTGCCAGTAAAGTGACTCTCTCCTCTATTTCCACACTGTTCCCTTTGGAAGGAAGTCACTATGTACGGCTCACAGCTAATGACTGGGGTTATGTTGCACGTTCTTTGGAATTCTGCACAGGAGAATTGTCTCTTTTCATCATTTATTTATTCACTGATTCCTTTTATACTTTGGTTAATAATCTTGTACTACTATATTTTTTCTGCTAAAAATTTCCAGCTTTTGGTCACTGGGAGCTCTTTCAGCTGGCTCTCCCTGAGTACTCCCATCTATTTGGCTTTTGAAAATGTATTTTTGCAGGTATTACTTTCTGGCTGTGCGGGTATGTTACTGTGTTCGGGCTTTTCCTCTTGCGGTGGGCGGGCTGCTCTCTCGTGGTACACAGGCGTCTCTCTGCTGCAGCTGCTCCTGCTGCGGATCAGGGGCTCTGGACTCACAGCTTCAGTCGCGGCTGTCCGTGGGCTCAGCACCTGTGGTGCGTGGGCTTAGTTTCCC
Organism: Cephalophus harveyi; assembly: GCA_006410635.1. Taxonomy (NCBI): domain Eukaryota; kingdom Metazoa; phylum Chordata; class Mammalia; order Artiodactyla; family Bovidae; genus Cephalophus; species Cephalophus harveyi. The sequence goes on from SJYT01060898.1 coordinate 265,680, forward strand.
CGAGCCTCGTGGAATCATCTCAGACCGGGGAGCGAAGCTGTGTCCCCTGCGAGGGCAGGTGAATTCTTGTCCAGTAGGCCTCATGGACTTTAACAGGCCATGGGTCAGCTGTGCACGATTTCACAATGTACAGAGATGTCTCAGTGCTCTAAAATTACTCCAGCCTTCACCTAGTCGGCCCTCTCACCCTGGGCCCCTGGCAACCACTGATTTTTTTCCTGTCTCTGTAGTTTTGCCTTTTCCAGAAGCCCCAGACTGGCTTCTTTCACTTACGGATGATTTCTCCTAAATGCTGCACTAACAACCCTGGTCTGCGTGGGGCACCTGCCCACACGCTCGTGCTGACCCTCTGGGGCCACAGGGAAGTGATGCTTGAGCGGAAACGTTCAGGGGAATCTGCGTGTTACCTGCAGGCAGGGCTGTGGGAGTTTCCCCTTCTCTTCAGCAAGGCCTGTGGACTGTCTGCTGGGGTATGTCCAGGGGACAAGGGTACCCGCCCGTCCGGAGGGTCTTTCATGCGGCTCCAAGGTGCACAGTCTAGAAAAACTGGAGGCAGAAACAGTTCTGTGGCCCGCGGGTCCCTCCTACTTCTGGCTGCTGTGTCACTGATGTAGTCACCACGTACCTGCCTCAGTGGGTCGCCTGCGTCCAGTCGCTGACGTGGAATCACAAAGCCGCGCAGCTCTCTAGGGACAGGGCGAGGCTGGGGACGCCAGCCCTGGGGATGGGCCCCGCCGCAGTCTTGCCAGTCCAGACACATCCATTCTCCCCACTGCCTCTCTGTTGAGGGAGAAGGAGGAGAAGATGTGGAGGCAGGCAGGAGGGAGGGGGTTCCACGGCGATTTGCCCCTTGGAAGAGGGTGGAGAGTTGTAGCTGTCAGGAGGAAAGTTAACCTGGCATTTTTCCGGGCCCCGCGTCCCAGCCAACTCTTCTCAGCCTTTTGATTCCAGAAAAAAAAAAAAAAACGGAAAATGGTGCATCAGTTGCAGACGTTGCTCTGGTGATATTCCGTGCAGCCACAGATGGTCGCCCGGCTGAGAGGAGGCTGCTGGGGGGCCGTCAGCCGGCAGTCCGCCCCGCGCCCCAGCAGGACCCGGCCCTCCCCGGTCAGCTCGGGCCTCTGGGGTCGCGCCCGCCGCCCCGAGCCATCTTCGAGCCCTTTCTGACGGCCTTTCTGACTCGCCTCTGACCTCCTCGCGGCTGCCTCTCCTCCTCTCTCCTCCTCAGTTTCCTAAGAACGTGGCTGCTCCTCCCACAGGGAATTCTAGGCTTTCGTTGAGTGGGAGAATTTCTGGCGTCTGTGAGCTGCTTGGCTGTTACAAGAGGAAAGAGCGCAGGGTTAGAAGGGGGTGAGAGTGGACGTGAGGGGGCAGAGCTTCCTTCTTGCGACGAAATCTTTGCGAAGATAAAATAGGCTTATTCTGCCCTTGTGAGGATGAGAAGGGGGTTGAGGGGGTGAGGTTTTCACCGGGTGAGGATTTGAGAAATGGCCCCTCATTCACGCGTGCGGTTAGCTTCTCACTGCTGAACCTCTGCTGTGGGCTAAGTGGGCACCTGGGACGTCGAAGTTATTCTCTGTCTTGGGGCCACGAGGGACCCAAGCAGGGGAGGCCGAGATGCAGGGTCATAAAGCTGGGAGCATCAAGTGTTCCCGCTGAGAACCAGGCCCAGAGGGATGTCCCCAAGCGTTCACAGGACACGGTGCCTTTTCCAGCCTGTCCTCGACACTTTGTGGACGGAGGCCCTGAAACATTCCCAGGGTGGGGTCACCATCCCCAAAGCAAGGTTCGCAGCACGCTTCTCGCAGCGGCTTCTGGGGACGAGCCTCTGTATTTCACTCGTGTTTGTGTGTATTTTTTAATTTAAGGCCCGTAAAGGACCTTGAATAAACGCTTGCTGAGTGGAACTGCAGTTTGAGAGGGCTGAGCTCATGGCCCTCTGTGAGGTGTGGAGCAAAGCGGTCGTCCCGACGCCCCGCGCTTCTCCGGTGCAGACCTACAGGCAGAGGTGTTCTCCCGCCTGTGCCCAGCAGGGCCTCCGGCCAGCCTGCCAGTGCGGGACAGAGGCGGGGCTCAGCACCCTGTCCCCGCCGCGCGCTGCCCGTGAGCTCGTGCCTGGGGATGCCGGCTGGCAGCTTGCCCTCTTCTAGAGCATATTGTCAGCAGAACCCCTAACAGAGCTGTCAGGGAGGCCGTGGAGACTGAAACGGGGTGAGGGGTCTCGAGAGCGGGTTCCTCCTTCTTCCGCGGGGGAGCGCGCAGTCCTGGTCCTGCTCTCTGCGATGGCGCTCAGCTTTGGTTCTGCGTCACCTCGGCTTTTGGGCTGTGCCACGCTGCATGTGGGTTCCTCCCTGATGAGGGATCAAACCTGTGTCCCCTGTGATGGGAGCGTGGGGGCTTAACCACCGCGCTGCCGGGGAAGCCCCATCTTGACCTGCTGACTCTGGTCTGCAGAAGGGGAATGGCGCAGATGCCGGGCCCTTGACCTGAATCGCAGCGCTGACTCGCGGTTCCTGTGCCTCCCACGGGGCAGGGTTTGGGGCCCGTGGCTCGTTGCCTGTGGTCTCCTCCCTGGAGGGAGAGTCCGCAGTGCTGCTCGCGGGGTCAAAGAGCTGTGGCAAGCGCAGAAGGCTCGCGTGGGCATTTGGGGCAGTTTTTTCACCAAAGACGCTGGTGGTTAGACCACTCTGGACATGGTCCCGCATCCAGTGCAGGACTTGGCTCGACCCTGCCAGTCTGAGACGTAGAAACAGCTGGGAAGGACTGCCCTGCTTATTAAATCTGTGTAGGATTCCCATCTGAGAGGGCTGGAGAGAGGCTGGCATCGCACACGTAGACTCCAGACTTAGGCTGCAGCTTCGGCAGGACTGAATTTCCACGAGAATGGGGACGGAGGCCAGTGCTGGGAACGGTACAGGATGGGCCAGCTGAGTGACTCAGCTGCAAATGTGAAAAGAAAATGGATTGTGTTCTAAGTGAGCTTGGAGCCCACGGTGTCAGGGCCCCCAGAACGGCCCGCGGGTTCCTGGGTGACGGCGTCCAGGCTTGGCAGCATGGGGCTGCCCCATGTGAGCTGTGCTGGGGACACAAGGCCACTTGGCTGAGGCGAGGCCAGCCGGTGCCCCCTCCGGCCCCGAGCAGGGCCGTGGGGAGGGAGGCCCCGGGGAGCTCCCTGGGCGGGCTGCACCCCTGGGTAGGCCCTGGCGCTGTCTGGTCTTGGTTCCTGCCCGTCTTTTAAGCCCAGTTTCTAGCCCCCTTCTGGTCCCAGAGCAGCCTGGTTCCCTTGCAAGGGGCTGGGCCACCTAAGCTTTCTGTAAATAATGGTGTAGCTCAGTTGGTAAAGAATCCACCTGCAACGCAGGAGACCTGAGCTCAATCCCTGGGTGGGGAAGATTCTCCGGAGAGGGATAGGCTACCCACTCCAGTATTCTTGGGCTTCCCCTGTGGCTCAGCTGGAAAAGAATCTGCTCACAATGCGGGAGACCTAGGTTGCATCCCTGGGTTGGGAAGATCCCCTGGAGAAGGCAAAGGCTACCCACTCCAGTATTCTGGCCTGGGGAATTCCACAGACTGTATAGTCCCTGGGGTTGCAAAGTTGGACACGACTGAGCGACGTTCACACATTCAGGCCGCAGCGTCTGTCACAGGTGTTGTGCCCAGCTGCTGTGGGTCGGCACGGCCACGGGAGGTGGGCGCAGACGGGTGGGCCGATCCCAAGAGCATCTGGCCTGCAGCAGCCAGGGGCCATGGCCTGCACGCCCCGGGGAGCCTGCAGTGCCCCTCTCGGGCCCGGGCGCTGATGGGTGCGGGCGACAGGGCGGGCGGGTTGGAACCAGGGCCCGCAGCGGCCTGTTGCATAGTTGTCTTGTTTCAAGAGAGAAGTTTGCTCTGCGCGATGCTCAGAATTGCAAGGTCAGTAAAGGAGTACCCAGCAGATAAAATCACACTGCGCAGAAGAGAATGCTTGAAATACTTGGCGCTGTCCCAGCACGGGGCTCCCCCTCATCACGGATGACGTCTGCTGGGCTGGGGGCCTTGTCCGGCGGCGAGGCTTGCTTGGGAGGCTGTGGCTCGTCCAGCGTGAGACCCTCTCAGGGGGCTTGGCTTGGGCCGTCTCTGTCCAGCGCTCAGCCCTGCTGCCTCCTGAGACGCGGAGCCGCCGCGTGCTCGAGCTGCTCCTCTGCGCTGTCGGGGCGAGGAAGCCAGCGGTGCCCGGCAGACCTCTTCTTCAGGACTCCTGCCTCCCAGACACGGGCGGGAGGCTTTGGAAGAGCCAGCGCCAGCCTGCCAGACGTCCCTCGCGATAAGGAGGTGCCTTGTGTGGCTGGGGGCCGGATTCCCGGCCGAGGGCGCTGTGCTCACGCCTGCAGTGGGCCTGGCCGTCTCGTGCGGGGCTGGGGGCACCACGTGTGGGGCCGGAGCTGAGGGAGCATCTGCTGGCCCCCCGGCGGGCGCCGTGCTCATATCTCAGGGGTGCTAGGCAGGATGGCATTCGGTTGACTGCAGCGGAGGCCAGGAGAGGATTGGAGAGGAGCCTGACTAAACCGGGAGAGGGGAGGAAGGAGACAGTGTCTCTCAGCTCGCGGCCCCGCCTGGACGGGGCTGCTGCACACCATGGCCTGCGTCCTGCCCGCGTCTTAGCGAGCTGGACGCTGCACGCTTGTCTCACTGCAATGCCGTCTTTGGTTCTTCTTCTTTGTTCCACCGTGTCAGCTGGTCCTGCGCTGGACAGCAGGCTGCAGGAGACGAAAGATGCGGGAATGCAACGTCAGGAGCACGGAAGTCACCCCCCCGACACCCTTCCTGGACCCGCAGCTCGTCCTCCTGGTGTGTCTGTGCTCCCAGCGTGGCGGGCATCCGGGTGGGAGGGACCTGCGGTGACGGTCGTCTCATCTGCGTTTCCGTGTTGGCATGAAGACCACACTCAGCGCCCTGTGTCCCTCCTGGACAAGCCCTCATACATAGCAAGCTTTATTTTTTTAGCGTTCATTTCTTTGACTGTCGGGTCTCCGTTGCAGCACGTGGGACCCTGACTGCGGCATGCAGGACCTTTGGTCGAGGCCCAAGGGCTCAGTTCCCCTGGGGCATGTGGGGTCTTACCTTCCCGACCCAGGATCAAACCTGTGTCCCCGGCATTGGAAGGCAGCTTCTTAACCACTCACTCATCAGGGAAATGCCAAATGTTTTTTCTTATCTCATCATTTCAAAACTGAATTAAAAAATTATCTGAAATAGACATCTGATGTTTTTGAGTTCATAGTGTAAGAATTCTAAACATCAGGCCTAGGATCAGTTCTTGCCTTTTTAATCCTGATTAAATTAAAATATATGTTTAAATATACATCTGTCTTAAAATTGAACTTAAGATACTCATAAACAATAAATGATGTATGACTTTTCTTTCATAGTTCATACATGGTAATTTGAATAAGGCATGTCCCTTGGCGTATGGGAAAATACAGAATTTGGATCCAAAGAATACACCATAAAGAGTTTGTTACATTTACTCTATGATACAATGCTTAGTAACACAGTATTCATTGAAAACACCCAATGAAGGGGAGGGGGGCGTGGGGACGTGGGGGGGCGTGGGGGGACGGGACGTGTAATGCCTGTGGTGATTCATATTGACGGGAGGCAGAGCCCAACACAACACTGTAAAGCCATTATCCTCGGATTCAAAATAGGGAAATTAAAAATATAGTAGGCTGATTCAAAATTTTAAATTAAAATCATTTCTACATGCGATGCCATTGCTTCTTGTTGGAAATGAAGAAACTCGGGACCGCCCCGGCCTCTGGAGTCCGCGAGGCGTTTTACCAGGACCCTGGATGATTCACAGGCGCCGAGGCTTGGAACCGTGTGTTCTATCATGTGAGGACGGCAAAATGCGGTCGATTTCCTGAGGAGGGTCCTGGGGTTTATGCGACTGCGCGGGCCGCCCGTGGGAGTCGCGGCCTGGCCTTCCCCCTCCGGCCGGAGCGCAGCGCAGGCGGCAGCCCCGGGGGCCGGCCCGCGCCCGCCGCGTGGCCCCGGCAGCTGCTCTCCGCTCCGCGCCGCTCCTTCGCGCCGAGCTGCTGCACTCGGCCTGGCTCGTGATCGCGAGCCGGGGCTCTCTGGGTTCCTGCTCTTCCTCCTAACGCAGCGGCTATGTGTACCCTCAGTATCTGACATTCAAGGCTCTTTCTTAAATATTTTTTTTTCAAACCTTTGCTTTACTTCTGTGTCTATGGAAACAAGCTTAAAAATGCTTTCTAAATCCAAAAGAATAAGTCAGCAAATATCCGTTTTTTGGAAGATACTATTGTGTTTCAGAAAACCTGTCTGAGGACAGAAAGCTAGGAGACACTCACGGTGCCACTCAGAACCCACCTCGTCCCGGTGAAGCGGGCGTGGGGGGCTGAAGCTCCTGCCCTCGGCGTGCTTGGCCCGCCGCGCAGCCGGCCGCCCAGGCCTGCCGCAGGGAGAGCCCAGCCGGGAGGGGAGGGAGCCGGCGGGCGGGGAGGGAGGGGGCGGCGGCGCGGGAGCAGGCTTGCCTCGCGGCTCCTCCCAGCACCCCCGCCCCGCCGCGGCTCTGAAGCCTCCGCTCTGGCTTTGATCTGAGGTCGGGGTGCCCTCGCCGCCCAAGGGAGCACCGTTTTCGGCTGTGCGCTCTGGGCTGCCGCTCTTTAATCTCTTGCTTGTTTTCCAGAGTCTTGTTCCAAGAGAAGGGGGTTCTTAACGTGGAAGTGGTTTTCTGCTCCTGCCTGGATACCCTGCCCTGAAACACGTTTTTGCTTTTGATCTGATGGAAATATCCAGAAGCAGCGCAGTGGGTGCAGGGGCGCCTGTGTGGGGTCTGCGCCTGGGGTTGAGACGGGGAGAAGACAGGGCGGAGCCGGCCGCGCGCTTCCCCTTGGAATATTACGGATGAAGACGGCTTTCGAGAGGGCATCTCTTCATCCTCACACCTTCTCTGCCGATGGAGTTCCTAGAAAAGGATGCAGGGCGAGTCACAGAACTTCAGGGCTTCAGGCCCTTAGCGTTTCCTCGAGAGACATGGCGACAAAGTGGCGTTCAGGCTCTGGCATTGAAGCCACGTCGATAAGGGGAGGCTGCTACCCAAGGTGTGTGGGCTCCTGAAGGTCAGGGGGAGCGGGCAGACACAGCATCATCGCTGCCAGCGTGTGGCCGTGTGTCAGGGGGCGTGGCTGTGTGCCAGGGGGCGTGGCCGTGCCCTGAGGGCGGGGCTATGGGCAGGGGGTGTGGCCGTGTGCCCGGGGCTGTGGCCGTGCCCTGAGGATGAGGCTGCCTGCAGGAGCGTGGCTGTGCCGGAGACGTGGCCATGTGCCTGAGGCCGTGCCCTGGGGGCGGGGCTGTGGGGAGGGGCGTGGCTGTGTGCCAGGGGCGTGGCCTGCCCTGAGGGCGGGGCTATGGGCAGGGGGCGTGGCTGTGTGAGTGGCTGTGCCGTGGGCGTGGCCGTGCCCTGAGGGCGGGGCTGTGGGGAGGGGCGTGGCCGTGTGCCGGGGGCGTGGCCGTGCCCTGAGGGCGGGGCTGTGGGCAGGGGGCTGGGACTGCGCTGGAGCAGGGTCGCGGGGGCGTCTGCAGGTGAGGGGCAGGCAGGTTTCCGTCCTGCCGTCTTAGGGTGTAGGCGGTCCTGTCTGCCGCATTCCCCGCCTGCGCCGCTACAGCCGTGGTGAAAACGCCTCCTTAGACGCGGTGGCTGCGAGGGGCTGAGTGTCTGTCCCGGGAGGCGGCGCTCGTGCTCACAGGACCCTGCGCGCCGTGGGAGCGCCCGGGCTGCACCGGGTACCGCCCTCCACCTGGGCGCCGGGGGTAGCTCAGCGGAGAGGGCGGGCGCGCCAGTGCAGGCAGCTGCCGCGGGCCTCAGGGCGACAGGCCGGGGCGATGTCCAGGTGACGGCGCTGACCCCGCCCGGCTGGCGGCCGCTACGCCGTGGGAGCGCCCGGGCTGCACCGGGTACCGCCCTCCACCTGGGCGCCGGGGGTAGCTCAGCGGAGAGGGCGGGCGCGCCAGTGCAGGCAGCTGCCGCGGGCCTCAGGGCGACAGGCCGGGGTGATGTCCAGGTGACGGCGCTGACCCCGCCCGGCTGGCGGCCGCTTCCCGTGTCAGACGCGAGCTCCGTTCCGCCGGGCTTGACAGGCGTCCTGCGCGGTGCGCTAGCGCTGGTCCACGGCCGTCGGTGGTCCCTGCGCCCGTCTCTCGGGGCGGGACTGAGGCCGGGCCTCCCCTGCAGGCGTGGAGGGCGCGCCCACCTCGCAGGCCCAGCGCGTCTGCCTCTCGCTCTCCGGGGTGGTCCCCGCACCGCGAGCCCGGCAGCCACGGAGAGAGAGGCGTCCGTCGGCGCCGGCCCACCAGGCCCTGCCCTGGACCTCTGCCCTCAGCAAGGGCCCCTCCCGCTGCCCGGTGGCTGGTCAGACATGGGGCGGGGGCGTCCGGCCTCCGGAGGAGGGTGGGCGGTCGTGGGGTGAGGGGGCACGTGCCGCAGTGAGCGCCTCGTGCCGCTGTGTCGGTGCCTGGCTCTGAACAGTGGGAGCCACCGGCCGGCTGAGCCTCAGGCCGAGTGTGGACGCCTCGGGTCAGGGAGGGAGGCTTTGGAGAGCTCTCGTCCAGCTCCTTCATGAGCGGGGGAGTGCTCCTCACAGCCAGCTCGGCTGGTTTACCCAGCGCCTGCCCTGCCCCCAGGAGGGCCTGGACTGCCTGCCCCCTGCGCGGGCATCACGAGGGCCCGGGGACCTGTGCCCAGGTCTGCTCCGATGGCCCCGGGACCCATCCCGAGAGTCCCCCAGCCTGCGAGCACTGTGCTGGGGGCTCCTGCCTGCTCCCCGCTGGGGCTCAGTTGCTCAGAGTTTGGTTCAGGCATGAAGCATCATATGCAGGGGCACACATGTGTACAGCTTCTAGGCTGCTGGTGTTTCGATGTTTACAGCCGAGGAGCAGCTCCTGGAAACGAAAAATGGCCCAGATGAGTGGAGAACAAGTGAAAGACTTGCCAGTCAACATCAACACCAAAACCAGAAAACACCAACAAAACCCGCAGCCCAACCCTTCAGCTCTCTTTCTCTCCTGGTGATTTATGGCTTATATTTAAAATGAAGTATGGTCTTTCTTAATTTTAGCACAAGTATCAACACAAGTAAATTAGCGGTCAAATCAGCGAGTATCCTGGCTGGGAGAGATGTGCTCTGGCTGTGAGAACCAAGAAACGTCGAGGTCTCTGCCGCGCGTTTTCTCCAGCCCCTGGCATGGACCAAGCCGGGTGAACACTGAGCAGGTCTTTGTTCCGGGGCTGGTGATCAGGAGTGAATTGTGAGGGATGTCCTATTCAGGCCACACCTGGCTGTCAGCAGGAGGCGGGCAGGCTGGGGAGTGGATACAGAGTCTTCCTGCTGTCTGTTCTGGCAGCGCCACCTGCCACTCGTACGTGACACGCTCAGCTCTCACCGTGAGCGAGTCTCTGGCCCAAGCGGGCGCCTGCCCTCGCCTCTGCATCCTGCCTTCCTTGAGGCCTTCTGTGGGCACAGGAAACGCACTGCCATCATCCCAGGCAGTAACGGAGAGGGCCCGCCCCGAGGGCCCGGCAGTGGGCACGCGGCCCGCGCCCTGGGGACCTCCAAGGCCCTCGGCAGTGGCTCCTGGTGGCCAGCCAAGGCGCTCTCCCTCTGGGTCACTGAGCAGCCTGCGCTGTCGTTCCGTCGCTCAGTCGTGTCCGGCTCGCGACCCCATGGACTGCAGCACGACAGGCCTCCCTGTCCATCACCAGCTCCCAGATTTCGCTCAAATCATGTCCATCGAGTGCGTGATGCCATCCAACCATTTCATCCTCTGTTGCCCCCTTCTCCTCCCGACCTCAGTCTTGCCCAGCATGAGGGTCTTTTTCTAATGAGTCAGCTCTTCGCATCAGGTGGCCAGAGGATTGGAGTTTCAGCCTCAACATCAGTCCTTCCAATGGATATTCAGGACTGATTTCCTTTAGGATGGACTGGTTGGATCTTCTTGCAGTCCAAGGGACTCTCAAGAGTCTTCTCCAACACCACAGTTGAAAAGCCTCAGCTCTTCAGCGCCCAGTCTTCTTAATGTCCAACTCTCACATTCATACATGACTACTGGAAAAACAGTAGCTTTGACTCTGTGGACCTTTGTTGGCAAAGTAATGCCTCTGCTTTTTAATATGCTCTCTAGGTTGGTCATAGCCTTCCTTCCAAGGAGCAAGAATCTTTTGATTTCATGGCTGCAATCACCATCCACCATGATTTTGGAGCTAAAGGAAAAAAAAAATCTGTCACTGTTTTGACTTTCCCCCCATCTATTCACCATGGAATGATGGGACTGGATGCCATGATCTTAGCTTTTTGAATGTTGAGTTTTATGTTTTCTCGCTCTTCAAGGGCTCTTTAGCTCCTCTTCACCTTCCGCCTTTAGTGAGGTGTCATCTGCACATCTGAGATTGTTGGTGTTGCTCCCGGCAGTCTTGATTCCAGCTTGTGCCTCATCCAGCCCAGCGCTTCGCATGATGTTCTCTGCATATGAGTTGAATAAAGCAGGGTGACAGTATCCAGCCTTGTCTTGCCATGCTGAGTCGCTTCAGTCCCACTCTTTGCGACCCTCTCAGTGTAGCCCGCCAGGCTCCTCTGTCCATGGGATTCTCTAGGCGAGAATACTGGAGTGGGTTGCTGTGCCCTCCTCCAGAGGATCTTCCTGACCCAGGGACTGAGCCCGTGTCTCCGGTGGCTTCCACACTGTAGGCAGATTCTTTCCTGCTGCGCCACCGGAGAAGCCCACAGCCTCGTCATATTCCTTTGCCAGTTATCAACCAGTCCGTTGCTGCATGTCTGCTTCTAGCTGTTGCTTCTTGACCTGTATACAGGTTTCTCAGAAGGCAGGTGAGGTGGTCTGGTATTCCCATCTCTTTAAAAATTTCCCACTGTTTGTGGTGATCCACATAGTCAAAGGATTTAGCATATCAGTGAAGCAGAAGTAGATGCTTTGTTGGAATTCCCTTGATTTTTATATGATCCAGCGGATGTTGGCAATTTGATCTCTGGTTCCTCTGCCTTTTCTAAATCCAACTTGAACATCTGGAAGTTCTTGGTTCATGTACTGTTGAAGCCATGCTTGGAGAATTTTCAGCATTACTTTGCTAGCATGTGAGATGAGTGCAATTGTGCAGTAGTTTGAACATTCTTTGACATTGCCTTTCTTTGGGATTGGAATGAAAACTGACCTGTTCCCGTCCTTCCCTGGTGGCTCAGAGGTTAAAGTGTCTGCCTCTGATGCGGGAGACACGGGTTCGATCCCTGGGTCGGGAAGATTCCCTGGAGAAGGAAATGGCAATCCACTCCAGTATTCTTGCCTGGAGAATCCCACGGACGGAGAAGCCTAGTAGGTTACAGTCTACGGGGTCGCAAAGAGTCGGACACGACTGAGCGACTGAACTGAACTGAACTGAACTCCAGTCCTGTTGCCACTGCCGAGTTTTTCAAATTTGTTGGCATATTGAGTGCAGCACTTTCACAGCATCATCTTTTAGGATTTGAAACAGCTCAACTGGAATTCCATCACCTTCACTAGCTTTGTTTGTAGTGATGCTTCCTGAGACCCACTTGACTTCACATTCCAGGATGTCTGGCTCCGGGTGAGTGGTCACAGTATCATGATTATCTGGGTCACTGGGACCTTTTTTTATCATTCTCCTGTGTACTTTTGCCACATCTTCTAATAACTTCTACTTCTGTTAATTCCTTGCCATTTCTGTCCTTTATTGAGCCCATCTTTGCATGAAATATTCCCTTTGTATTTCTCATTTTCTTGAAAAGATCTCTAATCTTTCCCGCTCTATTATTTTATATTTCTTTGCATTGTTCACTTAGGAAGCCTTTCCGACCTCTCCTTGATGTTCTCCGGAACGCTGCGTTCAGCTGAGTGTGTCTTTCCTTCTCGCCTTTGCCTTTGCTTCTCTTCTTTTCTCAGCCATCTGTGAGCCCTCCTCGGACAGGCTCTCTGCCTTCTTGCGTCTTTTTTTCCTTCGTGATGGTTTTGGTCACCGCTTTATGTACTGTGTCATGAACCTCTGCCCGTACTTCTTCAGGCACCTTGCCTACCAGCTCTAACCCCTTAAGTCTGTCTGTCACCTCCACTGTGTAATCATGAGGGATCTGATTTAGGGCATGCCAGAACGGCCTAGTGCTCTTCCCTACTTTATTCAGTTTGAGTCTGAATTTTGCACTAAGGAGCTGATTATCTGGATCACAGTCAGCTCCCAGTCTTGGTTTTACTGACCGGATAGAGCTTCTCCATCTTTGGCTACAAAGAATATGATCAGTCTGATTTCGGTGTTGACCGTCTGGAGACGTCCATGTGCAGAGCCGTCTCTCGTGTTGTTGGAGGAGGTGTCTGCTGTGGCCAGTGCGTTCTCCTGGCAAAGCCTGTGCCCTGCTTCATTCTATATTCCAAGGCCGAACTTGTCTGTTATTCCAGGTATCTCTTGACTTCCTACTTTTGCCTTTCAGTCCCATATGATGAAAAGGACATCTTTTTTGTTAGTTTTAGAAAGTGTTTTTCAGTTCAGTTCAGTTACTCAGTCGTGTCCGACTCTTTGCGACCCCATGAATTGCAGCACGCCAGGCCTCCCTGTCCATCACCAACTCCCGGAGTTCACTCAGATTCACGTCCATCAAGTCCGTGATGCCATCCAGCCATCTCATCCTCTGTCGTCCCCTTCTCCTCCTGCCCCCAATCCCTCCCAGCATCAGAGTCTTTTCCAATGAGTCAACTCTTTGCATGAGGTGGCCAAAGTACTGGAGTTTCAGCTTTAGCATCATTCCTTCCAAAGAAATCCCAGGGCTGATCTCCCTCAGAATGGACTGGTTGGATCTCCTTGCAGTCCAAGGGACTCTCAAGAGTCTTCTCCAGCACCACAGTTCAGAAGCATCGATTCTTCGGTGCTCAGTGTCATAGGTCTTCATAAAACCAGTCCACTTCAGCTTCTTTGACATCAGTGATTGTGGCACAGACACGGATCACCATGATGCTGAATGCTTTGCCTTGGAAACAAACAGAGAGCATCCTGTTGTTTTTGAGACTGCACCCAAATGCTGCGTTTTGGACTCTTCTGTTGACTGTGAAGACTACCGCATTTCTTCTAAGGGATTCTTGCCCACAGTAGTAGATATAATGGTCGTCTGAATTAAAATCGCCCATTCCCACAGGTTCCTAAGATGTCAGTGCTCACTCTTGTCATCTCCTGCTGAACCACATCCAGTTTAATGATGCATGAACCTCACCTTCCAGGTTCCTGTGCGATGTTGCTCTTCATAGCACTGGGCTTTACTTTAAGCACCAGCCAGCTGAGCATCGTTCCTGCTTCCGGCCGGCCCTTCATTCTTTCTAGAGCTGTTTCTCTGCTCTCCCCACCGGCAGTTTGCACACCTGCTGGCCTGAGGGGCTCACTTCTGGTGTCCTGTCCTTTTGCCTTTTCATACTGTTCACGGGGTCCTTGAGGCAAGAGCACTGGAGTGGTTTGCCATCCCGTCCCCCAGAGGACCAGGTTCTATCAGAAACTCTCCACCATGACCCGCGCGCCTTGGGTGTCCCTGCACAGCGTGGCTCACAACTTCCTTGAGTTGCACAAGGCTGTGACCCATGTGATCATTTTGGCTGGCTTTCTGATTGTGGTTTTCATTCTGGAGCCTGTCGGATTGCAGTTCTTGCTGCTTCTGTCTGCCCTCTGACGGATGAGGACTGACAGCTTCTGCACGTGGGATAGGTTGGCTGTGGGGAAGGCTCGATCTTGCTCTGCTTGGCGGGGCCGCGCTCAGTAACCTTTATTCCACGTGTCTGCTGATTGGTGGGCTATCCCTGTTAGTTGTGTGGCCCCACAGCTCTGTGGTAGGGCTCAGGGCGACCTCCTAGAGCACTTGCGTCAGCACGTGCCTCGCGGGACTGATGCCGCCGGTGCCCCTGGCCTGTGGCAGGCCGCCGCCGACCCGGGCCTGCGCAGGGACCCGCGCACTCGGAGGCGGGCCCGGCTCAGTCCCCGGTGGGGCCAGCGCGCCTCTCCCTGGGCCCTGGTGTGCGTTTGGTTTGTGCCCTCCAGGAGTCTCTGTTTCCCCCAGGCCTGTGGAAGCTCTGGGGTCAAATGCCACTATTCCCTGCCAGTCAGGTTCCCTGGGGACCCCAGCCCCTCGGCTGGATCCCCAGCTTGAGAGGTCTGCTGTGGGGAGCAGAGCCTTTGCACCAGTGTGAGAACTGCTTTGATATCACTGTTCTTCAGCTTGTGGGTCGCCCATACGGCGGGTATGGGGTTTGGCTTTTGACGTGCTTGTGCCCCTCCTTCCGTCGCTTTGGGGCTCCTCCGGTGTCCTTGGACGTGGGCTGGAGGTCAGCTACCCTGGCCTGATTTCCCGCTCACAGCGCCAAGGCCAGAGGAGCGGGGGCCTCTTCACGGTCACTGCTTTGGGGGAGCAGAGCGGAGCCAGTCTCCCTCGGCTTCCTGGCGCCCGGCTGCCTCTGGGCGGGCGGGGGCGCTCGCTGGCTCCCCCCAGGGTGTCACCCTCTCCTCCGCTTGGCCGGGCCCTGCAGGGAGAGCGGAGCGAGCAGGGAGCGGAGCACGGGGCCCGGGGGTCTGTGCAGGGATGGGGGGGCGGTGGAGGCGTGCACTGGGACTGGGCTGGGGAGGAAAGCTGTTCTCATGAGGTTTGCCATTTCCGGAGGGTGGAGCTCTGCTCGGAGCTGGGGCTGCGGGCAGCGTCCGGTCTCGGCGCGTCTGTGCCCCGGGCCTCCCTCCGAGGGCTCCTCTGGGGCACAGGGCGTAAGAGCGGGCGTGTGAAGCTGGCACAGGGCGGGAGAGGCTCTTATTCTTGTGGGTGTGGGCGGTTTCGCCCTCTGGGAGGCTCGCGCCCTTGGTCCTGGCACCGTTCTCTGCCTCCTCTGTGGAGCTGGGCCTCCCTCAGTCCGCATCTGCCGGGGGCATGAGTTCTCCAGCTGTGGGATTTCAGAGCCATCCCCCGTGGGGAAATTAACCACCGCAGACTTCGCAGGGCCCCGGGGCGGGTCCCCCTGTAGCTGGGGGCTTCCTGCCGCTCGCCGGCCTCTGCTGCTCTGCTGCTGGCTCTCGAGCATCTGCCAGTGGCCAGGCCCGGGTGGCCGTTCGGGCAGCAGTGGAGGGCAGGAAGCTGCATTTCTGCGCTTCCTCACGTCGAGAGTCTCCTGTTCGGAGAGGTTTGCCCTCGGGTTGACATCACAACACAAGGTGGAGAGTCCTGCGGTGGACGCCTGGACTGAAGCAGCTAACCGGCCTAGTCAAGGGCGTTTCCCTGGGCGATTGTGGACTTGGGTCTCAGTGGCCAAATAGGAGTGTCAGCTGGAGACACAGGAGTACAGGCTTTATGCTTCTGAGCGAACGTGTGTATTCACGAACCATCTGGCTTTAGTTGGGTCCTGATGGAGCAGGTGCGGCTATGCCTGGGGCACCCCCAGGATCGCGCTGAGTGCTGTTCCCGTTGCTCACAACCTCCTGACTGGCCACAGCAGGCACCGAGGGTGCATTTCAGACAACCCCGGACGCAGGGCAGCACGTCCCCCTCCGTGCGCTTCCCCTGCCCCGCCTGCGGGTGAGCACTTTCCTCACCTCCCGTCTGGTTTCCTTACGGAGCACACAGGCCTCGGTCCGTCCGCCTCTGCTGTCCGTGTGCCCTGCGACGCCTCGGTGTGCGCCGTGGCGTGAGGCACAGGGGCTTTGACGGAGGGCCCCGAGGTGCTAACCACGTGGTGGTGTGCGCAGAGCACGGTGGGCCTGGCCCCGAGGGGAGCTTGCCGCGGAGGTGCCCCTGACGGGCTCACTGCCGCCTCCCAGCAGGAGGGGGCCGGCCCTCCCGGCGACGGAGCGACAGGATGACTGGTGGTCCGCCCGGGGGGAGCCAGCCCTGCTTCATTCCCTCCCCCGACCCGAGCCGGGGCCGTGTGGCCTGGCTTCCAATGCCCAGCGTCCGCTCACCGAGGCGGGCCCCCAGCTCCGTGCGGCCCCCTGGACTCCGGGGCCAGCAGGGCCGTGGCCCACGGCGCGCCGAGGCTCTGACTGTCTCTCCTCTGTTTCCCCTCCCAGGCTGCCTGTTTGAAGATGGCCTCTGCAGACCCGCTGAGACCTGTGTGAACGGTAAGTGCCAGCCACGGTGACCCCAAGGCTGGCTTCACTACGTGCAGCAGGGTCCTGGGTGGGCTCATGTTTGATTCTTCCGAATGTGTGCAGACGTTGGCCTCAGCACCTCAGGCACTGACGGGGGTTAGGCCAGCGCGCCCACCACGCCCGCTGCACAGCGGGGCCCCCTCTCCCCCACGGTGAGGGTTTGCAGGGTGGGCTCTGTCCCTGCCTGCCAGCCGCGTCCTCCCCGCCTGGCGTGGGTGCCCCAGCTGCACCCAGCTCTCTGTGCCAACCAGAGGCCTGCAGGCGGAGCCCCCAATGGGACGTGCCCCTGGGACCCTTTGGTCCAGCGCAGCCTCTGCCCCGCCGCCTCCGAGCTGGCTTGTCCCTGCCAGGCCCCCAGGCGTGCTGTTGAGGGCCTGAAGGCCAAGACCCAGGGGCAGCTAGGCCAGCGTCCTGGCGAGAAAGGCCCGCTGGGAGCCCGTGGACGGGGGCGGGGAAGCTGTGTGTGCGTCCCCGCGGCGAGCGTGCCCTGGGGACCACGCCGATGGGCTGGGCGGCTCTGTTCTGTGTTCGTTCTTTTGGGGAGAACTCTGCAGGTTGTGGCGAGCACTGACCTGGGCTGGGGGCTGCAGCAGCCGTGCGATGGGAGCCCACCCGGGTCGGGCCATCGCGCGCTGGCTGGCCTGAGCGCCTCCTCGCCACGGCCGTGCAGGTGGGCCTCTCGCTGGGCTCCAGCATGGCTCCTCGTGCCTACACCTCGTGAAGCTTTTATCTGGAGGCAGCTTTTGAAAAAATAATTTATTAAACAAAATGTGTCATCTGCCCTGACTTGGTGAAGTTGGATTCTAATGTGAGTGCAGGCTCGGGCGGACCGGCAGCGTGAACGCTGCAGCTCGGAGCCTCCCCCCGTCCCTGACGGGGAGCAGGCCTGCAGCTGTCACGGCTCCTGCGGGCTCTGCTTCCCCCAGACCTCTGCTTGCCTCCCTGGAGTGGAGGGTACTGACGTTATGTAACAGAGTAGCTCTGAGTTATGTGGAAACGGAAGGCAGTTTAAGTGTAAACAGAAACACGTGGGCCTTGACTTATGGAGACGGTCGGTGTTTGATGTTCCTTCGGTCCAGCGGAGGGCCCGCTGTGGCCTGACCAAGCGAGGGGACAGCAGCCAGCAGGGATGGAAGGTGCTGGCCCGGCTCGTGACCCCGGGCGAGGCTGTGGGGCTCAGCCTGGCTGGGGGTGTGGGGGGCATCAACGGCATTGAAGTCCCTTTGCATGCCTTCGTTTATTAGAGCGGTCCTATGTTACTTTTACAATAAGATTCATCTAATAAAGACGTTGCAGCATCTGCTGAGCTGATTCTGAGAGGCAGGTCTGGCTCGGGCCTGCTGCCGTGGGCGCTGACTGAGTGGGCCCAGCCCCCAGCTCCCGCTCAGGGCAGCCCTGGGGAGCCATGGACCCTGTTCTGGCCGCAGCAGGGCGCTTCTCGGCAGAAACGTGCTGGGTGCCTGAGGTGGGTGGGCAGAAGGACAGACTGTCTGGAGTTAGGGCTGGCACTGCGGGTGGTAACGGGGCGAGAACCTGGGCCGAGAACAGCTCCCCAAGTCCGGTGATGAGCTGCAGGGGGCCCGGAGAGGAGGAGCAGCGGCCAGGGCTGGGAGGGGCCTCCAGGACGGCGCCCGGCTCACGCAGCAGCGTCCGTCCCACGGCAGCCGCTCCCGGGGCAGCGGGCAGGGCCTCCGAACCGGGAGGAGCCTAGGTCAGCTCTCACCCCGCCTTCTTCTCTAGTTGGCCCTTCTGGGGTCTCGCATATGCGGCCTCCAGTCCTCAGGGCTCAGACCCCCAGGCTTGTGAACGACCGTTCCCCCTCCCTCCCTCCCCCCTTCTTTGTTTCCTTCTGAAGCTTTCTCGAAAGAAGCAGACCAGATCAGTGACTTTGTTGGAAGCTCTCGGAGCACTTTTTTCCGTGTGACTGTCCGGCGACCACAGGCGGAGCTTGCCAGCTGCTGCCGGGCCCCGCTGTGCGCCCGGCGTGTTCGCCAAGTTTGATAAAAGGGGCTGTTCTGTTCTATTGCACTGGAAAAACGGAATAGTAAGGAGCTTTAATTTGACAACTTGGAGACTATGAAAAAGTACAGCTGGTCTGAAAAACAGATTAGGTCGGAGCAATAGAATGGATGTGGTCTGAAGCATGGGCCACCCGAGAGCCTGGCGAGGCCATGTGGCCCAGACACCCCAGGTCGGGGGCGGAGGCTCCGGGACTCGGCGCTGGCGGCTGCCGGCTCTGGGCGGAGCAGTGTGCAGAGGGGCTGCTCGGTGTTCCCCACCACCAGCTCTGAGGGCTGACTTTGAAGCTCGATGGGGTTCCCATGGAATGGCTTCACAAAGTCCGCTCTGTGAGAACCGTCCCCACTGTGTTTCAGGAAGGTCACGCTCCCGCTTTGGGTTCTGCTGTTGAGGTGATAAATGCAGCCCGGAGAGACGGCTGGCTTATTGGTTCTTCACTGGATGATAATATCCTGACTGGGCTTCTAGAGGCCAGGGGGTAGCGTTTGGTGATAAGTTGTCCGGATACATCTCAAGTTCACGGCGCTTGGTTAGGGATGCTGAGGATGCGGCCCTCCCAGCACTGTTTGGTCAGCAGGATGCAGAGGCCGGTGGGTCTGGCCCTCCCCAGTGGGCCCCCCTCACGCTCTGCCCGGGCGAGTCCAGCTCCTGCAGCGGCTCTTCAGGGTTAGGCTGCAGCCTTTGCGAGGCGCGGGAGCGAATCTGAGGAGAGCCTGTGCTGGGAGACGACGGCCGGGGGCCAGCCCCTCCTCCGCCCACCTCCCCACGAAGCACTCGCTGACCTTCCTGTGGAGGAGATGGCAGATGAGGCCAGTCACGTGCCCCCAGGGACCAGGAGGAGGTGCAGGGTTTGAATATTCTGAAGCCTGTCGGTTTGGCACAGCCCGGCTGCTGTCTCTGATCCATGCTGCTCTCGTTCTCTGAGAGGGGTTTTCCTTGAAAAGTTCCTGAATCATGGGAGAGAAGTTGTGTCCATCTGTCTGCAGTTTGCCCAGATGGAGGGGTGGCATTTGTAACCGGGGGGTTTTCAGCTGTCCCGCGAGTCCACTTGTCCGCATCAGAGAAGCGACTCCTCTAAGGAAGCACGTTCTAGAGCCTGTCCTCAGCCTTTCAGTCTCATCTCCTCCCTTCCCTGTGTCCTGGGTCCTTGACGGTGTCCTGCTCTTTCTGCAGAGGAGAGGCTCGGGGAAGAGGCTGTGTCACGGCCAAGGAGAGCGTCAGGTGGACAAGCGTCCCCCCTTGGCGGCCTGGGGACATGAGCCCTGCGTGGTGATGCGACTGCTTTTGCCTCAGCCGCCCGGGCCCAGAGGGAAGGCTCGGTCCCCGTCGCTGGTCTGCAGACAGCCTGGGCTGGCCTGGGCACTGAGCTGTGGGAATGTTGTCACCGCAGCCAGGCGTTTCCTCACGAGACAGATTTGGCAGGGAGCATGCGGAACGGCCTCACCTGTCTCGTACCAGGAGGGCGTGGGTCCACGGCTCTGTGGGCAGGACCTGGCTCCAGCCACAGCTGCCCAGAGGTGCGTGGCTGGGAGGCTCGTGCCCCTCCCAGATCCCAGTTAACCATAACTCAGGGGGAATGAATGGGGATTAATTACTGAGTTAAACGGTGCAAAGCAGAGTTTAATTTGGCATGTTAACAGGAAAAAAATGCAATTTCGAGCCTCACATGAATGACTGGAGATGAGTTACAATCGATGCGGCTCCATTTGAGCGGCTGCCACGCGCAGGAACGCGCATGCGGCTGGCGTGCCCGCAGGCGCCCCAGGCTCTGAGGCCCCTGTGCTGGCGCCCCTCAGGCTCGGCTCCTGCAGGACCGGCCTTCTCCCTCCTCCTTGCCTGGCCGCCCTTGCGTCGCAGCTCAGGGGCCCGGAAGCTGCCCCGGGAGCGCCCCGCTTTCCCGCGTCTCCGCCTCGGGGGTGGCTGTCGGGTCACCTTGCGGGAGGCAGGCTGGCGTTCCCCTCCCCTCAGCTGGCCGGGCCCTGAATTCCCAGGGAGCCCCTGGGCCGCCTCTTCCTGCTCCGGGTGGGCATTCCTGGGGGAGGAGAGATGCCCCCGTGTCAGAGGCTGAGGACTCGCTTCTTTGCATCTCATGGGGTGGCTCACAGCACGGCTGGTGTGGCCCTCGTGTTCGGATCTGTTGAGTAACCAGTCCTGGAGGGGACGGGGGTGTTTCATTGTTCTGAGTAAACAGCGAGAGGACACACGCCGTGCGTAAAAGTGTGGCTCCAGACCTTGCTGTCTGTGGCCTTCCCGGGGGGTCGGGGGCTAAGGAGGCAAGCTCCTGGGGGTCCACCCTGCACAGGGCGGGCGTGAGCGCCCTGATCCCAGACTCTCCAGCGCGCTGCCGACCAGCCTCCCCTAGCCTGTGCCGCCGCCACTGCGGGCCTCGGCCGGCCCCGCGGAGTGCATCCGTGTGCTTCGGGGTTTGGGGCGCTGAGGTCCCTGCTGCGTCCCTCGCTCCCAGGGCACACAGGCGGCTGCAGCCGCCGCGCCCAGCTCTCCGCCCGTGCTCGTCCCAGGGGGCAGTTAGATGGTCCCTCTGGGGCCTTCGCCTCCCCAGGCCTCTCAAGGAATTCCTCCCGCAGGACACGTCCTCTATCAGGACACGTCCTCTATCAGGACACGCCCCTGATGGGCAGGCCCTCTGTCGGGACACGCCCCTGACGGGACACGCCCTCTGTTGGGACACGCCCTCCGGCCAAGCAGCCCATTCTTTCCCAGTGCCCACTGCCCGCCTGCCTACCCATCCTCAGCTGTCGCCCGCCCGGGGGTCCCCCTCCCCACGGAGGAACGAGGGGAGATGGGAGGCAGCGCTGCCTTTCCCCAGCGGAATGGCGCCTCTGAGGCGAGCACCTGCGTGGGGTGCGAGTGTGTCTTAAGATGTGATTTCTTCTGTACACTTTCTAGATTGACTTCCCAGTTAGCTCAATTAACTCTTCAAAGTCTTTAATTAAAAACACGGAAGAGGATAATGAATTGTCTAGCAGGTGAAACCCTCTTGCATGTTTTCCATTCTATCCCAACGAGGGCTGTTTAGAGCGTTCTGCGGGGAGAGTTAACTTGACGTGCCAGTTGTGGATAGCGTCTCCTACAAGGTCCAGGGTCCCTGGGTCCGCCCGTGATCTCAGCGTGTGATGGCTTCTTGGTGGGTGAGCAGTCTATGCGGAATCCTGAGGCTCTGTGGCTCCTTCCCTTGGGTCAGGGTTTGCCGTGGTGATGTCCAGTGGGCCACACTGCCGGGCTCCGTGCAGGTGGGTGAGGGCGTGAGACCCGCCCCCCACCCCGTGCCCACCAGGGCTTCCTTTCTGGCCTGAGTCTCTGCTCATCGATGCTCTGGGTTCGGTTTTGGTCTTATAAGTACTAGGTCTTGGTGTCTACTGAGGAACGTCACCGACATAGAGAAGAGAGCTGTTGGGCAGGCGTGTCGGGGGCCTGGGTGGAGCAAGTTAAGCCAAGCAGACTTTGTCAGTCAGGGCCAAGACGCTTCCCTGTTTGAGCTGTTTATTGAAGTGGTACCTGCCTTGCAGTTGTTTTCCTTTCAAATGCTTAAAAATTTGTTTTTTAAGATACTTATGGCAACCTGTTTTTTTCCTGCATTAATATTTAAAACAACATTTTTTTCCCCAGCTTGTCATTGTTAACTGTTAGATGGTTGGGCGATCTGAGCTGTCTCTCAAAGCCAAGATTGGAGTTTTAATTAGCTCATTTCAAATGAATCTGGATTTTCTGAGGCTATGACCACGTCTTTCTTGGGAGCCCCGTGCCTGCATTTCTGTGCTTTAGGAAGCGTCCACTGCTCGGAGTGGGCCTCCTTTCCCCTCCCAGCCCCTGCCCCATCCAGTTGCATGGTGTTCGTAGCACGCCGCGTTGGGTGCAGGACTGCGGCGTGGCCCTGTCTGCAGGCGCGCCTTCTCCCCTGCCGAGCACAGGTGATGTGGGCACGTGCCCTCTCTGCCCTGTGGGACATCAGCCTGCCCTCTTGCAGCTGTCCCAGGCGTGGGCTTCTGCTAACCCCCCTGCCGACACTCACACCCTGAAGCGGCTCCTCGTGGAGACAGTTGCTTGCCGCTGTTGGGGAGGGCTGTGGGTTCGCAGCAGGGAGGGTGTTAAAGTTCTAACACATCTTCATGGCCGCTCCTTCTCCGCTCGTAGGACTTTGAGTCTAGAATTGCTGCAGTCTTGAGAGAAATGTGCTAAATCCTCATTCAGTTTTGGTTTGTTTTGCCGGAGGTGTTGGAGGAGACTGGGGTCTGGCACTGGGGGCCCCAAGCTCTTGATGCTTTTAGCCGTGGCCAGAGATGGGGTGAGCAGTGCGTGTGGTGTGACCAGAGCTTGGAGCGTGGCCGTAGTCACGCACTGTGAGAAGCACAGAAGTCTGTATTGTTAAAGCAAAGTTTTATACTAAACTTGAGTCCTAGAGATTATGTAGTGGTAGTTTTAAAAGCTTTTTTTGGTCTACGGGTGACCGTGCGGGGCCTAGTTTCAGTGGCTCGGCAGTGCTGTGTTGGTCGGTGGTCAGCAGCCAGCTCCGGGCGAGCTGTGTTGATTTGCAGTCAGTTTCTGTGGCCTAAACTTGGCCTCTGGGCTGATTTCCAGCCAGCGCAGCTCCACCCTGGGGCAGCTGGGGAGACACCGTCGGGAGCCTTTGCCGCTCCTGGGAGCCTCTGCCCGCCTGGGACGCTGGACGCACAGGTTTCACAGGGCGGGTCTGCAGAGGGTCAGCTGGCGGCTGGGTAACGGCGAGGTCTCTGCCTCCCCTGACTCAGGAGTGACCTGCAGTCGAGCTCAGAGGGGCCGTTTTGGAATGTGCCCTGGTCGGCTCCCTGGCTCAGAGCCTGTGAAGGAGTCTGAGTGGATCCGCGCCCCTCACGTCTTTTCTGGAACTAAAACTGCATTACCTGGTAACCGTGCGCTTGCAGGAGGCTTTGTGATCTTCTGGGTGTTTTACACACAAATCTTCTTGGATTATCGCAACATCCCTGAGAGATTCTTTCCTCCTGAGATAATTTTGTCCTCATTTAGTGGATGGCAGACCTGATCTCTTCGATGTTGAATTTGGGTAAACAGGTCAGAATCAAATCTAGAACCAGGGCTGACCCACCATCCCCCAGCTGAGCTCAGTGTTTGCTTCTCACGACGGCACAGGGGGTGTTGGGGTCTGCATTGTGGTTTTGCCACTTATGAATTTGCAGATGCTGCCACGGCGAGGAGATGGCCATCTGTGGTGAGGCGGGTGCTGAGGCGAGAATGGCCACAATGCAAGCCCCTTCACGAGGGCCCGGGGCCTGGCTGGAAGCCCCAGCCGGGCGAGCGGCCAGCTGGTGTCATCTTGTCCCCTGAAGGCAGATTCCGATGATGGGATGAGCTGGGAGCCCCACGCTCACCCAAACCCCGAGAGATCCTGGGCCAGGGCTCGCGTCACCCGGGGCCTCAGTTGCTCCTGCTCTCATGCATGTTAATCAGAGGAAACCGCCTGCGGAAGGGCCTCCCCTTCATTCACTTGGCTTGAAATCGGTTTTGTTAATGGTTTGAACTTGTCCTCAGAACTGGAAGAAATCACAGAGACTGGAAGCCAGGTGAGACTGTGGGTGGGAGAGACCCTGCGGGCACAGCCTGCGGCCAGCCTGGGGCTTTGTCAGGAGGGCCGGGCCGTGCAGACCTCCGCCGGCCTTGAGGAGGCGGCCCAGCGGCTCCGTTGTCTTCCAGGGAGGAGGCGCTTCCTCAGCTGCCCGCTGTGAGGTCTCACGGGCCAGTTTACTTCCCTGTGGTTTCCTCCTTTTTGGAAAAAAGTAACAGCTCTGATTTTTGCTTAGAGTAGAACGGATCCCCTGGGAATACTTGGAGAGAAAGAGGGGGAAAGCATGATGGCCTGAAGGCCCCTTGGTGGTGGGGCCGGTCTGCACAGACCCGCACCCCGCACCCTGCTGCTCTGGGTCCGTGGAAGTCAGGCTAGCTCGAGGTCACGTGTCCAGGCCTGTAAGCATTGTGACGGTGAAGAGACTGGAAGGAGTGCAAGATTAATGGAGGCATTGAAACAGCGACTGCCCAGGCTGTGGCCCAGACATGGCTGGCTTTATCAAGACTGATGCCCAGGGTTTTATGTCCTCGAGCGGCCAGTCCACAGCACGTGGGCAGTCTGGACATCCCACGGGTCCTGGCCCCTTCCCACAGTGTTGCCTGGTCTTCACGGAGTCCCTGGCTGCCCGGGTGGGCTCACCCGGGACGGAGCAGACCCTTCCCACCCTGGCGCCTTCTCCGCTCACCCAGCAGCAGACAGACACCCCCCACCTTCCTGCAATTCCGTGTGATATAAAAATCCATGGAGGCTCATGCTCAGGGTTGTGTCTGTACGTGACCCTCCCCCAGTGACGGGGGTCCTGAGCTTCCTCGCCGCCTGGACATCGGCACCGGCCGTCTCCTGGCCCTCCCCGGCCCGCGCCTCCTGCTCTGATGCTGAGCTCTGGTCTGTCGGTGCGTGGGCCGTTTCCGGTGGTTTCCAGTGTTTGGCTGTGGTAGGAGGGCTCCTGGGAACACCCTGCGTGGGCCTTTGGGGGCTTGCTGACCTCCTTGTGGAGGAGAAGGCAGGGCTTGTCTTGGGGTACCTACCTGGGAAGTTCTCTTGAGTCAGGTTACTGGAGATTCTGGTAAGATGCAGAAATGTAAGAAATAAAAGGCAGATTATCCCACAGGCCACTAGAAAATCACGCAGCTGGGAAAACCCACCATAGGATTGCGTTTTGAAGTCTTAGTTCTTCAGCAGAACAGAATAAACTGTGTGTTCCCAGCTGCTGGAATAGAACACTGTGACCTTATTTGATTATAACCTGTGTCCAGATGGAATGCTTCCAGCTCTACTTTACGTTTTCCAGCGTCAGCCCTTGTTCCGATGGGAGGAAAACCCCCACGCCTTCGCTTAGCACTGGCCAGGGCCTCTCCCTCACTTGCCCAGCGGACTGAACAGATGCTCTGAAGGCAGCTCTGATGGCTTGCAGGACCGAGCTGTTCTCATCTGCCTTGGGGAGCCGGGACGCGCTCCAGCGTTACCCAGCCCGCCGAGGGTCCTGGGGAGGGGGCGGGTCAGTGCACACGCCCGAGCCCCGGTCGCCGGCCCCACCCCTGGTCTGGCCGGCTGGCCTCTGTGGCCGGCATCCTCCATGCCACGTGTCTCCCTCTGCCCAGGGCTGGGGTCGGGGGCCCGGGCTGCCCACGGCCAGCGTCCGCAGGCTGGCCGCTCTCGCCTGCCACAGAGAGGTGCGTCAGCAACTTGCACTTGGTTTCTCTACTCTTTAAAAGGAATCACAAACAAAACAACTAGATCCAAACTTTAAAGACACTTTTTACTTGTATTGGGTACAGCGACTGAGCACACGCATGGGCAACACGCACCGGCTGACAGCCCGGCTGAGCGTGGTGGCAGCGTCAGCTGCACAGCGAGGGGACTCAGCCACGGATACACGCGCACGCTGCTGCTCGACCCCGGTCTTCACGTTCTGGGTCTGTTCGCTGTGGATTAATGATTTTATCTTCTTAATCTGAAGGCCGATGCCGTTGATTGTCTGGTGTGTGTGTGTGTGTGTAAGCACCTTCGTGCACACACCGTTGTCCTGATTTCTGAGGCACGGACAGGATGGACTGAGAGTCACGGCACTCGGGGCCAGTCTAGGCTCTGCCGCCAGCCTTTCTTGGCCTTGCTATTTAAGTGAATTCTTCATGGAAGGAGCTTTCTCCTCCTTGGAAAGAGCCCGTTTTCTTACCTGTAAAATGAGGTGTTTGACTACGTCACAGTGTGTAGCTCCATCAGGGGTTGCCGACCATGGCTGAGCATTGAGGCTTTTAAACAACTGATGACCAGGCATTGCCAGGGTGGGGGAGAGGGGATTGGCATCAGCTCTTTCCGTTCCTGTTTTAAAGCCCCCTGAAGCGGTTCTAGCGCACAGCCATAGCTGAGAAACACTGGGCCAGATGATTCCTAAGAAACCTTCCAACCCTGAAAATGCCTCAGCATCTACACTGAGACGCCAGCTGCGCTTTGTGCGACAAAGGCAAGCACGTGGAGGGCAGTTCAGCCTCCTCGGCATTGCCTGCACGGTTTGCTAGCAAGAGCATCGTTAGCACAGAAGGCAATTCTCTGGACGTGCAAGGCAGTGCACGCGACGAGTCTGCCGTTTAGGAAATTGCAGATTCCACCGCAAGGCGGTCTTAGGTGAATAACCCTAGTCCAAGGCAGTGACAGTATTCTGCACTTCGTTATTTAGGATATTTCCCCAAACACAGAAGACTGTAAACAGCTATAAATATTATTAACACCTGCACAGTGTTACATACTTTATGGGAGATTTCATACACTTTCTTTCACTTGGGCCTCAAAATACCAGTTGCACCGTAGACTGGCTGCTTGTCCGGCTCTTTGCTCATGTAGAGACAAGATAGGGTGCCTGGCAGAACAGGGATGTAAACAGTTGGCACAACTCAGTATAACCCTACCCCCCAACAAGGCCAGACCTGGTGCGGGGCTGCCAGGTCTTTGGTAGTAGAATTACCGAAGTTCTGAAGGCCGGTGACTCAAACGTGTGCCGTGGAAAGCGAGGGAGGGAGTGCCGTGCTAAGTGCAAATGTGTCCTTCCTGTCGCTGCACGAAGCACCATCCAACAGAGACCCTCTAGAAGGGCAGGGCGCCCGGGTCAGGGTCTAAAACACCGCCCAACAGAGAGACCCTCGGGGAGGGGGCAGGGTGCCCAGGTCAGGGTCTGAAACACCGTCCAACAGAGAGACCCCCGGGGAGAGGGCAGGGCACCCGGGTCAGGGTCTAAAACATTGTCCAACAGAGAGACCCCAGGGGAGAGGGCAGGGTGCCCGGGTCAGGGTCTGAAACATTGTCCAATGGAGAGACCCCAGGGGAGGGGGCAGGGCGCCCGGGTCAGGGTCTGAAAGTAGGGCCCCAAGTGAGTAGCGTCCCAGCGTGACCTGGGAGCTCTACGCGGGAGCCTCGGGAGGTCAGAGGCTCTCTGCCCGGTTCCCCCGGTGCCCAGGTGCAGCCGGTGCCCTGTGGGCCTGCCCTCAGCAGGCACCCGCTGGAGGTCAGGTGCTTAGGGCCGTGTCCGGTGCGTGGGATCTCTCACCAATCTGGGCTCGCTGTGCGTGGGGCCTCCGGTCCGTCTGCTCCTCGAGTGTGGGCCGCACGGCGGGGTCTTGACTGTCTGGCTAATTGGTGCTCCCGGGCACCTACAGCAGTGCCCGCGGCAGAGCTGGCCACAGCAGATGGCAGTTTACTTTCTGCTCGTGGGACGTCGCGCTTTAAACTTTCCCTCAGTCAACTTTATCAAAGTGACGCACGCGCATGGTTTGAACAGTCAGTTGACATGAGGTTCTAACAAAGTCAGAACACTCTGCCGCCTGCCCAGGCCGCCCACCCACGAGCGCCGCCTGGCTGTCCAGTCTGCCTGGTGACGGCTGTGCAGTCACACTGTGCGCTTCCGCCCTGGGTCCCCGGGCTCCCCTGGTCCTCCTCTCGCTCCTGCTGTAACAGAGCAGGACCCTGTGGGGCCTTCCCAGAACAGACTCTGCCCCCTCGCCCGATCCTCTGTTTGCATTTTGTCTGTAGAAAAACTTTGAAGAATCAGTTTAATCAGAGAAGTCAGAAAATGCCGAAACAAAGGGAAATAGTCGAAATGAAATAATAATGTTGTTCATTCGCTCCGTCGTGTCTGACCTTTTGCAACCCCATAGACTATGGCACACCAGGCTTCCCTGTCTTTCACTATCTCCCGGAGTTTGCTCAAACTCATGTCCATCGAGTCGGTGATGCCATCCAGCCATCTCACCCTGTTGTCCCCTTCTCCTCCCGCCTTCAGTCTTTCCCAGCATCAGGGTTTTTTCCAATTAGTCGGCTCTTCCTGTCAGTTGGTCAAAGTATTGGAGTTTCAGCTTCAGCATCAGTCCTTCCAGTGACTATTCAGGACTGATTTCCTTTAGGATGGACTGTTTGATCTCCTTGCCGTCCAAGGGACTCACGAGAGTTTTTTCTAGCACCACAGTTCGAAAGCATCCACTTTTCCATGCTCAGCCTACCTTATGGTCCAACTCTCACATCCACACACAACTACTGGAAAAACCATGCCTTTGACTATACAGACCTTTGTCAGCAAAGTGATGTCTGGTTTTTAATACGTTGTCTAGGTTTGTCATAGCTTTTCTTCGAAGGACCAAGAGTCTTTTAATTTCCTGGTTGCAGTCACTGTTCGCGATGGTTTTAGAGCCCAAGAAAATAACGTGTGTCACTGTTTCCATTGTTTCCCCATCTATTTGCTATGAAGTGATGGTACCAGGTGCCAGGATCTTAGTTTTTTGGATGTTGAATTTTTTGAATGCTGAAATAGCAATAGTTTGCCTATTAAAGAGTCAAGGAGCGTTAGTCCTCCTAAGGACTCCGGGGAGTGTTCTGAGCCATGTCCTCTGGGCTGATTTGAACATGCTGAAACCCCCACCGGGCAGAAGAAGTTAACTGCATGAGGAGCAGACTGCAGCCATGATGTAAGCTGGCAGTCTGGAGAACTGGCCTCAAGGAAATAGGGACAAACCAGCCCTGGAACTGGAGACTAATCGTACTTAAAACAAGATGATGCTAGTCACTGCTACTGCTAAGTCACTTCAGTTGTGTCCGACTCTGTGCGACCCCACAAATGGCAGCCCACTGGGCTCTGCCAGCCCTGGGATTCTCCAGGCAGGAACACTGGAGTGGGTTGCCATTTCCTTCTCCAATGCATGAAAGTGAAAAGTGAAAGCGAAGTCGCTCAGTCGTGTCTGACTCAGCGACCCCATGGACTGCAGCCCACCAGGCTCCTCTGTCCATGGGCGTTTCCAGGCAAGAGTCCTGGAGTGGGGTGCCATTGCCTTCTCCGGATGCTGGTCAGACCACCACCAATTTCAAGACAACTGTCAGAGCTGCCTATTTCTCAGCTGACATGTTGGGGTGGCGAGAGGGCTTTTGGGAGCATGGGGTGCAGACGGGCTGCAGATGGTCCGGTCGGGTGGGGATGAGCTGCAGAACTGTCTCCCCTGAGAAGGAGGGGGCCCTGTTTTAGTTCTTCGCTGGTTCCTAGAGGGCTGTGGGTGGGGCTTCCCGGCATTAGGCTCAGCGCTGCGGAGCTCAGGCACGTGGGAGAGCCTCCAGCGGCGCTGTGTCCACTGCAGACTCCTGCCTCGGGGCTCCCCGTGTCCAGAGCCCCAGGCCAGCGCGGACCCACGGGACTCCTTGCTCTGCTCCTGGTTTGTACACAGCACGTGGTGGGAAGTGCTTGGGGTCTGACAGTCTGTGGACTGTTTCTTGGGGTCCGAGGCAGGCAAGGGGCCTCACGCCCGCTTTGCCCACTTCCCGAGTTCCAGATGGCAGAGTGTCCCCCAGGGCTGTCCCAGGGCTGGGTCTGAGTTACTCCTCCGGGGGTGGGCGGGGGGCAAGTACCGACCTCCATTCAGCCCACGGAGAAGGCCAGCTGCTGTGGGGCACCGCGCGTGGGTGCCCCGAGCATGACGGGGTGATGCTCCCAGCCCGCTGCGCTGAGAGGCATGAGGTGCCCCGCTCTGGACTGCGAGTGTCCCGGGGAGACACACGGAGCTGAGCGCTCTCACCCCCACGTGCTACTGCACCCATCTGGGGGTGGGGGACCCTGCGTGGGGCGCAGCGTCATCCGAGGTCTGAGCGCCTATTGCTCCTCACTGTCTCCCAAACATTGTCGTCGACAGGGGGGCAGCATGGAAGAAGCCTGGGTGCTCACGTGGAAATGGGAACCAAACTTTAAAATCTCCACAGACACTGCTTTGGGCAGAAGTAGGTAAAGAAGCGTACTGCAGATTAGTGATTATTAAAAGTCATTCAAGAGTGATCTTTTTTCCTATTCAAATCTGTTCCCAATTTTATCTGACTCCCTTAAGATCGAAGGTTTTAAACAGTGTGCTCTGGCTTTCTCGTTTGTTTCCTCTATCCTGAGATAGGCTTCTCTCCAGTCACGGGTGGCGGCGGTCAGTCTGTCCTGTGGGGTAGGAGGCCTTGCCCCCTGGGCATGAGCCGGCGGGACGGGAGGCGTGCTGAGCCCCAGCGGCCCGTGCGTGCTCCGTCATTCAGTCCCGTCTGATTCTCGGCGACCCTGTGGACTGCGGCCCGCCGGGCTCCTCTGTCGTGGGATTCTCCATGCGAGGATACTGGGGGGTTGCCGTGCCCTCCTCCAGGGGTCTTCCTGTGCTGGCAGGGGGCTCTTTACCACTGGTGCTGCGTGGGAAGCCCCCAGTGGCCTGAAGGCAGTGCTTCTTGTAAGCAGAAGGTGCTGACTGGCGTGGCCCAAAGTGCAGAGCTCTATGGAGGCTTTATTTTCCATTCTCAAAGCAGTTCATCACGAAAGGAAAGTTAGCACGTGCAGGAGAGCAGGGAAAAGGTGAGCCCGTGGGCCAGTCACTGGAGACAGCTCCGTTTTGGTCTCTTTTTTATGTGTCCTTGCATTTGAACATGTTTTATGCATTTATAAACGTATCATTATTATAATTCTCTTTTGAATTTATATAATACATATTTTCCTATCTAATTCACTCTCTTCTTAAATATAATCTTTAAAAGAATAATAGTTCGGGATCATAAAATTAATGTCAAAATCACGATCCCTCTTTCTTGCCTAAAAAATCCACTTGTTCCTTTGTTCATTCAGTAACTCATTTTGTGAAGAGACTTGCGGTTGCGTGTCAGTGGCGGGCACTGGCTGGAGCTGGGGATTAGCGCCCCCGCCCGGGAAGGACGCAGGCGTGTGGGGAGCTGGACTGCTGGATCATGGTGATGGGTGATGCCCCGCCCCGCGATGGCACCTCTAACCCCACGCCGTGTGGGGAGGGATGGCCAAGGCCCGGAGGCTTCAGGAAGAGGACCTTTGAGGACATCGAGAAGCACGGTGGGCAGGAGTTACTACCTGTCTACCGCCGGTTTCAGTGAGGCTTCTTCTCTGAATGCTCCCTGACCTTCTGTGATGGTTGCTTGCATCCGTTTTCCTCCCCAGGGAAGGGAAGTTTTGTGTCATCTGAGACCAGTGACCACTACAGGCACCTGTGGGCGTGGGCTGTGCTGGTCACCCTCACTGACACCGCAGGGGCAGCTGGGCGGCTCTCACGTGGACTCAGCCATTGTCCGGATAGACCTGAACGCTGGCAGGGCTGTGGGGCGCTGTGGCCGCCCGTCCTGTGTGCGTGGACGTGGGGTGCTTTGCCTTAAGCCCATCTTGGAAGAAACGAACTGCACAGAGCAAGTTACTGCAGCAACAGTGTTTACTAAATGCCGTCTTTCTATCCAACTTCCAAAGAATCGATAAATCCAGGGGTGACATGACACACAGAGAGCCTGCAAATTCTCTGTCACAGAAACAGCGCTGATACAGAAACTGAGAGACGGCCTGCAGGGCTCCCCTGGGGCCAGGGGCTGAGAGTCTGCAGCCAGCGCAGGGGGCACGGCGCCATCCCTGCCCCAGGAAGAGCCCGCGCGCGGGGCAGCTAAGCCCGGGCGCCGACACTGCTGACACGGGGCGCCCTGGAGCGCCTGCTCGGCGGCGAGAGACGCCTCTGCCCTGAGCAGCCTGCGCGCCACGCCTGGAGAGGAGCCCCCTCCGCAACCAGAGGGAAGGCCCCGTGTGGCCCAAAGAGAGATGGCGCGGTCAACAGAGTTATAGCCCAGGGCCGCCCACGCATTCTTACACAAACCCAGTGCCGCCCACGCACTCGCACACAAGCCTAAACAGCATGTTGCCAGCATGATCCAGTGGCACGCTGGAAGAATGCTCTTCTCAGAGTAAAGAGTAGCCCAGTAGTGAGGCGCTAATATGACTTTCCATGGCAGCAGGTTAGTGCGGGCATACAGATATTCATTTGTAGAGTACCAGAGAGAGGAAATCCAAGCTCTGCTCCTTGAGACGACGAGACACAGGCGGATAGACTGAGCGCCGCCGCCCAGCTGCGCCGCGTGGATTCTGCCCGCACGTGACTGGCACCCGTCACTGAGCACAGCTTTGAGCCCCAGCCTGGGGTCCACAGCCTCGCCCTCCGTCGGGGCCACCTGGGGACACTGAGGCGCGCCCAGTGTTCATTCTGCTCCAGGCCAGTGGAACCAGAATTTCCAGGGCGAGACCTCTGTATCAGCTCATCAAACAAATACGAAAAACGTAAGAGGCATAAAACCAGAGGGAAGAGCCAGCATGGCCGTCGCTTCAGATGATGTGATTGTTTACTGGGAGAACCTCAGTGAGCCCGCTGAGGAACTACTGCCAGTGTTGGTTACAAGCTTCCTGCAGAGATGAAGGGCTTCCTAAACACCAGCCACCAAAAGAAGACACGGTGGAAGAACATAGGAAT
This sequence comes from Cephalophus harveyi, assembly GCA_006410635.1. NCBI lineage: Eukaryota > Metazoa > Chordata > Mammalia > Artiodactyla > Bovidae > Cephalophus > Cephalophus harveyi. The sequence continues at coordinate 298,258 of SJYT01060898.1, forward strand.
ATAAGGCGTTTAAGCCATCTCGGAGTAACCTGAAGAACGCGCAGGTCATTTATGAAACCCCCTTGAATTTTGCTGAGGATATTTCTGCTTCTGGGTGTGATGGCCAGTTTGCAACAGAAAAATTTTACCTCAAAGCAGATAGAAAAGCTGGGTAAAGTACAGAAAACTTCTGGGAGAAGATGCATGGCGCTGTGACAACAGCCGGGCCCTGAAGTCCCAGGAGCACAGGGCAGGGGCCAGTCCAGGCCAACCAGCCATCGAGGCCCTCAGAGGGAGGCTGAGAGAGAGCAGGCTCAGAGCAGGTGCGCAGAGCTGCTGCGGGCGTGCGCGCTGGGCCGGGGCCTGCCTAGCTGCGAGGGCCCCGGTGCACTAGCCAGGCCGTCGGTCAGACCCTGAAAGGCTGTGAATGCAGGAGCAAGGGTGCCTGGCCGGTGCCCTGCGCCTCTGGCTGCCGGGCGCTGAGGAGAAGCCCTGTGTGCAGTTGAGATCCCGGCTAGGTCCTGTTCCACGGCTCACACGCTGTGTCAGCATTCGGCCAAGACCGCCTTGCGTGTCGACAGGGCGAGAGGAAATGGGTGGATGGCAGAGGCAGATGCAAATGCCTTCCAGGTATTGAGGTCATCAGCCTCTGATGCCGAAATACCGATGATTCAGCTGCTTGAAACAGTAGTTGGTAAGTGGAGAGTTTCAGGGAATTTTTAGATTTTCTACAGTCTGTAGAGAAGAACCACACAGACGTGGCAGCCCTGTAAAATGCACATGTTGAATTTAGAAATGCAGCTGATGGGTCGAGTAGCAGATGAGATGCAGTGTAAGTGGGGAAGAGTGACATAGGTCAGTAGACCGTATGCAGGGACTTCCCTGGGGGTCCAGTGGTGAAGACTTCGATTTCCAGGGTAGGGCTTGCAAGTTTGGCCCCTGGTCAGGGAGCTCAGATCCCTCATGCCTCAGGGCCAACAAACCAAACATGAAACAGAAGCGATAGTGTAACAAATTCAATAAAGGCTTTAAAAATGGTTCACATAGAAAAAGTCTTAAAAAGAAGACACTATCCAGAGAGAAAAAAGGACGGAAAATATGAAGAGAGGGAGAGACCCATGAGCAGGGAGGGGGCTTACTGTGAGTCACGGTCCACAGGGGAGGAGACGGAGAAGGGGCAGAGCGTCCGAGGGGATGAAGACTAGCAGGTTTCCAAAACGGGGGAGAGACATCACGCAAAAGCTCAAGAAGCACCGTGAATCCCAAGAATAGGCATGTGTGCGTGCACACACACACCTGGGAGCAACATAGTGAGGCTGTTGAAAACACAAATTTAAAAAAGCCATCATAGCCGGAGAAAACACATATAACCTCAAAGGTTCTAAGAAGACCACGGGCAAGGTGGCAGTGAGCCCAGGTCTTCCCTCTTCCTGCCCGCACGCCCTCTGCCAGGCCAGCCTGGGTCGCAGGTGGAGCTTCCGCCCCGCTGCCTGATTCTGGCCTCGGCTACGACTCACTTGGCCATCAGGCGAGGTCAGAAGGATGAGGGCCTAAGGCTGCTGCTCTGACGTTGTCGCACCCAGACCCCCAGGAGGAGAGCCACAGGAGCGCGGCCCCGCGCTGGCCCCGCTCCCTTGCAGACTCCTGCAGGACCGCCCGCTCGCTGCTTTCAGCCATGGGTTTGGGGGTGGTTTCCTATGCCATTGACAGCCGCTTCCGCAGAGTTGGGGGTGGCTAGAAGATAAAGGAGTGATGTCTTCAAAGAACTGAAAGAAAACAGCCACCAAACTGAACGTCTATCCCAGAGAAAGACTCTTTCTAAACGGAAAGAGAAACTGTGACATTTTCAGGCCATCAAAACCCAAAATGTATTGCCAGTGCCCTGACTAGGAACAACCAGCAGGAGGCCTCCAGGCAGAAAGCCTGTGACCCCAGATGGCAGCTGTGGGAGAAGAGCCTGGAGAGAACGGAAAGGCGTGCACGCGTGCACACACACACACACACACAGACACACACACGGACAGACACACACACACATGCACACATGTGTGTGCACACACGTGCACACACACAGAGACACACATGTGCACACACACACATGCACACACAGAGATATGCATATGCACACACACAGATGTGTGCATGCACACACCAACACATGTGTGTGGACATGCACACACACACAGATGTGCGTGTCCACACACATATGCACACACACACATATAGACACACACACGTGCATGCACAGACACACGCACACATACATGTGTGTGCACACATAGAGACACACAGACACACATGCGTGCATACACAGACGTGCACACAGAGACACATGCACGTGTGTGTACACACACACATGCGCACACACACAGAGAGACACACATGCACACACACAGACATGCATGTGCATACATGCACAGACACAGACAGGTGCATGCACATATGCATGCAAACACGCACACACAGAGACACACACATGCACACACACACATGCACACACGTGCACATGTGCATGCACATACACAGAGACACACACATGGACACACGTGCACACACAGACACACATGCACACACAGAGACATGCATGTGCACGCACACACACACAGATGGGCGCACACACACATGCACACAAACACACACAGAGACACACACATGCACACACACACGTGCACATGTGCACGCATACACACGGAAAGACACACATGCATGGACACACATGCATGCACACACAGACGTGCATGCACACACACGTGCACATGTGCATGCACACACACAGAGAGACACACGCATGGACACGCACGCACGCACACGCACGGCAAGATGGGACCTGCTCTCAGGCCGCGAAGGAGCGAGTCGCCAGCAGACAGTGTCTCCGGGTAGGAAGCTCCAACGCTGCAGTGTGTCAGTGCTCTCTGAGTTACCTCGGTGTTTCAGTGAGCACAACAAGACATTCACAGAATTTCTTTTGAAACCGAGCAGGCTAGTTTTAAAGTTCACACTGAGACATAACGGGAAGGAGGTGAAGCAGGGAGGCTGTGTGGGGGTCGCTGACTGCCCCACGCCCGGTGCTCCAAGACGATGGGGTCCTTACACCCGAGCGGCAGTGATGATGAACAGACAGACGGATTGAAGGGAGGGGACAGAAAGCCCAGAAACAGCCCCTGTGCTGCGAAGCATTTAGCATATGATAATGACGACATTTAAATCAGCTGGGAAAGATGCATTATTCAGTAATGATTTGGGGACAACTGGCCAGACATTCGGAAAATATATAGCTGGATCCCTCCCAAACTTCTCACCCCAAAATAAAATCCAGATGGCTCAAAGACTTAAGAGTATAACGGGACTTCATAAACACTAAAAGAAAACTTAGGGGAATTTTTAATAATTTCAACAGAGTATTAAATTTTTAAAGCAAGACAGAAAACCCAATATCTAAGAAAATATAAAATGCCTTTGCTTTTAACTCCCTAGGCCTATGTCTATGAAATCCACAATGAATAAGCTTAAATATGTGTGTAAAGAATCAAATGTAAAATGAGTCTTTGAAACACTAGAATAGAAAACCACATGAATATCTTAATTACTCTTCAAATTATGATTTATCCTCAAGATGGAACTGTGTATGTGCAGATACAGAAAGATCTCAAGATACTTTGAATGAAAAAATGAAGCTGTAGAACAGCTGGGATCCATACTAGAAAAAATGAAACTGGACCTCATTTCTTCATATAGATCAACTCCTATATACTTAAGTGAAAACTGAAGATTTTTATATGAGAAATACATTTTCATGACCACAGAGTAGACAGAGATTTTTGAAATAGGACTTGAAAAGCACTAACGACAAAGTTGTTCTTGTTCAGTCGCTTAGTCGTGTCCACGAAGTAAAAGATTGGTAATTTCAGCTATCAAGAACATTGTTTAAAATCAAGAACATCTCTTAATAAAGACAGAACTAAGACAAGGGACAGTTGTGGGAGAAGGTGAATGATGTGCACCCAGGAAAGGCCCCATGATCAGTGACATAGAGATGCCCCATAAACCTTTAAGGAAAAGACAGACATCCAAGAAAAAATCGCTTAAACACTGCACGGGAATTTCTGAGGTAGAAGCACAAGTGACTGAAATGAATCAGATGGTGTTCAGCCCCGTTACTGAAGCAGAGAAGTGAAACGGGAGCCATGCGACACACAGCGGGCCACCGACTAGACGGGCGGAGACAGTCCGCCCGTTCCGGGTGCTGCTGAGAATGCAGGGGAGGAGCGCGTGGGCTGGTGGAGTCAAGGCTGCCCGAGCCCAGCCGGCCGTGGACGGCAGCTGCGTGCCCTGCACGCCCAGGACACCCCCAGACGACGCTCACAGGTAGCCTTGTTCCCAAGCTTGCCAGTCAGGAAGTCCCCAAACGCACTTAAGGGGCAGAAGACACAAAATGAATATTTCATATGATGGAATTTATGTATTTTCTATGTTGTATGAGTATTCTTCATACTTATGAGTATAAACTGAATATAGTGTGCAATCCTTACATTCCACACAGTAGAAACATTCCACGGCAGTGAACCTGAGCCCACCATGATGACTCGGGTCACGCATGACGTCAGCGAAAGCTGGAGAGCTAGAGGGCGCGACGGCGGCCTGCACGGCTGTGCTTGGCCTGGGGGCTTCCGGCCGGATCATATTTCTTGACTGGGGGAGTGATTCTACGAACAGTTGTGTGCTATACTTGATAACTGTGTGTTATACTATCAAGTTTTGTGCACACTTCTGTGTTCATTACCTTTCCCAAGAAGACTCAAAGAATGCAAGAATGAAGACCTACTGACTTTAACCAGTGCGGCTCTATACAGTCGGCAAAAACAAGACTGGGAGCGGACTGTGGCTCAGATCATCAATTCCTTTTGCCAAATTCAGAATTAAGTTGAAGAAAGTAGGGAAATCCACTCGACCTTTCAGGTATGACGTAAATCAAATCCCTTATGATTATACAGTGGAAGTGACAAATAAATTTAAGGGATTAGATCTGATATAGTGCCTGAAGAACTATGGATGGAGATTTGTGACATTGTACAGGAGGCAGTGAGCAAGACCATCCCCAAGAAAAAGAAATGCAAAAAGGCAAAATGGTTGTCTCAGAAGGCCTTACAAATAGCTGAGAAAAGAAGGGAAAGACAAAGGAGAAAAGGAAAGATGTACTCATCTGAATGCAGAGTTCCAAAGAATAGCAAGAGAGATAAGAAAGCCTTCCTCAGTGATCAATGCAAAGAAATAGAGGAAAACAACAGAATGGGAAAGACTAGAGATCTCTTCGAGAAAATTAGAGATACCAAGGGACCATTTCATGCAAAAATGGGCACAATAAAGGACAGAAACAGTTTGGACCTAGAGAAGCAGAAGAAATTAAGAAGTGGCAAGAATACACAGAAAAACTATACAAAAAAGATCTTATTGACCCAGATAACCACAATGGTGTGATCACTCACCTAGAGCCAGACATCCTGGAGTGTGAAGTCAAGAGGGTCTTAGGAAGCATCACTACGAGCAAAGCTAGTGGAGGTGATGGAATTCCAGCTGAGCTATTTCAAATCCTGAAAAATGATGCTGTGAAAGTGCTGCACTCAATATGCCAGCAAATTTGGAAAACTCAGCAGTGGCCACAGGACTGGAAAAGGTCTGTTTTCATTCCAATCCCAAAGAAAGGCAATGCCAAAGAATGTTCAAACTACCACACAATTGCACTCATCTCACATGCTAGTAAAGTAATGCTCAAAATTCTCCAAGCCAGGCTTCAACAGTGCGTGAAATGTGAACTCCCTGATGTTCAAGCTGGTTTTAGAAAAGGCAGAGGAACCAGAGATCAAATTGCCAATATCCGCTGGATCATCAAAAAAGCAAGAGAGTTCCAGAAAAACATCTGTTTCTGCTTTATTGACTATGCCAAAGCCTTTGACTGTGTGGATCACAATAAACTGTGGAAAATTCTGAAAGAGATGGGAATACCAGACCACCTGACCTGCCTCTTGAGAAATCTGTATGCAGGTCAGGAAGCAACAGTTAGAACTGGACATGGACCAACAGCCTGGTTCCAGATAGGAAAAGGAGTACATCAAGGCTGTATATTGTCACCCTACTTATTTAACTTATATGCAGAGTTCATCATGCAAAATGCTGGGCTGGATGAAGCACAAGCTGGAATCAAGATTGCTGGGAGAAATACAAAACCTCAGATATGCAGATGACACCACCCTTATGGCAGAAAGTAAAGAGGAACTAAAAAGCCTTTTGATGAAAGTGAAAGAGGAGAGTGAAAAAGCTGGCTTAAAGCTCAACATTCAGAAAACTAAGATCATGGCATCTGGTCCCATCACTTCATGGCAAATAGATGGGAAACAATGGAAACAGCAACAGACTGTATTTTCCTGGGCTCCAAAATCACTGCAGATGGTGACTGAAGCCATGAAATTAAAAGACGTTTGCTCCTTGGAAATAAAGCTATGACCAACCAAGACAACATATTAAAAAGCAGAGACATGACTTCGCTGACAAAGGCCCATCTATTCAAAACTATGCTTTTTCAATAGTCATGTATAGATGTGAGAGTTGGACTATAAAGAAAACTGAGCACCAAAGAACTGATGCTTCTGAACTCTGCCGCTGGAGAAGACTTGGGAGTCCCTTGGACTGCAAGGAGAGATCTAACCAGTCAATCCTAAAGGAAATCAGTTCTGAATATTGATTGGAAGAACTGATGTTGAAGTTGAAGCTCCAATACTTTGGTCACCTGATGCGAAGAACTGACTCACTGAAAAAGACCCTACAAAACGGGGTGACAGGATGAGATGGTTGGATGGCATCACCGACTCGGCTCCAGGAGTCGGTGATGGACAGGAAGACCTGTGCTGTAGCCCATGGGGTCGCAAAGAGGTGGACACGACTGAGCGGCTGAACTGACCTGAATGTGCTTCTGTCCTTGTGTGTGGGAGAACATTCTATGGAGGATGCCAAGAATCCACTGGCAGCTGGAGGTTGCGAGACTGGACTAGAAGACAATTTATATTCTATTTTAAAATTCTTTATTAATTTTTTAAGCGAAAAATTCACTTTTAGACTTACATAGCGCATATGAAAACCCTTCAACTTAAAAAAATTAAACAACGTTCAGCTTTTTCAAGACCGTGTCAGCTTTGTTCAGTGGAGTCCTGTGCTCTGTGTGTGGAAGGAAGGTGGTGCGGGGACCTGTGCCCGGCGGGCCTGCCGCTGGTGACCCTTCTGCTTCTCCAGGACTGCCGCTGCTGAGGTTGCACGTGGATTAAGGTGAGGTTTTGGCACATGTCCTGTAGGTAGTATTGCTGTTGAGTTACTCAGTCGTGTCTGACTCTTTTGAGACCCCATGGACTGTAGCCCCCCAGGCTCCTCTGCCCATGGGATTCTCCAGGCAGGAATCCTGGAGGGTGTTGCGTTTCCTCCTCCAGGGGGTCTTCCCAACCCAGGGATTGAACCTGGGTCTCCTGCATTATCAGGGGTGCTCTTCACCACTGAGGCCGGTGGGAGGCTTGTGGAGGCTGTGCTGTACAGGCCTGATAATACTGCCCTGCAGGCACGTGTGTGCCCAACGTGGGCAAAGTCCCCGGGGCCCCTGGGGGCCACGCCCACCGTGCGTCTCCTGAGCGGCTGCGTCTACAGCTGTGACTCCTGCAGAGATCAGACTTGTCTGTCTTCCTGTGTCTTAGCCAAATGAAACCATGTATTTAGAATCCTCCTGGGAGTCCCCTGGTCGCCCAGTGGCTCAGACTTCTCACTCCCAATGCAGGGGTCCCGGGCTGGACCCTTGGTCAAGGACACCAGATTCCACGCGTGCAGCGAAGGAGTGGAGATCCCGCTTCTCCCAACAAAGACCCGGCACAGCCAGAGATATCCATATATATAAACCCCTATTCCTTCAACGTGTTCGGTAGACAATAATGAATATTTTTACAATTAAGAGATTGCATTGATACCTGTTTCCCTTCATGAGGAAGAAAAAATTAAGCTCAGGGACATGCTTGTGGTTTCATTCTATAAAGTGGTAACAAATGAAGGATGGATTCATTCTCACCATGAGTGTTTGGCTGCCTCCAAATTAACTGGGGATCAAATGATGAGATAGCCTTTTAAAAACTAACGAATTCTGGACGTGCAGAATGTCACAGATGCAGGGTCCCCCCGTGGGGTGTCCCCCGTGGCCTGGGCTCCGCCCCGGGACTCCAGTGCGTGTCCTGTGAGGACCAGGCCTGCAGGCTCCTCTCTCTGCTGGCTGCCGGTCGGCACCCACGTCACCAGCAGGACTTGGGGCATCTGGGTGACACCAGGAGGTGGCCGCGAGCATCTGAAAGCAGGGTGAAGAGATAGACAGGCATCCTCGTTCCCGCTCCATGCTTTAGAGCCTCAGTCCCAGACAGCAAGAGACCCACGTGCTGGTCGTGTTAGCAGTTCCAGCGCCTACAGAAGGCCGTAAGAAAGCTGAGCACCGAAGAACTGATGCTTTCAGACTGTGCTGCTGGAGAAGACTCTTGAGAGTCCCTTGGACTGCAAGGAGATCCAACAAGTCCATCCTAAAGGAAATCAGTTCCTGAATATTCATTGGAAGGACTGATGCTGAAGCTGAAACTCCAGTACTTTGGCCACCTAATGTGAAGAGCTGAATCATTAGAAAAGACCGTGATGCTGGGAAAGATTGAAGGTGGGAGGAGAAGGGGGCGACAGAGGGTGAGATGGTTGGATGGCATCACTGACTCGATGGACATGAGTTTGAGCAAAGTCTGGGAGTTGGTGAAGGACAGGGAAGCCTGGCATGCTGCAGTCCATGGGGTCGCAAAGAGTCGGACAGGACAGAGTGACTGAATAGCAAGAACAAGAACAACGGAAGGCCAGGAGGGGTGGGTGCTCCGGAAGCAGGTGCAACACGAATGGATCGGCTCGAGTTTTCCTCTCAGGCCCCTGAAGTCTATTGCAGGTGGAACCACGAGCCTGGCTTCCTGGTGCCACTGTCTCTTCAGCCCCCTAGAGAAAACGTGCTCAGGCGTGAACTGCCTTTTTTCGGGGGATTATGTGGACAACGCACCCCCTCCACCCCTCCTGAGTCTGACTACTGACAGAGGTGTATCCAGGAACGATCTCCCCAGAGCCCAGCTCCAGGCCTCTCCATGGGGCACAGCCATCCCAAGGCTGGCTCCCAGGGTGGGGCACCCTGTGCCTTCTGCCGCCTCCCAGCCTCCACCTAGATATGTGAGTGTGCTTAAGACCAGAGCACGTGGCAGCCAGCATCACTTCATCACACAGTGTCTTTCCTGTAGCAAGATGTGGGGAGACGGGGAGGGGAGACTGGAGTTCTGGAGGTCGGCCGCTCCCTCAGACCAGCAGCAGGCCCGCCAGGCGAGCTCTTTCCCGGGTGAGGTCAGGCCGGATCCTCCCTGCTGTGTGTGATCAGCGAGGGCGTGGGCGTGCATGCGAGCTCGGTGTCTGTGCCCAATTTCCTGTCTCTATTAAAGCAAGGTTTGAGGTTGGACCTGGCTCTGCTGGCTTCATTTTAATACCGATTATAACGTGATTTTGAGAAGCAAATACTTTAGGAATAAAAAGAGGTTCCGGTTTGATATTTCTGTTTGCTGGGAAAATCAGAAAGGGTTACTTGATTACAGAAATGATGAAAGGCCACAGCCAGTTACGTGGCTGCTGAAAACAGCAGGGCTTGTTAACAGTTGCGTTGAGATGCTCCAGCTGCAGGCCTCAGGCTGCCGGACGCAGGGGAGAAGCTTTCAGCTCCATCCTGGTCTCCTTTACCAGGGAGCCGGTCATGTGGGTGACCTCAGGAAGGGCCCAGCAAACATCTAAGTGCTCAGCGCTTTGACCGCTACCACCTGAACCCCCTCAGTTCAGTCCTGCTCGACGGGCGGTGCCCCTGCCAGCCTCTGCCAGTGGGCACCGGCTCTGTGTGTACATCCCTGCTTCATGACCGAGGCGGCCTCCCGTCCCAGGGCCAGGGAAGCTGGGGGCGGCTTTCCGTCCGAGGCGCCGGCGGCAGCGGTCAGCAGGCGGGCTGACATTTGTCCAGCGCACGCAGCTGTCAGGTGGTTGCACATTCCGGCTCAGCGGAGGTCCCGTGCAGCAGTCGGATCTCCAGCGGGGCTGGCTCGCGGGAGGGGGGCAGCCACAGGCTGGGTCTCTCTAGGGAAGGGACGGCCAGTTACAGGGGCAGGAGAGGCCCAGCGCGTCTGGCAGAGCTGCTGTGAAGCTTGGCTGCAGGCCCCCTGCGTGGTGTCCCTGGCCCTCATGCCCAGGGCCTCTGCCAGGCGGGGAGCGGGGAGCCACTTCCGCAGACTGCTGCCTGCCCTGGCCCCGTCACATCATGCCTGTCCGCGTCAGCCCAGCATGCACACCCTCACCCCGCACGCGGCAGGCCCTCTCCTCATTACTGCAGGCCCCTTTCTTCTCCGCCACGTTTTGTGAGAGAGCCTCACTCGACTGGAGTCTGGGGAGCTCTCCACGGTCCTGGCCGCAGTGATGGGGCAGGAGTGGTCACGTGACCCCCCCCCACCCAATCGGGGTGAGCCATAGGACTTCCACGAGTGCTCAGGTGGACAGACCGCAGGTGTGAGCACGCAGCCACCGTCACCCAGAGGCGGGAGCCCGCAGGTGAGCCCCGAGGCGGCGGGGTGGGCTGGCAATCAGAGAGGAGCACAGGGCGGCCGGGCGCGCAGCTCCCCAAGATCGGCGCTGTCTTCTGGGTGCTTTAGTCATGCAAACCAACACATTCCCTGATTTCAAGCCGGTTTCAATTATATTTTCTCTGATTTGCAATGAAAGTGTCTTAATTGATACCGAGACAGAAGTTTTAATTGCTTCTGATTTCTTTCAAATTTTTTCTGCTAACAAATTGTTGTTGTTCAGACTCTCAGTCGTGTCCGGCTCTCTGTGACCCCATGGGCTGCAGCACGCCAGGCTGTATCACCAACTCCCAGAGTTTACTCAAGCTCACGTCCATCGAGTCAGTGACGCCATCCAACCATCTCGTCCTCTGTCGTCCCCTTCTCCTCCTGCCTTCAGTCTTTCCCAGCATCAGGGCCTTTTCCAGTGACTCAGCTCTTCACAGCAGGGGCTAAGGTACTGGCACCTCCGCTTCAGCGCCAGTCCTTCCAGTGAACACTCAGGGCTGATTTCCTTTGGGATTGACTCATCTGATCAATCCTGATTGATCATGGTTTCCCATAATAGCTTCTTTTTATCTTTTGCTGTAAATTCCCATTGCTATAAAAAAAAAATAGCTATCTTTATTGGAAATAATTCTGGAAGAAGTGACTAAATAAAATATAGATATATGGGTGGAACTTTCTGAGCAAAGTCTGGGGCGATAGCTATAATGAAGTTGTAACTCCCTCCCGTCATACTTTGCGTGCTGCTCAGCCCTGAGAATCGGCCACCGTCCACTCAGAGACACTGCTGACCGGAAACGCCCTTCCTGTGCAGTAGAGCGCACTGGTGGTGAGAACCCGCCCGTCAGTGCAGGAGACCCACGAGATGCAGGCTCGATCCCCGGGTTGGGAAGACCCCCTGGAGGAGGGCATGGCCACCCACTCCAGGATCCTGGCCTGGAGAACCCCATGGACAGAGGAGCCTGGAGGGCTGCAGCCCGTGGGGTCCCAGAGAGTCGGACACGACGGCAGTCACAGCGCACACACGGGCAGAAGAGAGGCAGGCGGGGCAGCCCCGGGCGGACGACGGGCGCTGTGAGCCGTCAAAATGGGAAAAACGGACGCTCTCTAGGAGGAAAAGCTCCCTGAGTGTTAGTGAAGGAGGAAGCCACGGCGGTGCAAACGCCGCCGCCTGCACGCTGTGCAGACAGCCCGAGCGGGAAGAGGAGGAGCCGCCCAGATGGAACGGCAGCCCTCGGACTGCGGGGGTCGTGAGTGCGTTGGGTTTTCTTCTTTATGCTTTTCTGTGTGGGAACAAAAATTCTCTAAAAGGGCAGCCTTTGACAGGACTTTTAGAGAAGTGTCCCTGAAGGCTCTCACCACCCGCCCCCTGCGGAGCCGTAGGGGACAGCCACCTCGGCTGCTCTGACTTACCCGGGCCCTCGTGTGCGCTCGCCAGGCGCGCTGCCTGCTGGAAAGACGACTCTCTTTCCTTCTGGCCGGAAGCGAAGTGGTCAGTGCTGCCTGCCTCTCATAGGAGCCAGTTTCAGATGCAGCCAGCTTAGAGATGGGGTTGCTGGGTTTCACGACAGCTTCTTTTAACACCTGGTTATAGGTTAAGAGAGCCACTGTAATGTGGAGACTAAGCAGAATTTCAGGTCTGGGCAGAATTAGATATGCGCACCAGCCTCTCTCCTGGTAGCGAATCAGGCTGCACTTCCGGTGTATCACTCCGGGCTCCTGGCTGCGCGTCCCGGGGTATCACTCCGGGCTCCTGGCTGCGCGTCCCCGTGGGTGGGAGCTGCCCTCCACAGCGCTCTCCCCTCTGCCTCCAGCAGCACACAGCACGCCCCCAACCCCTCCTGGGCACCGTCTCCTCCTGCACCTGCTCTGTGTGGACCTACCCGCTGCCCCCCCACCCCCGTGTGTGCTGGGTCACCTACTCAGGCGAAGGTCCAGCCCACCTCTCATGAGCATCTCTCTGACCCCAGGTTCACACTGACCAAGCCTGGCGCGTCTCCCCTGCACCCTGCGTGTTTGTGCAAACCTGTGGGCCGATGCCTGTCTCACGACGTACCGTTGTAAGGACGTATTTGCACGTTTCTCTCCCTCCTCACCCCCACCCTGCCCCGACTCCTGTACTGTCAGGGTTTCCAGAGATGCAGAACAGGGGTGTGTGTGTGTGTGTGGTAGTCCCGCCACAGGGCACCGTCACAGCCACGTGGGGACCCGTGTTTGTTTGAACAGCGGAGACCACCTGTTCTGGTGCCCAGCTCTTCCCGGACTGAACAGGTGGGTGCCCACCCTGCTCTGAGAACGGCTCCTGCTGGAGGCCCCCTGGTGTCAGCCGCGCTGGAGGACGTGTGCCGTCTGCTCCGTGTGCTCAGCATGTGTTAAACCTGGCCAGAGGCCTGTCGGGGAAGGAGCCGGGAGGGTCACCATGCCCCTGCCCCCGTGCAGGGTGTGCCCCCGGGTGCTCGGGCAGCACATGCTCCGGGGGGTGGTCCTGAGAGGGGTGCCCCCACTTACCCGAGACCGCATCCGTTACAGCCGAGCGGGGTCAGTCGGGATCCACCCCTGCCGCCCTTCGGCTTCACCGAGCCGAGCGGAGAGTGGCCCCGTGAGGAGGGGGCAGGCCGCTCACCCTGCTGTGCAGGCCGCGGGCTTCACGCGTGCGGGGGCGCCTGTGGGGCGCGGGCCCCGCGGGCCACGTGCGTGTGCGCGCCGCCCGCCCCGGGGATGCGCTCGGCCCGTGGGCTGGGAGGGCTGCGCAGGGCTGGTGGGATGCAGGGCTCAGGCTCCACGCCCGCGCTGCCGTCTGCTGAAGGTCCCGTTCGCCCTGCTCCTCCGCCGGCTCTCTGCTTCCCTCTGTCTGCATCTGGAAGAGGAGGAACCGGTCAGGCCCGTCAGAGGAGCCCCGAGGCATCCTGGTCTCAGTGAAGGGAGGCCGTCCTGGGGCCACAGCTGGACGGCCGGGCCTTGAGGTGCAGGGAGGCCCGCAGGACCGGGCTGCCTGATGCCGGCCGCCTGCGCTTTGCCAAGGCCCTGCCAGCCTGAAGCCCGGCCGAGGAGGGTGGCCGAGGCTACCCTGCCTTCAGCCCTGGGCCTCTCACCTGAGTGTTTCCCCAAAGGCTCGCTTCATCCGTCCGACGCCGCTCAGCCTGTCCTTTGTTACCCTAAAAATGGAGGCTTTGAGACACGTTTTCACATGCGGGGTGCTCGCCTGCGGGCTCGGCTCCTTGCTGCTTTGGGTCGATGAGCAGAGCTGGAGCCTGTGGCCTCAGATTCAGGCGGGATCGTCCCCACTCACTGACCTGTCCAGTCTCCGTTGCTGCCGCACAGTGAGTCGGATGGACTGGCCGGCTGGCCGATTTCTGGAGCCCAGTGCCCACCCGTCAGCGTCACCCGGAGCTCAAGTCTCCACCGGTCACGGCCTTTCACGGGTATCTGCTGCTTCGGGTGCAGCGGGCGGTCTTCTTTTTTCTTATTTCCGTCTTACCTTAATTTTTTCCTCTTTGAGACGTGCAAGAGTACATGTGTGTCCGTGACTTGGGAACTGGTGGCATTGGGAGTGTTCCTGCTCACACCCGCGTCCATATCTGTGTCTCAGGAAACGGAGGGTGCCTCCCGCATGTGCCCTGAGTCTCCCCAAGCCCAGGGGCCCCCATCTCCACTTCCGGGGGTGTCTGTGCAGCCCAGAGTCCGCCTGGCCCTGGGCCCCTTCATGTCTAAATGTCGTGGTTGGGTTTCTGTGGAACCCTAACCTCAGCCCTGCCGGCTCCATCACAGTTTCCATCTCGGAGGCAAGGTTCAGTAACTTGTGAAATAGGAATTCCAGGAAATCTGTGTTTTCATGACATGTTTTTGCAGGTATTCTTTGAACGGTGGATTTTGCTGAAGCGTCTCTGTGATGAAGCTCGACTGCTAACGACAAGCCTCCGCTTTCACAGCAGTGCGGCCTCCGTCCCAGCCCCTCTGGAGAGACTGCACGGATCTTACAGTGAAGAAAGAGACCTAGCTGTTCAGAGCGAAGACAAACTTTATTTTTTATCCCCAATAGTAATTCTTTATTCCCTCACAGCTACTGCTGAATATGTGACATAAATGTTTGATCACTACTTCTAAATGTAAAAGGTTTAAATTTCAGCTCTAGCCCATTTATATCAAACAGGCCATATGGCTCTCAAAGCAGCACGGAGCATATTGGAGAGAAACCCAGCGACTTGCTCCACATTCAGCTTCATTTTTCTTTCACTTTCATGGAAACCATAGATTGTTTCTGTGTTTCAGATCAAACATGTTGTTGAGCAAAGAGTACATTACCCAGCTGTCCTGAAAGCCATTACTCGTTGCTGTTAGATTCAATCCAAGCCATCTGGTGTGCTTCGTTCTCTGCATTTATTTTTGAGGCACATCGCAGGAAAGCTGCTTCTCGACATATCTCACTTGGAAAAGTTACAAAAAGGAAAATATGTCAGAAACTTTAGGTATCGCTTTATCAATGTATTTTTGCATAACTAGTTCAGCTATAGTCTAGTTAGGGTTCAAAACCTCAGTGCTATTACCCCAACTTAGAAATAAATTTGAAGACTCCAGAAAACAAACAAATCTTATGTTTCTAAATGGGGTGGGTCTCAATAATGTGCAACAGGTTAAGTTCTTCCTTTTAAATGTGGTTCTGTTGAAATTGCTGTCTGAAGACTTGAGAGCACATGGGAGTTAGTGTGTCATGTCTAAGCTGGTGTGTTTGTAATTGGCCATGCGCCTGGTAAACAGGTAGAACTGGACCATTTTTATTCTGAAGCCTGAAATGAAGATCTGGGCCGCAGGGGCTTCGGGAAGTGTAAGAGTCATCTCTCCAGAAATGCGCTTGAGGCTCATTCGTGCCATTACACGACCGTGGGGAAGCGGGGCCCAGGGCTGCTTTCTGAAAAGTGCATTGGCTTTAGAAACCGCAGGAGGGTAGGGTGGGGCTCTCTACGTGGCTCCTCTGGAACCTGGCGTGTCCTGTTCCCCTGGCTGCGGCCCCTGCTGTTCCCCGCTCTGGGACTCCCTGAAAAGGACAGGGAGGACGCGGCTCTCTGGCCACAGCGTCCAAGCGGTGTTACAGGTTTTAGAAGAGGAAGCGGGACAAGCGGCAGAATAGGTTTTTCTGGAAGCCGTTGGTTTAGAGTGAAGACTCAGTTTTCCCGATCCGCATCTGTGACAGCCCCGTTTCTGGGGGAAGGGGAGCTCAGCAGTGACGCCCCCGTGCGTGGATGACTGTGTAACGCTGATGGCGCCCCCGTGCGTGGATGACTGTGTAACGCTGATGACGCCCCCGTGCGTGGATGACTGTGTAACGCTGATGGCATCTCCGTGCGTGGATGACTGTATAACGCTGATGACGGCCCCGTGTGTGGATGACCGTATAACGCTGATGACGCCCCCGTGCGTGGATGACCGTTTAACACTGATGACGCCCCGTGCGTGGATGACTGT
>SJYT01060898.1:316530-341017 GCA_006410635.1 Cephalophus harveyi
GTCTAACGCTGATGACGGCCCCGTGCGTGGATTACCGTGTAACGCTGATGACGCCCCGTGCGTGGATGACCGAGTAACGCTGATGACGCCCCGTGCGTGGATGACCGTGTAACACTGATGACGGCCCCGTGCGTGGATGACCGTGTAACGCTGATGACGGCCCCGTGCGTGGATGACTGTGTAACGCTGATGACGCCCCCGTGCGTGGATGACTGTGTAACGCTGATGACGCCCCCGTGCGTGGATGACTGTGTAACGCTGATGACGCCCCCGTGCGTGGATGACTGTGTAACGCTGATGACGCCCCCGTGCGTGGATGACTGTGTAACGCTGATGACGCCCCCGTGCGTGGATGACTGTGTAACGCTGATGACGCCCCCGTGCGTGGATGACTGTGTAACGCTGATGACGCCCCCGTGCGTGGATGACTGTGTAACGCTGATGACGCCCCCGTGCGTGGATGACTGTGTAACGCTGATGACGCCCCCGTGCGTGGATGACTGTGTAACGCTGATGACGCCCCCGTGCGTGGATGACTGTGTAACGCTGATGACGCCCCCGTGCGTGGATGACTGTGTAACGCTGATGACGCCCCCGTGCGTGGATGACTGTGTAACGCTGATGACGCCCCCGTGCGTGGATGACTGTGTAACGCTGATGACGCCCCCGTGCGTGGATGACTGTGTAACGCTGATGACGCCCCCGTGCGTGGATGACTGTGTAACGCTGATGACGCCCCCGTGCGTGGATGACTGTGTAACGCTGATGACGCCCCCGTGCGTGGATGACTGTGTAACGCTGATGACGCCCCCGTGCGTGGATGACTGTGTAACGCTGATGACGCCCCCGTGCGTGGATGACTGTGTAACGCTGATGACGCCCCCGTGCGTGGATGACTGTGTAACGCTGATGACGCCCCCGTGCGTGGATGACTGTGTAACGCTGATGACGCCCCCGTGCGTGGATGACTGTGTAACGCTGATGACGCCCCCGTGCGTGGATGACTGTGTAACGCTGATGACGCCCCCGTGCGTGGATGACTGTGTAACGCTGATGACGCCTCCGTGCGTGGATGACTGTATAACGCTGATGACGCCCCCGTGCGTGGATGACTGTGTAACGCTGATGGCGCCCCGTGCGTGGATGACTGTGTAACGCTGATGACGCCCCGTGCGTGGATGACTGTGTAACGCTGATGACGCCCCGTGCGTGGATGACTGTGTAACGCTGATGACATCCCCGTGCGTGGAGGACCGTTTAACGCTGATGGCGCCTCCGCTTCCCGGAAGCGCCTCCTGGCTGGGGGCGGAGGCCTGCCTGGCAGCTGTGCCGCTCCCCTTTGCCGGGCCGGGGCTTGCGGGCCCCTCTGCTGGGGCGGCCCTGGGCTGCACCCGGGGGAGGGCGCCCCGAGGGCTGTGCCCTGAGAGGAGGGTGGGCGGTCTGGGCCACCGTGGGGGGCGGGGCCCTGCTCCAAGCCCTCCCGGAGGCCTCAGCCGTCCTGGCTCCTCTGGTGTCTGCGTCCGAGCTCCGGCCCAGGCCGTGGCTGTGGCATGCGCCGTGGGCCTGCTCTGGGAAGGAGGGTGGACAGTGGTTTGTCGGGAGAGAGGCGGCTCTCGATGTCCTCTGCTGTCTTACCAAGTGCAAGACCCCACCGAGCAGAAACCACTGCCTTGTGGCTTGTTCCCACTTGGGCTCGGCCGGGACGGGTGAAAGCGTGTGCACTGACAGCCGCTGCTTCCTGAGTGGATGACGGAGGTGGGCGACATCTCCCCGCCTGGCGGCTTCTGGCTCAGCGCTGGCGGCCTCCCCCAGGCGCAGCTTCGGGACAGAGACCTCCACCTGCCTCCGCACTTAGAGGTGGGGAAGGACGGAATGCTGAGCGTCCCAAAACAGTGATGCGTGCTTCTCAGCAGCTCGGAGATCTGAAGACACTGAAGCATTCCTTCCCAGCAGCTGAGAGATCTGAGGACGTTAAAGCATCCTTCCCAGCAGCTTGGAGATCTGAAGACGTTGAAGCGTCTTTCTCAGCAGCTCGGAGATCTGAAGACGTTGAAGCATACTTCTCAGCATCTTGGAGATGTCCTGGTTGTGAGCGTTGGCGTGGGAAGGGAACCTGGGCTTGTTAATCGGGCTCTTTACCCTCATATGTCATTTTAATTCCAGCTGGCAGCGCATTGCTGACTGGCCTGCTGGCATGAAGCGGAAGAGGAAGGTCTGCACAGATCGGTGTCAACACTGGAAGACTCATGATTGGGAAGCAAAGAGCTGACGCTCGTCTGACTTTCCACTTTAACAGTGTTTCTGTGAAGCTGTGCATTTTTGCGAGTCTCAGAGGCTCTCCGATGCGCTTGATGCAGACTTCCTAAGCCTAGGATTAGTAGTTAAACAGCAAAGGGATCCTGTCGTACTGTGCGTAATGTCTGGCACAACAGCCGTTTCCTAAAGTGGGACCTTCTTGGCCAAAAGGACATCCTGTTCAGAAAAGCCTCAGGTCCGTGCCGTCCTCCCAGAGTATTCTGGGGAGACGGCGGTGCTCGTGCGGTCAGCCACGGGCCTGCGGGCTGCACGTCTCCCCTCAACCTTAGGTGCGCAGCTGTGCACCGAGTGAGGCATTTGAACACGGAGGGCGTTCACGGGGCCAGTGCCCGAGGCCCTCGCCCTGCGCAGGCGCAGGAGTGGGCTGAGGCCTGGCCCGGCCACCCCGAGACTCCGTGGGCCTCCACCATCAGTGGGGAAATTGTGGTAATCCCAGGGCCTTCAAAATAGTTTGTAAAAAAATTAAAAGTCTCTTAATGCTGGTTATGTGTGTGGAAGTAGAAACCCTGATGTTGATTTAGCGCCTGTAACTTAAGGCGTCAGACACCCTGAGGGCCTGAAGTCAGGCCCCAGCGACGCCTGCCCTCTTGGGTCACAGCCTGCGGGGAGGAGCCCCTTCCCCATGACTCGGTGGGTTGTCCCGCACCTTTCTACCGCTGGCCCAGCCTCCCCCGTTCTATCGTCTGCACGTTCCGAGTCCAGAGTTCCCAGCGCGAGTGTTTCTGCTGACGTCGCCTCCTCTGCTTCACCCCCTTCGAATCCGCGTCCCTTGTTGACGTGGTGAGTCGTCTTCACGCCTTCCTGGGGCCGCGTGTCTAGAGTGTCTCGGAGGGTGGCCGTGTGCACGCTCCCCTGGCCAGCAGTCTGCTCCGCGACTCCGGTTTCCCTGCGGCCTGCTCAGCTTTCCCCTCTCTGCGCTCCGGTCCTCCGGGGTGAGCCTCTCCGATGACCTGCTTCTGGGAGCGGTTCTGGGGCTTGTCCTGGGCGTCCGGGCGTCGGCACACACCCCGCTTCTCTGACGGGCGCTGGAGAGGAGCTGTGCGTGGTGCCCAGCCCGTGAGGTCGGCTACAGACGCGGCGATCCGTGGGTGGAAGACTGGCAGCAGACTCCGTGCTGCGGGCACCGCCATCGTCACGGCAGCCAGATGCGAATGGGTGCCCGGGGCTGCGCCGTGTAGCCTAGCTGCCCGCCTGGCGTGGGCGGGGCCGGGCCGCCACCGTCATCACGGAGGGCAGGGCCGCACCCGAAGCCCTGAGTGGAACCGGACCCCGGGTCCTGCGACGCGCGTCGACGCTGTCAGGGCGGCTCCGACACAGGGCCGGTGGGGTGCCAACAGGTGGGGCCACTGTCCGCGGTCAGGTGTGGCCAGACGCAGGCCAGGCTCGCTGTGAGGGTGCCGCGGGGCAACCTCACGGACAGGAGCAGGGGTGGGGTGCAGGGGAGGCCCGGGGCAGCCCCGGGCCCCGCCCCACAGCTGCACAGCCTCTGAGGGGAGCATCCAGCCCCCCGACGCGCTCCCACGAGAGACGCTGGCGGCGGTGACTTCCGGAAGTGCTCTGGAGTCCGTCCTGGGGACCGAGTCTAGACTACGCCACCGAGTTGTTGACTCTTCCTGGAGAGATTTTCCGTTTATCACGCACCAGGCAGACGCAGCTTGGCCAAGGGGCCTTGAAGGGGGTCTCCCTGTGTGCGGTGGGTCACCGCAGGAGGGCGGCCTGGGGCGGGGAGGAAGCCGGCAGCACCCTCTGAAGGGGGCGCGTGCTGTCTGGTTCGTGGCTGTGGACTCAGCACGGGGTTCTGACGCTCGTAGAGTCCCCAGGACATCCGTGCTGGAGTCAGTGGGGCTGCCCAGCCCCGCCCCAGGCCCAGCAGAGCCGGGCCCGGGCCTTGCATCCCCAGGGCCCCGGCCTTGCATCCCCAGGGCCCGGGCCTTGCATCCCCCGGGCCCCGGCCTTGCATCCCCAGGGCCCAGGTGCCTGTGGGTGCTGCCTGGGTGCGGAGTTTGGTGGGGTGGTGGGCAGCCCAGGGACCGCAGGCCGGGAGGGGCCGGCCTCTGGCTGGCTCGAGCGGCTGGAGGAGGGGCCGCTTTGCCCAGGGCAGTCGCGCGGCCTCGGGGCAGAGGCTGGAGAGGAGAGTGAAGCTGGAGGCGAGAAGCCGCAGGCGCAGCCGCCCGTCAGTCAGGAAGGTTGTCGCCTGGGCTGCTGCTACGAGGCCTTGTGTGGGAGCAGCCAGTTCCTGTCCCGTCCAGAGCGGGTGTCTGCCCCACCCCAGGGGGTGGATAGCTCAGACCGCCTCCTTCCAGCGCCGCAGCCTGGCCGCTAGTGTGAGGGGCTCGCAGGGGGTGGGACCCACAGCCTGTGTCCACGGCCCCGGGCGTGAGGGGACGGTGCAGCGTCAGCCGCGTGGACCCCGAAGCAGCCGCGTCCGTGGGCTCGCTGCCCGGGAGCTGCCTCTGGTGGGGCTCTGGGTGGGCGGCTCTGATACGTCACTCGCCACTGAGCCCGAGACGCCTGCTTGTCCCCGAGCCCAAGACACCCGCTCCCCGCCGTGCCTGAGGCGCCCGCTCCCCTCCCCCCGTGCCCGAGGCGCCCACTTTCCCCTGTGCCCCCGTCTCACGGACGGCTCGGGAGGATGTGGGGAGCTTCTGTATGGGGGGGTGTCTTCCCTCCGGAGGGAAGCCTCTCAGCCGTGGCTGACACCCGCTGCCCCACGGGCTGCCTTTGGGGTCCAGCGCCCCAGCTCCTGAGCCTGCCCCCAGCCGTCCCGGCAGCTGCTCTGGGCAGCGCCCCGTCTCAGTCCCTGCTTCAGCAGCCCCCCTCCTCCGGGTGGGCTGGGAGCCCGCCTCCCTCGGGGGTGGGATGAGGGGTGACCACACCAGCCCGGGCGTCAGGGAGCTCTCCCGTCCAGTCTGCTGGACTCGTGGTCCCTGTCTCCCCCCGCCGGCAGGCCCAACCTCATTCAGACTGGACGGATCAGGAGTGGATGTCCCCATGTGACGGGTGCCCCCCAGAGCCTGCCAGCCACACAAGAAGACCCCCAACCTTCATGCCCCCCAGAGCCCGCACAGGAAGAACCCCAACCTTAGTGGCCCCCCAGAGCCCGCACAGGAAGACCCCCAACCTTCGTGCCCCCCAGAGCCCGCACAGGAAGACCCCCGAGCTCTGGGGTGGGGGCTGTGACTCCGGCTCAGGGACTGCGGGTGGTGCCTGGGCTGTGACTCACCCCCGACCTGAGATCTGCCTCCCGGGTGCTTCCTCCGAGAAGACAGCCGTCTCTGCGGGCAGCTGGGAGCCGCCCGCTGTGCTGTGTCCGGGCTGGGCCCTGGACAGACGGCGGGAAGGGCCGGGCCTGGGGCCCGCTGCCTGCCAGCCTCCGGTCGGGAAGGCAAGTGGGAGGGGCGGGGCGGCCGACACAGGTCCGCATGGTGCTTGCTGAAGGGCGCGTCTGACGCATCCTATCTGTGCCTCCATCTGGGTTCAGGCACCAAGTGAACTGCACAGGAAATGTATACATACGCTAGAAACTGGGTTTTTTCATAACTTCCTACAACTGGTGGCAAATCCAGTACAGAGGATTACTTTGTTCCTGAACTGAACCTGAGTTCAGATTTTGTTGTCGTGGACCTTTAGCCAGCTCACCTCTGTTAGGTTGGAATTGGAAGGCTGAGGTCTGCACTCTAGAGGAAGGAATTGGGGGTCATGGAGGGGAGGCGTGTGGGGCGTCGGCTGGGCCTCCCTGTGCTTGCAGGATGGGGATGGGGTCCACCCAGGTCACAGACAGAGCCCAACCGGGCAGCTCCCTGCCGCCTGGGATCCACAGCCCTCCGGTGGGGAGGTCTCACCTCGGGGGACGTCTGCGTACCTCGGGCTGGGGGCTGCAACTCCAGGGAGCCCTGACTTACACGGGGGGCTCCTGGCCGAGAACCCACGTGGGCAGCATGAGCCTGGGTGGTGGGGTCCCTGCCCCGTGGACTCCAGTGGGCCCACTGGTGGCCACACATCCCAGCTGAACGGAAGATGCCTCGTGGGGAGGGGCCTCGGTGCTGGAGGTCTCTGACGGCCTCCGCCTTATGCGGCAGACTTGCCGCTCAGGGACCAGAGGGGCGCGTGGGGGCACCTCCCCACGCGTGGTGGCCCCTTCCCGGGACAGACGGAGGGTGATGCCAGGGCTTCTGGTGCCCGTCGGGGACAGTGGGAAGCTGCCAGTGCTGTGAGCCGGGGCTCCGCGCCCAGCGGGCAGACGAGCAGAGCCTTGCCTCGTGTGGGCTGCCTCCGCCCGCCGTCCACAGCCTGGGAGAGAAACAGACGCTGCCGTCGACGAAGCGGCGAGCTCCCCGACTCTGCACAGGAGACCTTACACGGGGGACGCTAGTGAGTGCCGAGCTCTCGGCCTGAAGGCAGGACTCATCTCAGAGGTGCTGGGCGGCCGCAGCGCGGGCTTCGGGCCAGCGCCTGTCCTGCTGGTGCCTCCCTGAGGCTCAACACAGCTCAGAGGTCAGAGACGGGACTGTCCCGCCTCCTGGTGCAGGTCTGCTGACAGATGCTCAGCCTGAGGCCGTGGGCGAGGGGGCTCGGAGCCGGTTCCTCTGAGGCTGTTGCTGAGCTGCGTCCCTCCCTGTTTGGGGAGACCGAGGACGTGTGACCTTCGAACCCCAGTCTGGAGGGGCTCTGAAGGACCCCTCGGCAAACTGAGCTGGTTTCTGCAGACGCTGAGGACTGTGGCATGAAGTCTGCCCCTGACCCCCTGATGGCAGGACCAGCTGCTGGGACGCAAGACTTCCTGTGGCCCCGTGCGCTGTGTGGGAGGGCGTGGGGACCCTGGTGGGATGAGTCGGGGGAAGGAGGAGCCGGGAGATCAGTGAGAGGCGTTCGCTGCCTCGGGGTGGAGGCCCGGGGCTGCGCACACCTGTCCGTGGGGTCGGGAGGGCCAGGCCCACGGGCTCGCTCGCGGACACAGGGGCTCTGTCCCCGGGACCTGCTGTGCGCCTGCCCGGTGCCTGCTCCGGGGGAGGCGGAGCCCAGGTGGGGGCAGCATCTCGTCTGGAGGACCCTGCCCCTGAGGGGGAGACGGCGTCCTGCGACGCCCCATCCTGGCCTCCCCGTGCTCCATGTGCCGCCTTCCGGAAGGACCCAGTCAGTGGGTTGCGGGCAGCCTAACCCTAGGATGGCCTCATCTCGAGATCCTCCGCCCTGCAGAGACCCCATTTCCAAGTGTGGTCGCATCCCAGGTGGGCGTGAATCTTGTGAGGACTCTTCAGCCCATCGCAGGGCCCTGTCCTTAAAGGGCTGAGGAGCCACAGACATGTTAGCTCCTCCAGGCCCAGGAGACGGATGCTCACAGAGGCTGGTCTCAAAGGCTTCAGCTGGTTTGGGGCACCCTGGGAGCCTCTGCCGCCTGGTGCCCAGAGGGCCTCAGAGTCACTGGCTTTAGCAGGAAGGGGCACTGGCTGGGGCTGGAGGTCAGCTGAGAGAGTGCCCACTCCATCTCCTTCCTCCTGCAGAAGTTTGGGGTCAGCTGTGTAGCCTGGCAGGACACAGTGGACCCTGCCGTCCTGACCATCGGCTCTCCTCCCAAGTCGCGGCCCCAGTGTCCCGGTGCCCCTGATGAGGCTGCCGCTCTGGGGAGGGGAGGGGCTGCAGAAAGAACAGGCCCTGGTGGGCAGGTGCCCGGAGGTGGGCGTGTGCCGGGAGGTGGCCGCTGTGGACCTGGGCTGCCTGTTTTTTAAGCAGCCGCGTGGGGCGTCCACTCCGGGAGGCATCAGCTTGCTCTCTGCGGCTGCGTCTCTGCGTGGGCGACGTCGGCGCACGTGTCTGAGCTCCGCACCTTGGTCTTGGAAGGCTCCTCAGCTCCTGCAGGAAGTGTTGTGAATGTCGGCACTTTGCAAGAACGGCCCTCCCAGCCTCCACGGCTGAGGCTGGAGCCAGCCAGCAGCTCCGTGCCCTGGGGACCTCCAGGGACGCCCTTGCCATCGTCAGCCGCTCGGGGTTCGTTCCCGAGCCCCCTCGGGGCCTGGACCGATGTGTCACGCGTGTGATGGTGGTCCTCTCGCTGGTGGACAAGCCTGGGTCCTGAGGAGGAGGGCTCCCTGTCCGGTCGGCGTGCCGGCAGCCAGCGACTGCAGCCCAGAGGCTGAGGGCACGTGCTGAGCGGCCTCGCCTGCCCCGCGTCGGCCCCTCCTCCTCAGAGGGGTGTGGCTGCCCGGCGGCGGCTGAGCTTGGTGGGGCCTGCGCAGAAGCACAGCCCACGGGCGGGGAGCAGGCAGGCCCCCCTGCAGACCTGCGACGGGCTCCATCCTGACTGCCCATGGGGGGCAGGCCCAGGCCCTCCTCAAACCTCACGGGCGGGGAGCAGGCAGGCCCCCCTGCAGACCTGCGACGGGCTGGATCCTGACCAGCCATGGGGGTCAGGCCCGGGCCCTCCTCAAACCTCACGGGCGGGGAGCAGGCAGGCCCCCCTGCAGACCTGCGACGGGCTCGATCCTGACCGCCCATGGGGGTCAGGCCCGGGCCCTCCTCAAGGCCACCCTGCGCATTTGGGGAGCTGAGAATGTCCCAAGGCTGGAACGTAAGCCTGTGGTGGGTACCATCAGCACCTAGAGACGCCGCTGGTTCATGTGTGAGACGGGAGTCGTGCATAAGAAGGTGTCACTCGTGGGTGCAACGAACATTAGATGAGACCCTGCTTGTTGAGGGAGGCATGGATGGTCAGCCTTTGATGCTTTTTTTTTTTTAATTACAGAGGGTAAAGTGATTGCTGGGCTTCCCTGGTGGCTCAGAGGGTAAAGCGTCTGCCTGCAATACAGGAAACCCGGGTGTGATTCCTGGGTCAGGAAGATCCCCTGGAGAAGGAAATAGCAACCCACTCCAGAATTCTTGCCTGGAAAATCCCATGGATGGGGAAGCAAAGAGTCGGACAAGACTGAGCGACTTCACTTTGCTTCACTTCAAAGTGATTGCTAGAATGGGCGGCAAATGTGGGGATTAACTTTATATCTTTTAAAGTAACATTTTCAGTAGCAGACAAGCCAACAGGAACACCACTGGGGACGTCCAGCGTCTGTGTTAGCAGCATTTTGCAGAGACACGCTTGGCCTTTGATCAAAGTTGGAATTTTGATCTGACCTCCCGTCTTCTCCGTGGTTCAGTCACCACCGCAGTCAGACTGAAAGGGTGCATGAGTGAATGCATTTCCACAAACTCAGGGGAAACACAAATACCACGAAAGTACCTCTTCCCATGACTTGGACTTTTCTGGGCCCTTTGCATTACCCATTTTATTAGTTTGCTCTTGACACACACAATAATCAAGGTCACTTATGCAGAAACAAGTGGTGAATGTTCCCTTTCTCCTAATTTTGCAACAGAAGACTGCCAGGCACTTCCTGTGAGGTGCTCCTGGGTGCCCCGCGGCTGTGTCTGCAGCTCCCCCAGAGGCCTCCTGGCTGCGCCCGCAGAGCTGGCTTCCTCCTCTGCATCGTCTTGTTCGATTCTGTTAAAAATCTTCCACTGAGCACAGAGCTACTCCAGTTTGGCTGTTAGACTGTGACCCAGGAACAGGCTTATTCAAATAAAAATGGTATAAAGGTGGGTTCTTAATAATTTCTTGTTTTATGACCATCTGTTGCTGCCTAAGGTGGTGTTAGTTTTCTGTCACAGAGGAGGGGGAAGGTGCGCTTGGCTCACGTGCGTGATTGGGTTACGACCGGGGCTTCTGTCGGGCGTCTCCACGGACCAGGGAGCCGTGAGGACCGTGCGTGCGGCCCGCAAGGACGACCTGAGTCGTGAAGCGTTGCTGTCCCCCCCCGGAGAGTGTCCGGGTGGTCTGCTCTGTCCACTGCACGGCTTCCCAGGCCACGAGAGGGCCCGCTCAGGCCGAGGTGGTTCGGTCGGGTCTGAGGTCTGTGTCTGAACTCCTAGGAGGCGGACCCCCAGGGGTTCTCACCCCAGGGCTCGCTCACAGCCAGAGGGCGAGCGCCTGTGGGGCGCGTGTCCCGCGGGGCCAGCAGCCGAGCCGCTGCTGCGGCCGGGCCTCTGCGGGCGCGGGCTTTATCCGCCGCACGTTGACAGCTTTCCACGCTGCACAGTCAAGGGAGTGAAGTGATTTGCCTGAAGGCACTGGTCTGTCTGGTTTGGAACTTGGCTCTGTTTGATGTCTGGCGAGAGAAACAAAACTAGCTGAAACACAAACCTCACACAGACCCCAGGGCAGGGGCGCTCGCGTCCAGAAGGCTTCACAGCCGCCGAGTGCGGAAGGCGGCAGCTGCTCGCTCAGCAGGACAGCGGGTGCAACAGTGGGCCGGAGACGCCGCGGCGGGACGGGGGCTGGGCGCCGAGCGCAGGCTCCCACAGGCGGCCATCGGGTGAGCGAGGCGTGCCGACGGGGTGCCTGCCCGGCCTCCGGGGGCGCCGCCCTGGGGCCGCGGGGGGCATCCAGCCCTCAGGGCACCAGCCTCCCCCCGTCAGAGGCTGCTCGCCCGTCTCCATTTCAGTCGAATGACTCAAGCCTTGGCACCTTCGGCCGGAGGACACGGCCTCCCCACTTTGCTATTGGAAAGGCTTCCAGGCTCTCCAAGGTGAGGCCCCACAGAGGAGTTTCACTTTTTCAGGCATGGACAGGGTTCAGACTAGGCGGAGTTTAGAAAAGTGACTTCCGCACGTCCAGGAAAACACGGGCTGCTGCCCAGCCGCTCGGCTCACATCTTGCAGCAGGGAGAACTGTGCAGGGTAAACACCGCTCACCAGAGACTCGCCGCGTGTGGCTTGTTACCTGCCGATTCCCTCGGGTCAGATGCCTGCAGCTCCTTCTGTGTCCCTTTGAACAAGCGCTGACCAAGCGTTTCCTCCCGAGGCCTGTGCTGGACAGGCCAGCTCTGCGGAGCTTTTCATTAGGACCTCAGGCTCAGGACCAAGCCGGGGTTCACAGTCAAAGCCCACGAAGCCTCCACGGCCACACCAGCCTCGGCTCTGGCATCCAACGCTTGATGCCCACCGCCCCCCTTGCCGAGCATTGGGCACCACATTTATGGTCACTAAAGCCGATGTTAAAACTCTGGGGGGGGGGCAGTGCATTCTGAGTAAGTAATTTTTATAGAATTAATTTTTCTTATTGTCACAGTGATGCCTGTTAACTTAGAAAGTTCAGAGAGCACAGGTGATCGACAAGGAGGTCGGGTCACTCCAGGGTTCTGTCCCTGCGTCTGTGTGTCCTGTCTTCCCTATGGGAGGCGCCTGAGTGTCCTAGAGATGAAGGCATAGTGTAATTGGTGCCTTTTAACCTGCATTGAAAATCGGCTTCCCTCAGAGCTCAGTTGGGAAAGAATCCGCCTGCAATGCAGGAGACCCTGGTTCGATCCCTGGGTTGGGAAGATCCCCTGGAGAAGGGAAAGGCTACCCACTGCAGTATCCTGGCCTGGAGAATCCCACGGACAGTGTAGTCTGTGGGGTTGCAAAGAGTCGGACATGACTGAGCGACTTTCCCTGAGCAGTGACCACTGAAAATGTTACCTTGATCGGGTGAACTTTTACATTAACCTAAGAGGTAAGGCAAATATCCACTTCCTCTCTTTCCACAGCTGTTGATTTTCCCAAAGTGTGTTACCCTAGAACCAGCTTCAGAGCTCCGCGGAATCCAACGGAGCCAGATCTCAGGACTGGCGGGTGGGTCTCCTCTGAGCAGTGGTGGCCAGTCTGACCCCAGCCTGCGGCGGCGCCCCCACCCGGCTGGCCCACAGGTGGGCTCTTGGCGCCACCTGGACCCTTTCTGGAGTGGGGCCGCACGCGCTCTGTCTCTGCTATTAGCCCCTGCTTTGCACACCTGCTGCCCCGGGGAGCCGCCTGGCAGCCTGGGTTCGGCACCCAGGGCCTCGTCTAACCGGCCTGCACATCCCTACGAACGTTCTTGGTGG
This sequence comes from Cephalophus harveyi, assembly GCA_006410635.1. Taxonomy (NCBI): domain Eukaryota; kingdom Metazoa; phylum Chordata; class Mammalia; order Artiodactyla; family Bovidae; genus Cephalophus; species Cephalophus harveyi. The sequence goes on from SJYT01060898.1 coordinate 328,752, forward strand.
ATTCCCACGCCCAGCCAAGATGGAAGAGGACTGCTCTAGGTCACACCCCGTGATTGTTTCTTTAAATTGCACGGAAAGGAGTCCTGCTTTTGTGCCATTGGCTTGTTTAGCTGAGAGGCCCTCCACTGCATTTCTCTTAGTGGAGCCGGCGAGCCCCAGCTGTGCCATCTGGGCCTTTGCTGGGGCAGGTCTCTGCTGGGGCAGCCCCGCCACGGGGCTGAACACACTTCTCCTCCCGTGGGCACATCGAGAGATGCACTGTGCCGCCTTCCTGGGCATCTTGCCCGAACTCCTGAGCCGTCTTACCAGGAGGAGGCAGGACATCCATCCCCGAGGTGGGGGTGTGTGGGGACAGAGGGTGGGAGGTCTCCAGGGTCCACAGGTCTCTGCTGGGGCAGCCCCGCCACGGGGCTGAACACACTTCTCCTCCCGTGGGCACATCGAGAGATGCACTGTGCCGCCTTCCTGGGCATCTTGCCCGAACTCCTGAGCCGTCTTACCAGGAGGAGGCAGGACATCCATCCCCGAGGTGGGGGTGTGTGGGGACAGAGGGCGGGAGGTCTCCAGGGTCCCCCAGGCTTGGAGGGAAGCGTGGGGTCAGGAGACTCTGAAGACGCACCTGCCCCTGGTCCCATCCCAGCCGAGCTGTGCCCCAAGTTCCCTGTTGATGCCCTAACCCTGGGCCCTGCAGAGCGTGGCTGACACTTGGAAGTGGGGCTGTGGCAAGTGTGACGCGTTGAGGTGAGTTGTTGGAGTGGCCCTCCTGCCGTGTGACAGGGTATGTGAGACGAGGGCCGGCCGTGTGAGGACGGGAGGAGACAGCCACGGCGCAGCCCCTGAGGGCCGGCCTCCAGGAGTGAGGATGTGCGCCTGCTCTCTGAGCCGCCCGGCCTGTGGGCTTGGCCTCGGCCGCCCGCCTGCCGCCTTGGCTGGGACTCGGGCCCGTCCTGTTCCAGGGTGTCTTCTGGCTTCTCCAGGACGCATAAGCCTCCCCAGCGGCCTTCCCGTCTCTGACTCTGGATGCACGCGCATCTTTTCCTCTCACTCAGCTCTCAGCCCTCCTGCCCCTGAAACCAAAAATCTCAACTTCCCATTTGTGCGCCAGATGGAAAAAAGTGCTCATTTGGTCTTTGCCCAAAAGTAGCCTCTTTTTTTCTCCTGAAAGTCAGTTCCGCCTCTCTTGAGTGACAGGAACAGGGAGAGCCTGTGAACTTTTCTTGGGAGTAAAAATAATGTCTTGACAAGGTTGCCATATCCATTCTGGTTTGATGGGAGCTGGTTTTCAGTCCAACCACAGAGTATTTTTAAACACATGCAGATAGAGTCACGTGCTTTGGGAGGAAGGGCAAGCAGCAGATGAGGCAGCTGACTGGCCCTGGAGTCCCCGTGGCATGAGGTTTTGTGCCCTCAAGAAGACGGGGCGGGGAAGGCTGGGTCCTGTCTCAAGAGACACCAGGACGAGCGGCTGCCACTGTGTCCCCAGTCACCCTCCGGTCTGTCTGGTAAAGGACTGAAGCCCCCACTGTGGGCGCCGGGGAGGGCCAGGGACGACCCCTGCAAGGCTGGGCCTTGGGAAGCACTCCGTCCCCGTGGCTGTGGAGAGGGCCAGGGATGACCCCTGCAAGGCCGGACCTTGGGAAGCGCCCCGTCCCCGTGGCTGCAGGGAGGGCCAGGGGCGACCCCTGCAAGGCCCGGCCTTGGGAAGCGCTCCGTCCCTGAGGCTGCTTCCTGTTTGGTGTAGGTTCCCAACTCTCTCTTCTGCTCAATTGCTGCAAACCCTGAAATTAGCCCGGGATGTGCTGCCATCAAGAGGAGATGCCAGTGGCCCACTGTAGTTCCACGATAGAGCACTTCCAGCTGCACGTGTCCAGGGGCCTGGGGTGCAGGTGGTGGTTGCTGCCGGGGTCCTGCCCCGATGTATCCAGGGAATTCGAAGGGGAGACGGCATAGGCAGGGAAAACTTATTTATTTAGAAATATAAGAGAAATTAAGAAGAAATAGTATAGTAGGAAAATTTAATGGAGAAAAGAGGCTGAATAACTTGGTTTACGGGGAAAGCCAATACAACTTCAGGACAAGAAGTTTGCACCATCTACGTTGGTCCACCGGCGCCCATTTGAATATCGGAGGGTGCCCCACCTTGGGCTCCCTCTCTCACGGGACTTAGAAGCCAGGGCAAGTAAATAGACATGGCGAGTCTCCCCGCTCCAGATGGGAATGCAGCCGGAAAACAGAGTCAAGAAGACACGGGGGAAACCAGTCCAGTGACTGCCCCCCTCTATTGTCCAGAAAGGCCTTATGTACTCTTGATTTTACATAGAGATCCATGGATAATACAAAATTATGCAGCATCAGCAGCCCTGACTCTTATCGAGACCAGGTTTTCTCTCTGCTTACCTAGTTGTATACATAAGTCTTAGGTGATTTACATCACTTTATGGCCAGAAGGCCAGTGAACATTTTACAGCCCTTTTCTGATAAGGGTTTGTCAACTAGAAGACTTATTTGCCTTAACAGTGTTGTTCTTCCCAAAGTCTGGTACCACTCTCAGAAAGTACTGAGAAGAAATAGTATAGTAGGAAAATTTAATGGAGAAAAGAGGCTGAATAACTTGGTTTACGGGGAAAGCCAATACAACTTCAGGACAAGAAGTTTGCACCATCTACGTTGGTCCACCGGCGCCCATTTGAATATCGGAGGGTGCCCCACCTTGGGCTCCCTCTCTCACGGGACTTAGAAGCCAGGGCAAGTAAATAGACATGGCGAGTCTCCCCGCTCCAGATGGGAATGCAGCCGGAAAACAGAGTCAAGAAGACACGGGGGAAACCAGTCCAGTGACTGCCCCCCTCTATTGTCCAGAAAGGCCTTATGTACTCTTGATTTTACATAGAGATCCATGGATAATACAAAATTATGCAGCATCAGCAGCCCTGACTCTTATCGAGACCAGGTTTTCTCTCTGCTTACCTAGTTGTATACATAAGTCTTAGGTGATTTACATCACTTTATGGCCAGAAGGCCAGTGAACATTTTACAGCCCTTTTCTGATAAGGGTTTGTCAACTAGAAGACTTATTTGCCTTAACAGTGTTGTTCTTCCCAAAGTCTGGTACCACTCTCAGAAAGTACTGAATAAAGTTACATTCTTACATAGCAAGGATACAACAATTTATAACAAGAAAGTGGAGTACAGTGATTTATAACAAAGAGAAAGTTAATTAACTCAAAAGTCTAGTATTGCTAACATCAAAACTACTATATTCCTATTTCTGCATCCCGATTTCATTGATTAATATCCTCCCAGGTGCCTAAAAGATAAAGGATATGGAGGTCTGGCGGCAAACATTAACTCAACAAACTCTTCACTAAACTAATTCTTAATGCTAAAAGGCTCTATATCTTTAAGATGTTTAAGCTTTGTGCCTTTTGTGGTTGGGGGCGGGGGGGCTGTAAGCAATTCACAAATTGTAAAAGTCCAGGGGAACCTGTCAGGCAACTTAGAGAGCCATCAAAGGGGTTTGAGCTGAAACATTCCTTTCATATGCAGGACACTGAAGCCCTGAGTTAACTTTTTTCCAGAGAATGTCAGAAGAGTGGAAAGCACAGTAATAAAGCAGGCAGACTCTGGTTTTGGGGGGTAGATGTTCAGGAAAACCCAGGGGGAACCCCTGAAGTGTGGCTCGCCTTGCCCATCAGGCCTCTCTGCATGGCCTTGTCACGGGTGGGGTCTCCCGGCAGGCCGTGACAAAGTTCCAAGTTCTCTGGAGCTGTCTTTAGTGTGAGGCATTTGGAGGGCTGAGGTGGGCAAAAACGAGCCGACACAGTCCCATAACCTCCCGGGAGGGCCAGTGGGGTGGAGGCCACGACTCGGTGACCAGGTGGTGGAGGAGGGTCCGGTCCCTGCTTGTCTGATGGGAGAGGATGTGGAGGGTAGACCCGCTCCCATGCATGGAGTGGAGGGAGGAAGACGGGGACTCAGCGCCCATCCACACAGACAGCCTCCGGGTTGCTGGCCGGGCATTGGACGGAGGCCGCCAGCTGGCTGTGCCCCAGGAGAGGCTTCAGGAGGGAAGCTTCTCTTCTGTTTGCACAGGTTACCAGCTAACCTGACTTTGGCCTCAGGGACTAAGGCGTGTTGTAGGGAACGGTGCTAATGGCAGCAGGCTTTTGGGAAGAGCGACTACGTGCTATCTCAGGAAATACCCTGTGCTTTAATTATGTCTGCCATTATGAGATGTGAAAATTCTGACAATGTTCGTGGACCTGTCTGCAAAATGTCGATGCAAAGGCACAAGTACAGGGAAGCTCAGGCACGTTGTTATTTCCCGGGAGCCCCTGGTCGTGCCGAGGGAGCCATGGTTCAGTCACAGTAGAGAGATTAGAGTCATCCCAGGACTGACTGGAAGGTGCTAATGTGATGTCTCTCCACCGAAGACCCAGCTAGCGGCTACTTAATCTTGTGCAGACTGCCTAGGGCAGTAACTCAGGTCAGGAATCTGCGGAGAGCTGCAAGTTCAACTGAGGGATACTTTTCACTGAGAAAGAAAAAAAGCAGCAGGGTTCTGAGGAAGTGGTGAAGCAGGAAGCAGCGGAGTCTGTCTCCCACCTGACCACCGCTGAGCCGGCAGAACCTCCCGGATGGTACTGTTTGGGGACTCGGCAGTCCCGTGAAGGCTCACGACTTCCAGAAGAAGCCCCGGATGAATGGCACAGTAGCAGTTACCTGCTCCCCCCCAGCCATGTGGTGCCCCTGTGCATGTTCCCGGAGCTGCCTGCACGGACTGCAGCAGGGAAACTGGGGTGCATCCTCCAAGTGCGGGGGCCCTGGGAAACTGGGGTGCATCCTCCAAGTGTCGGGGCCCTGGGCGCTGCTCTGACCGCACAGGTGCCCACGTGGTTGCACCTCCCTGTTGTCACACGGCCCCCACCCTCTGGCTGAAGTCACTTCCAGGGCATTTAAAGGGCCAGCATCCTTTGTTCACCCCTTCGTTTTTCATTCCCCCCTTTTGGGAGCTAGACGTTAAAGATTAGGACATTAAAAACAACCACATATACGGGAAAATTAGAAAGTGACTATACCCAAAGAAAGGTTCCAGAAAAGACCCCCAAAGACATTAAGGTCACACCTCAGACTGACCCTCAGCACACAGCCAAGTGTGCAGAGACAGTCACAGAAACGGCAAACCTGGGAAAGGGGAGACTCTGATTTCCAGACTTACCACGTTACTAGAGCTCAACAACAACAACAGCAGCAAGTCATGGGGCACACAAAGAAGCAGGAAACCTGGCCCAGTCGAGAGAAGCCCGCAGAATCTGTCCTGAAACCCAGCCTAACAGCAAAGGCTGTGCACCGGCCGTCAGAGAGACGCTTGCAGAGCTAAGGAGTGATGCAGGGAAGGTCGAGAAAACAGCATGCGAACAGATGGAAATATTGATAAAGAGGTAGAAACCTAAAAAGAAATCAAAAAGAAGTTCTAGGGAAAATAGGAGTTTTGCTGTTTGCACCAGCATGGTGGGCTTTAAAGGTGTTCTGCTAAGTGAAGTGGAGAAGGCAATGGCATCCCACTCCAGTACTCTTGCCTGGAAACTCCCATGGACGGAGGAGCCTGGTAGGCTGCAGTCCATGGGGTCGCTGAGTCAGACACAACTGAGCAACTTCATTTTCACGTTTCACTTTCCTGCATTGGAGAAGGAAATGGCAACCTACTCCAGTGTTCTTGCCTGGAGAATCCCAGGGATGGCGGAGCCCAATGGGCTGCCATCTGTGGGGTCGCACAGAGTCGGACACGACTGAAGTGACTTAGCAGCAGCAGCAGCTAAGTGAAGCGTCAGGAGAAAGACTAACACCACATGCTTTCAGTCACATGTGGATGTAAAAACCCACGAATGAACGAACAAACCAGATCAAACAGGAACGAACGCGTAGATACAAAGGACAGAGTGGAAGGTGCCAGAGGGGAAGGGGCGAGGACGGGATGGGAAAACGGGTGAAGGGAGCGAGATGTCCGGGGACGGATGTGCGCTGGTGAACGTGCGAGATGCAACACTGTCCACATGGAGCCTACGTCAGTTTACAAACTGCTGCTGCCGCAGTTAAAAAATAAATTCTGGAGCTGAAAAGTACACTAACTCGAGTGAAAATTAAGTAGAAGGATCCAAATGAAGATCTGAGTGGGCAGAGAAAAGGATCTGTGGATTTGGAGAAAGGACAATGGAAAGTGAGCGTGAGGAACAAAAGGAAAGTGAAAGAAAAGTGAACAGAGCCCGTGTCCCGGGGGCGCTGTCAGCTGCAACTCGGAGATGCACTTTGTGGGGTTCCTAGGAGAAGGGGGTGGGGTGCGGAGGATATTTGAAGAAACAGAGGCTGAAAACATCCCCGATTTGTGGAAAGACATGAGTCCAAGGAGTTCAGTGGACTCCAATAAAACCAACTCAAAGAGACCCACGTCCAGACTCACTATAATCAGGCTTTCCGAAGCCAAAGATTAAACCTTAAAAGCAGCAAGCAAGGCATGAATCACCACATACAATGGTCTGAATAAGATCATCAGCAGATTCCTCATCAGAAATTCTGGAGGTCTGAAAGCAGGGGGCTGACATATTAGAAGTGCTCAAAGAAAAAGTCTTAACCAGGAATCCTGTATCCACACAAATGTCCTTAAAAAGTGAAGGATAAATCAAGACATTCCCAGGTAAACAAAGGCTGAGGGATCTCATGGCCACTAGACCTGCCCTTCAAAAAATGGTCGAGACAGCCCTGCAGGGGAAATGAGGCCCACTCGGCACCTCTCGGCCATGTGCGGGATGAAGGTCTCACTCGAGGCGGAGACGCGCGCTGCTGCAGAAGCGGGTTCTGTAACCTGGGTTGCAGCCGCACTCTTCATTTTTCCATAATTTAAGAGACTAGTGCACTTAAACTCCGGGAGCTGGTGATGGACAGGGAGGCCTGGCGTGCTGCGATTCATGGGGCTGCAAAGAGCCGGACACGACTGAGCGACTGAACTGAACTGAGTGCATTTAAAGGAAAAAAAGGTAATGCCAAAGCCAGCGTTACTGTAACTTTGGTTTGAAAATCTAAATCTGATTTCCTACATAATCTAGTGGACTGATGCATTTAAAATAATTATTAGTTTGTGTTTGGGGGCACATAGTGTATGAAGATGTAATTTTGTGGCAACAAATGAAAGGTGTGGAGATGGAGCTGTACAGGAGCAGAGGTTTTGTATGTTGCTGAAGTTAGGTTGATATACATTCACATTACAGTGTTAAAACTGTAGGATGCCAAATATAACCCACAGAGTAAACACACAAGAATCGCTGTAGAATGCACACAAAAGCAGACTACCGGAAGGCATTGAAGCATTTCACTGCAAAAAGTCAGGTAAACACAGAAGACAGGGACGCAGGAAGTGAGGGACAAAAGCTATGGGGTGTGTAGAAAACGAAGAGCAAAAGGGTGGAAGCGAGTCTGTCCTCTAAGCATAGATGCACTAGATGTTCCGAAAGACAGAGACGGACAGAATGGGGGAGTGACAGCCCTGGGGGTGTCATCCAGAAGCTCACTGGAGGCGCAGAGGCCCGAGAGACGAGCGGGTGAAGAGGCGCAGGCCGACAGCTGCCGCAGAAAGCCGGCAGCAGCCAGCGCTGCTGAGGGTGTGAGGAGACCGGACCTGGTGCCCGCGTGGTGGGAGCGTGGCCGGCGCCGCCATCGTGGAAAAGAGTTTCCCCAAAAAGCTAGCACAGAGCTGCCAGTGACCCGGAAGGTGTCTGCCTCCCTACGTTCATGCAGCCCTGCCTTACGATCGCTCACTGTCGGGGCACCGACACAATGGCCTGCTACTCAGCCTTAAAAAGGAAGGAAATTCCATGATGTGATCCAGCACGGGTGAGCCTTGAAGACGCGGCGCTCAGCGAGCTAAACAGTCCAAAAGGACGGGCGCTGAGACGCCCTGGAGGAGTCCCATCCAGACGCGGAAAGCACAGCAGTGGGGGCCAGGGTCTGGGCCGGGGGCAGTTAGTGTCCAATGGGGATAGTTTCAGTTTCCGAAGATGAAGTTCTGGAGATGACGCTGGTGAGGCTGCACGGCAGTGTGAGGGTCACCCTGAACCCACGCGTGGCTGGTCACGTGGGGCGGTGGGGCGCCGGCGGATCCTCCGCCAAGACCCCCGTTCCCAGGGGGAGCTGCAGGGCCGCCCGGGGCGTCAGCCTCAGGAGGGGCTCAGGGATCCCCTGCGGGGGGCGGGGTCCCGTCCCTCCAGCAGCCGTGGGCTGGGCCCTGCACGCGGGTCAGGGCGGGCAGAGCTGTGGCGCCACGTGTGTGCCCGCAGGGACACCTGGGTTCTCGCCCGTGTGCGCGCGCCTGCGTGGAGCGCGGGGCTGTGTTAGCACGGACCACCGCCCCGCCGCCCGCTCGCGCGCGCCCAGGAGCCCCTCTGGCTGTGGGAGCCACCCTCCCGCCCGAGTAGACGCGCGCGGCGGCGCTGAGCCGCGAGCCTCCCCACGCGGAAGAGCGGCGTGCCAGGCCCTGCGCCCGCGCTCACGGCCGCGAGGTGGGCACAGTCGTCAGGGCCGCGGCGCCGCGGACTCGGGTTCCTGCGCTCGCGCGGTTCTCCGGCCGCGTGCGCGCTGAGGCTGGCGGCGCCGTCCTCCCAGCGCCTCTGTCCCCAGCGCGGCGCTTCCCAGGCCCCGCTGGTCATCGACCGGGTACTCCTTTCCAAGTGTCTCGACTTCCCTGCAGGCGGGAGCCACGGCGGACAGCGCAGACGGCCCTCCCGCCGCGTGCTCAGCCCCCGTGTCCGCCCTGCGCCCGCTGTGTGCAGGCTCCACCAGGGCCCCCTCGCGACCTCCCCTCGCCTGCCCCCATCCCCTCAGACCCGGTCTTCTGCAGTTCTTTCTCTTTTCTTTTTAAAATTAATGTGTTTATTTTGATTGGAGGCCAGTTCCTTTCCAGTATTGTGGTGGTTTTGCCGCACATTGACATGGATCAGCCATGGGTGTACACGTTCCCCAATCCTTTCATCCTCTAATATATCAAGGTGTCTGACTAGCTATTGCTTTTACATGAGAATCTACTGTGGGCTGGTTTTATTTCTCTTCTACCGCTGAGCTGAGCCTTCATGGCCGCACCTGGGCTTCCTCCAGTTGCGGTGACCGGGCTCCTCTCCACTGGGGGCGCGTGGGCCTCTCGCTGCGGAGCTGGCTCTGGGCACGCACGCTCTAGCCGTGGTGCTCGGGTTAGTTGCCCCGCAGCAAGTGGGGTCTTCCTGGACCAGGGATCAGGCCTGCGTCCCCTGCACTTGGGGGGATCCTTACCACTGAGGCAGCGGGGAAGCCGCACGGCTGGCTATGAAGCCTATCCTCTCCGCCTACTCACGACCTCGTGGAGTGACCCCGGCCCCAGGGGCCCCCCTGCTCCACACCCAGGGTGCAGCCCCTCCCCTCGTTGCCTCAGCTGCCGGCCTTGCGGGCCCGCGGCCTCCGTTGCGGGTGCAGGGCAGGGAAGGGGCTCCTGGCTAGTCTGCTGCCCTCTGGCGGCTCTGAGACTTTTCTGGAAGAGCGCGGAGAAGCACAGTGGGACCACAAGGGAGGAGCCGAGGCCCAGGCCCAGGCCTCCCACCGCTGTGCCGGGAAGGGGCCTGCCCCGCGCGGCCTTGCTCCGTGCTTCTGAACAACCGTCAGAGCCTCAGGCGTCTCCGCAGCCCTGGGGCGCCGAGGATCCTGGTGCAGGCTGCACCCCCGTCCCTCCCGTTTAATTCCCTGTCTCTCAGAGAAGCAAGGAGCGCCGTCACAGCGATGGGCCTGCAGGTCGGCAGGGGCTAGAGGAGCACCCAGGCCAGGTTGGCGGAAACCCAGGTTTCCTGCTTGCTCAGCTCTTCCCCACGAAGGGAAATGACCCCAGATCCTTGGTATTTTTCACGGGATCCGGGGAGGGAAGGTGGGGGATGGGGTCGATGGCCGGTGTTTGAGGAGCCCCCCAGAGCCAGTCTGCCTGGAGACCCACCCCGGCCGGTGCGGCTCAGGCCCTGCCTGTGTGCCGGGCACTGTGGGGAGAAGCTCCGAGCTTCTGGTCGGCCGTGGGGTTACGCATCCCACCTGCACTCGTGGCCGGAGGGCCGGCCACCGAGCCTCCTGCTCGTTGGTGGGTCTCAGTGCTGCCCGCGGTGCAGGCTCGGGGTTCCCGGGGGCCAGCCCTCACTCTGGTCTTAACGGAAGCCAGAGGCTCTTTCTATGGGGTTTGCAGCGGACTGTGCAGCGTTGTGACGTCAAGATGGCTTGGGTACCAGAGAGCGGACTTGAGTGATGGCGGAGCAGCCCCACTGATTTCTGTGGCTGTTGTTTTGTTGTGATATGAAGAGGTTTCTCTGCCAGGTTTCTGAGGGGCCGTATATCTGATAAAACACACGCAATACCGCGAGGCCTCTTTTCCCCGCGCAGCCCGCGGCCTCGGCTTTGCTGAGTGATCGCCGGCGCCCCCGCCCATGTGGGCACCACGAGCACCCGCATCGCGCTCGCGGGCACGCGCCCCTCACGGGCCACCGTGAGCCTCCGAGGGTGCTTACTCGGCCTGCTTTGCACGTCTGTATACTCGAGTAGCGGCTTTTACCCTGCGCTATGCTTTTGTTCTGTTTCTTTTTGGTTGCAAACCCCTCACGAGACCTCGGGGAGCAGCCCGAGCGGAGCCTCAGAGGGACGGCGACTGGCCCTGGCTCCCCTGCGGGAGCTCTTCCGGGGCCAGCATCAGTTCCGTCCGTCTCTTCCTCCTCCCTGGAGGCCCAGCGAATCGCCAGGACGGGAGGGGCTCGAGTGGCGTGGTCCCGGCCCCCGGCTCCCCAGGGCCGGTCTGCTTCGTCCCATCCGAGGCGGGGATACCAGGAGCTGTTTCTCTGGGAGGGCGGGCGTGGTCCTGGGTCGCGAGAGACCTGGGCACCGGCCCTCGTGTCCAGCCTGGCTGCCCCAGCCATGCTCCAAGGGCAGGTCCGCGGGGGCGTCCAGGGCCCCATCAGCAGGATCGGTCAGGCTGGACTGTGCTGCCCACCTCCATGGGGGGCCCACGCCCCTGGCCCGCGGTGCGGGCAGCGGGTCCCCCAGAATCTTGCTGGGTTTGAGGATGATGCAGGGCAGAGGGACGAGCCTGGCGGGCCACCGTCCCCGGGCTCACGCGTGTTGGCGAAGTGGGGGGCGCCTACCGCAGGAGCCTCTTCTGGGTCAGAGAGGACCGTGGCCCCTAGCCTCGGGGCCTGGGCGCCCCCTCCTGGTCTCCGGCTGGAGCGTGAAGGCGGGGCGGCACCCCGCTTCTGTGCCCGTTTCCGGGGGAATTCTGGTTTTAGGCCATTTTGTGTATTTGAAAGTGAAAGCATATATAGTACCATTAGCCTCGGAGCTTCCCCGCTGGCTCAGCGGTAGCAAATCTGCTTGAAATGTAGGAGCCGCAGGAGAAAACGGTTTGATCGCTGGGTCAGGAAGATCCCCCGGAGAAGAAATAGAAACCCACCACAGCGGTAAAGAAACTGCCCGCCAACGCAGGAGACCTGAGAGATGTGGGTTGGATCCCTGGGTTGGGAAGGTCCCTGGAGGAGGGCACAGCAACCCACTCCCGTGTTCTTGCCCGGAGAAGCCCATGGACAGAGGAGCCTGGCGGGCCACGGTCCCCGGGGTCCCAAAGAGGCGGGCGCGATTGAAGCAGCTTAGCCCACATGCACACGCCGTGACCTCACGTGGTATTTTTATTCTGTTTCAAATGGCTGCTGCTGCTTTTTCTTTTTTTCAGTAAAAATATTCAAAAGTTACTTGGTACTGAAAGTGAGAGAAATGGTCTTAGTGGGGAACAGTGTCTCCCCTGGAGGAGGGCCCCTCGGTTCTGTGACCCGTGGCCCTGAGCAGCGGCCCCAGGCGGTCCCCAGAGCAGCCCGGGGTCCGAATCCAGCCTCCTCTTTTGCCTGAGAGCTTGGGCAGCTTGCTCCCGGTGCAGGCAGGCTGGGCCGGCCTGAGTGTGGAACACGCTTTTGGGGGGTGGCTTGCCCCCTCGCTCCTCTTGGACTCGCTGGACCTGCCCGGGGAGCGTGACTCGCCCTCTCCTGGGCCCTTCCGCAGGGGCTCTGCGTGGTCCTGTGCGCCCTGCCTCGCCCTGCGAAAGCCGGGAGGGAGGAGCCGAGTCCGCCTCTGCCTGCAGCGCCGGGAGCTCCTGCCTCGGGAGGGAGGGCGCTGGCCGGGAGGGAGGGCACTGGCCGGCAGCTTCCCTGGGCGCTGGCCGGGAGGGAGGGCGCTGG
>SJYT01060898.1:341196-358097 GCA_006410635.1 Cephalophus harveyi
CTGGCCGGGAGGGAGGGAGGGCGCTGGCCGGGAGGGAGGGTGGGCGCTGGCCGGCAGCTGCCCTGGGCGCTGGGGCCCCGCGGTGCCTCCTGTGGGCGCTGGCCCGGGAGGCGGGGAAGGCCTCTTCTTGGCGCCATCTTGTGGCCACTGCCTGGTATTGCAGCCCTGTTTCCCAAGCCGGGCGTCCGTGCTAAGCCGCTCGGTCGTGTCCAGCTCTGTGAGCCCGTGGACTGCAGCCCGCCAGGCTCCTCTGTCCATGGGATGTTCCACGCAGCAGTACGGGAGTGGGTTGCCATGCGCTCCTCCAGGAGATCTTCCCGACCCCGAGTCTCTCATATCCCCTGCATTGGCAGGTGGGTTCTTTCCCTCTAGCACCGCCTGACCAAGCCAGCATCCCACAGGCGGGTGGAATTAATTCCACGCTAGCGGCCTCCCTGGGGGCTCAGATGGTAAAGAATCTGCCTGCAGTGCGGGAGCCCTGGTGGCCGGGGAAGGTGGCAGGGGGCTGCAGGCAGACGTCTGATGTGCCGTTAGGGGCGTCAGGCTGCCCCGGGGTCCCCGCTGCGTCCCCAGGTCTGTGCACCTGCCCCTGGGCTGTGCTTGCTGCCGAAACTCCCCCAGCGCCTTCCATCTGTCTGCTCGCTACAGCCTTTGCTGCCCCACCCCACTCCAGTGCTCTTGCGTGGAAAATCCCATGGGCAGAGGAGCCTGGAGGGCTGCAGCCCATGGGGTCTTGAGGAGTCGGACATGACTGAGCGACTTCACTTTCACTTTTCACTCTCATGCATTGGAGAAGGAAATGGCAACCCACTCCAGTGTTCTTGCCTGGAGAATCCCAGGGACGGGGGAGCCTGGTGGGCTGCCATCTATGGGGTCGCGCAGAGTCGGACACGACTGAAGCGACTTAGCCAGAGATTTAGACGCTCTGACGTTTGTTTTTCTTCTGCCAGAAGGGAAGTTTCTCTGTCCGCTCAGCTCACCTTGTCTTACCTCCTCCCCTTGCTTGGGGGGCCCCGCGGTGGTGCTCAGCAGTGCTTCTGGGTGGGGGCGCAGGGGGCTCACGGGTCTTGAGCAGCCATGGTCCCAGCCCAGCCCGTCCTGCGGGCAGCGGCCGCCACATCACCCCGCATACCAGCGCCTCTGCCTGCTGGGCCCTCCTGCCCCTGCCCCGGGAAGATTCTGGAATCCTGGGGGATTGCTCCAGGCCTTGTCTCACCTGCTCCTGGCTTTCTCTTCTGAATCCCGTGTCCCCGGGACTCCCTCACTTTGCTGCCCCCGGCACCGGCCACAGTGGTGTCTGGCGGTGGTGTGCGGTGGGCGGGGGTGCAGGCGGGCCGTGGAAGCGAAGCCGGTAAATGATATTCCGTCCTGAGGAACTTCATTGCTGCACGTTGCAATTACACTTCATAATCCCACCTTTTTCAGTGTTAGGTAATTAGGTTATAACGAACACCATTAGAGTAATTACACCGTTTGGAAGGCTCACCCAGTAAGCCATGAGAAATTGCTCTGAAAAACAAGAAACTTTATCTGATGAAAATTACATTTGAAGAATTTCAATTCTAAGGTGCCAATTCACCGAAGTAAGAAATCCAGAGTGACGTTTATTTTACCCCAGCAGGCCCCAGGCAGGGGGCCCTCGTGTTCTCTAGAGAAACGCTTCAGCCCCCCGTTTCACCATTTGCCGCCGCGCCGTCCCTAGGGGGCCGAGCGCAGACCTAGCCCGGTGCTCGGGGCTGGGTTCCCCCGGGCGCCCTGGTGGGCGTGTTCGAGAAGCCGGGCTGCCCTGCGGTCTCCCAGGTGGGAGCTGGGGCGCGGGCGCCGTTCTGAGGTTGTAGCCGGTTAGGTGTCTCGAGTGCCTGCCTGCCTTTCGAGTCGGGTGTTCTGGCTGAAAGCAAACCCGGGGAGGGAGGCGGGCGTGGCTGCGGCCCGCCTCGTGTGCAGCCTCTGCCGCACCCCAGCCCTGCGCCCGCCTGCCCTTCGCTGCTTTCTGGGCAAAATCAGAGTCGGACCACGGCTCCTCTGGGTACAGGGCCCCATCTTTTTAGGGGGTCCTGGGGTGGAGAGAGGGAGGCAGTGCTGTGGACGATGTCTGGTGACCCCTCCCTCCTGGAGGGCAGGAGTGCCTGTCCCACCAGGGGACAAGGGATGGTCAGACATGTGGACAGGCTGCCTGCTGTGACCTGATCACCTCCCCCCAACAAAGGAGTTACTTCCCAGTTGCACACGGGGGCTGCATGGGGGCGACCTGGGCCCGACACGAGGCCCGGGAACTTGGTGGGAGACGGGGGTGGAGGCCAGCGTGTGGGTTCCTGCTGGAGGCGGTAGGCGGGCAGGGAGGGGTTGGTCTGGCGCCTGGCGGGGCTCAGGGCTCAGCTTCGCGTCCTGCAGGAACCCTCCTTTCCGCGTCGCGTCTGGTGCCTGAGTTGGCTCGCCCGCAGGGCGTGTGCGCCTGGGCTGCCGGGTGGGCACTGGGGGAGCCCTGCCCACGCAGGCTGCGCCCTGGGTCTCTGACCTGATCAGCAGTGAGGGTTCGATTCCTTCCTTTCTTATTGTAGGTTGACGTATGTAGGTTCTTCAAATGGACCTGAGGCCCTCCTCACGTCAGGAGCGGCATCCGGGGGGCTGGACACGGGGGCCACTTCCTGCCTCCTCCAGCCCGCAGGGCTGATGTGCAGACAGCCTCGTTCATTTGCCCACTTTTCATCTGCTCTTCCCAGGAGGAGCCGTGGGGCCTTCTTGTCTCAGCCTCCCAGGCCCAGCGCCCTTGGTGGTGCCCCCACGTAGCCCCCAGCGTCTGACCTCCAGTTCTGCCCACTGTGGATGCGCCAGCCAGGCTGCCGCCCTTGGTCAGAGCCACTCCACACCAACCCCCTTCCCTGGGGCATGTCCCCTCCCTGGCCCCTCACCAACCCCCTGGTGGGGCATTGTTCCGGAGATGCCTTCCCACACCCTCGTCCGGGACCCGTACAGGTAGGTGACTTTGGGAGCATTGACCGGTGCACCCGAGACGACAGACGGACACGCAGGCCCCCCGCCCTCTCGTGCCAGACCTCCCCGGGGACAGGCGCTCCGACCGAAACGGCCCGACGTCGAGGAGCGGGAGTGACTGGGGGCCCCGAGGACCGGGGCGGACCCCGTCGCGTGGGGGTGCCTCTCCGGAGGAAGGGTGGGGCGGGGAGAGCAGGTGGGCACCGTGGGGTCGCCGAGACGGGGGCACCCCCGGAGCCCTCGTAGTCGTGGAGCGCACGCATCGCCCTCCGGGCACAGGATACCCCGAGTGTCCAAAGGACAGTATACGAGTCGGTCGAACAGGGGACCAAACCACTAAAGTCAATGTCCTTCTCGTCCCCGACAGGACGAGTCCACCCCCGGGAAGGGTCTCGACCCGGTGGGGGCTACCCCGGGGTCGTCGGTCGCAGGGTCTCCTCCCGGAAACCGAGTCTCTACCTCGTCCTGGACCGAAGGTCCTCTCCGACTCCTTGCCGGTCCTCTCCCCGCAGAAGTCTCTGGCGCCCGGGGCCGCGTGGCCACAGCGGCTCAGGGGCGGCCCGACGAGGGTGTGCGTCCGGTCACTCGGGCTCTCTCCGCCCCGACCTGTCGGTCGTGTGCGACCGGCTGGCTCTTCCGCCGTCTGGCTACAGAGTTTGACTGGCAGAATGGCCCCGGCCCTGCGGTCCGAGAAATGCCTAGTCTCTACCCCCTCCTCCTCTGTTTCCCTTCGCGGCGACTGGAGCGTTCGCAGCGGGCTTGCCGTGCACGCCCGTCGCCGCCGCAACTAAGGAGGAACGCGCAGTAGACGTCCGCCTGTCCCGAGACCTGGCCCCACGAAGTCAGATTGCCGGTCCGGCTCCCGTCCCGAGAGACTCCGTCCGGTAAGACACCGACATCAGGGCCTCCGACGCTTTCCGCGCGGCCGAGCGGCCGGCACTGTGCCTCCGTCTCGACCCGAAGGACGCGGCCGTGGGGGCGGCCCTCGCAAAGGCCTCGTCCCGAACGGCGGGCCGCCACGGAGACAACAGTCCTCGCCGTCGATCCCCAGCCCCGGAACCTTATTCTTCGCGCCCAGAGTCGAACATTGACGGCCACAGCGTGGCTCGAAGTCTCGTGGCGCCGACGCGAGTCGCGGCAGGTCGCGCCCTCACCGCCGATCAGGCGACGTGCTTCACGAACACTACTCGCCGGACGTGGCGCTCGCACCTCCGACCCCGTCGCACACCACGCCGTCGCTCCGCTGCGGCGCCGAAAGGCCGACGGAAGGAGGCCACAAAGCGTCAGAGGGGACGGAACGCAAGCCTACGACGTGTTCGTCCAGGGGACAACCGGGACCGCGGCGCGAGGCACTCCCACAGACCCTGTGTCGTCCACCCCTCACCGCTCTCCCCTGTCCGGGAGGGCACCTCCCCTCGTCCCGCAGGCGTCGACGTCTCCGGCGACCGACGTGGGCCGCCTCCCGCCCGGGACCCCGAGGACGCTCCGGCTCGGCGGAGTCCTGTCTCAGACGGGGCGGCCAGGCCGCGGCTCCGAGCCCTGAGCCTCACTGCATCTGAGTCATCTTCCTCAGGGCCAGGGAGGAAGGCCCAGCAGCCCGGGTCCCCACCCAACCCCACAGGGAGGACTTCCTGCTCTCACCCCAGCCTGCCCAGCTGTTGGCTCCACTTTGCACTTTTTTTTGAAGGCAAGTCCATTTTCCATAAAGCAGATTAGTTTGATTTGACTTTTCCTTGTTCCCTGCCTCCAAATAGCTTCTCAGGGAGGACATGCTCCTGCTTCTCCAGAGCTGTGAGCTCTCCGTGGGCTGAGCTGAGCTGTGGGGCCCGTCAGAGAAACGGGGAGAGGTTTGGGGCGAGCGATGTGCGTGTGTCCAGCTGGACTGTGTTTGCACACTTTTCAATGCATCCGGCAGGTGGGTGATGCGGGCGACGGCCGTGATAACGATGGGTCCGAATGGAGGTGGCTGAGGCTTGAATGATTAGAGTTACGACCCTCTTAGGCTGGCTCCATCTGATCTTGGGAAGGGACCGTGAGTGTAAAGACGTAGTGTTGTTTCCCGGCCCCTGGACGGGCAAGCCGGCTCCACCCCCGCGGGAGGCAGGCTGATCTCCAGGCTGCGCTGCTTTGACCGAAGCCCGGCCCAGGCCCTCCCGTGTCTGGGCTGTATCTGTGCAAACTTCGCACCTTGCCTGGAGATGCCTGATTTGTGCCTGTTTCCTCCCCAGTGGCCCTGCTTGCGAAGATGAGGAGGCCGTGGCAAGGGGGCAGGGGAGAGAGTGGGAAGGACGGGTTTCCACCCGGCGGCCTCTGTCGTGGGGGCTGCCAGGCATCTAGCGGAGGGACAGACCGCCCCGTCCTCCAGGCCCACGCCGAGGCCAGGGCCCTGCTCTGCAGCCGGACCAGAGCTGGGTTTGTGAAGACAGCATCCCTTCGTTTTCAGTGTGTTTTCTCCTGTAGCTGTGTCACGGGGCCTGCTATTTTGAACTCACTCACCGAGCGGAGTGTCTGTCACCGGTTCAGAAGCAGCGCTGCGGTTGTTCACGTTTGCTCCCGTATCTGGTGGGGCCGTGGGCCACCCTCCCGCGCTCAGTGACAGAGAGCTGGGGCAGGTGCCCCCAAGTCTCTCTCCTCAGGGACTTGCGCCAAGGAGCTTCAAGCCCAAGAAACAGAGTTCTGTTACCAAGGGCTCAAGCTTTACTTCTCGTGCCAATGAATGCAGCCACGTGTCATCCACGAGTTTCCTCGTGTGTGAACTGATTCCAGAAACAGCTTCATGCACAGTCGTGAGTTGGGTTTCCCTCGTGAGGAGTCACTGACTGCACGTGGGCCAGGCCGGGTGTGTCAGCGGGTCCTCGCCGGCGTTGCCCACGTTCACCTTCTGTTCCTGCGGTTCCTGGCCCACGTGCGGGCGGCGTCACCGTCAGCCATTCCTTCTCATGTTGGACTGAGACCCTGGCCTCAGGTTCTGTGTCCCCTGGAGACCCACCACGGCCGAGCCCAGCGCCGGGGGTTGGAGGGACGCTGTTCGGCAGGATCTTGTGAGCTGCAGTCTGCTCTTACTGAAGCAAGTGTTAGGTCTCCACTTCTGAGTTAGCCGACTGCTTTTCACAGCAGTGTCGGCCCAGATGACCTTGGGTGGGCCTCCAGTCCCCACGCCCACAGCCCCGCGGGTACCGCCGTCCTGCGTCCACATCCGCGTCTGTGCGGGCGCTCAGCATCGTGGTTTGTCAGAACCGGAACGAAGAAGAGGGTGAGACCCGGTGTGGACCCGGGCTGCATGGTGTCTGTCTGTGCCCTGGTCCCCTGCTCGCGGCTCCTGAAACCCTGGAGTCTCCCCGGGACGGGGCAGAGCTCTTGCGCGCTGATGCGGCGTCTGGTGTCTCGGGCCCGGGGTGGGGGCGGGGTGGGGCTGCTCCCCAGAAAGACCAGGCACGGACTGAGGGCTGGGCTCAGCACCCCCCACCCCTGCTGGGACCTCCAGGGGGGAGAGGGGCTGCACGTGGGCCCAGGGCCGACGGCCAGTGAGTTGACCACGGTCACGCCTTTGTGATGGAACCTCTGTAAACCGTGTGAAGGACTGCGACTCAGCTTTGGGCCGTGGGTACGAGCAGGGCTGGGAACTGGGTGCCCCGAGGGCGTGGAGTTCTGCCCCTCCCACACCTGGTGCGGCCCCCACCCCCGGTGGTTCCCGAGTCGTGTCCTTTGTGATAAACTACTAACGTCCGTGAGCAGAGTGCTCGAGTCCATGGGCCGTGTGGGCAAGTTACCAGCCCTGTGGTGGCAGGGGTGGAGGTCAGAGGGGGTGGTGGGGACCCTGGTTTGCAGCTGGGACTGGGGCTGGCGTCTGAAGCCGGGCAGCCTCGTGAGACAGAGCCGTGACCCGGGGGTCTGCCCTCGCTCCTGTGTGACTGTCAGACGTGGGTTAAGTCCTCGGACATCTGGTCTGTGCCGAGTGTCGGGGGACTGGCGTTGGGGGAGCCTCAGGCTGCGCTTGCTGCCACGAATGAAGACTTGGACTTGTGTGCGTTAAGTGCAGATTGCTCACCGATGGGCACGATCCTCACCTGCTTGGTTTGGGAGAGTATGACAAACACGTGGGAGGCGCTTCCTCGGTGCACGCGGGTCGACACCAACACCCGGGAGGAGGGCAGGGCCAGGGTGGAGGTGACCATCCCGGAGGAACCCATTCTTGGATTTTTGTGATCGGTTTAGTACTAGATATTGTTGGGGGGAAATAAAACACACTCATGAAACCGTAATGAAGTGTTAGCCAGCTGGGGGGAAGTAGAAACCGCGGCTGAGGGGGCCCAGAACAGCAGTTACGAGCGTCTGGTCTCCAGGCCGGCCTCCGGCTCTAGCGTTTGCGTGAGGGTATCTCCCCGAAACACATGCCCTGGAGCACACCCCCCTGTAAGCACACCCCCCCTGAGGCACATCCTAGTGTGGAGACATGCCAGCAGCTGCACGTGTGGTTCCCACCATGTGAGGCTCAGCCCCCGGGCTGGACAGGCACCACCTCCCCTGGGCAGAAGGTGACGGTAAGTCCTGAGCCTGAGTGAGCGTCTGCTCCAGGGCCCAGGCTGGATTGCATCTCAAGGACACATCTGAGCGGACTCTGGGCAGCGGACTCTGATGGTATCTGAGAGGCCCCGGGTGGTCGTCCCAGCAGATGGGGAAGGGTGAGCTGGAAGGAGGGGCCGCCCCAGGAACAGAGAGCCGTGCAGGCCCAGACCCCACGGAGCAGGGCCCACCAGCCCGCCCGGCAAGTGCAGGCAGAGCCTCTGTCCAGTCTGGGGACGGAGGCTCACGATCTGCGCCGCTCAAAGCGCGCTTGACTTTGGAAACAGGCTGTGACAGGAGCAATTGATTCGGGTTTTCAGGAGAATGGCCTCAAGTTTCTTTCAGTTCAGAGGAGGTGTAACCCTGCGCCTGCCTGTCTTGGGCACAAGGACGAGGACGGGGGGACAGGGTGAGAGGCCTCCTGGGGAGCTGGGGAGCTCAGCGTCTCCCCAGCACGGCGGGGACCACTCTTGGTTTGGCCAGTGGCCTGAATTAAAAAGAATATTTTCCAAACCTTGGAATTTAAAGAGGAAGTGATTGGCATTCTAATCACTGAGAAAAATGATGTTATGGTCTCAATTATCTGATTTTCAGTTAACCAGGACATTGTACATTTGTCAGGTGAATCTGGGTCTTTGATTACTGCCGAACAGCTCTTGTTGGTTGCAATGCCACAATAAATAAAAACAGAAGTCAATGCTACTTTGGTAGTTTTGTGTTAACTTTTAAATCCCTTCAAAGCTGAACTTCCATCAGCAAATTTTCGTGACTGCAATTAAGAAAATTTCCCTGGGCCTTTGCTTTAATTATAATGGATGAAACAGAATTGGCTGGAGTTCTGGTCTCCTGAGCTGCTCCCAGGACCTCATATCAAAGCAACTTTTGTTACACAGGACTCAAAGAGTGGAGGCCTCTGAAGAGGGAGTTCAGGCTCTTGTCCATGTTGCCAGAAGCGATGAAGCATCTGCTCTTTGTCAACATCTTTATCAGCGTCCCCAGGGCCCTGGGACTGGGGACAGAAAGCTGGGAGGAGGTTCACCCACGCGGGCGGCTGAGTCCGGTGGGACTTTCCCGTGAGCTCTGCTCGGGCCTGCCCGGCTTGTCCCCTGATGACCGTCGCTCCAGGGCTGTGCTTCTGGTGCCCTGTGCATGCAGGCGCGTTCCAGAGTTGAATATCATTTTTCCTTAAATGAAATGTATTTAAACCTACAGAGTTTGCGGTGATTTTGGACGAGGTGAAGGTTGTTCTCCTTGCCCAGGAGCCCTCGGGGGCTGACGGCCCCTCAGGGGTGGCCTCCGAGACCCAGAGCCTGTGGGTGTGCTCCTTGGTCTCGGGGCAGAAACCTGCATGCCGGAGCCCCTCCACTCCGCAGTCTATGGCGAGGGGGCGGCCTGGAGGCGGCACTGCTGCTGCTGCTTCCGGAGTAGCAAGTGGGTTGCCATTTCCTTCTCCAATGCATGAGAGTGAAAAGTGAAAGTGAAGTCACTCAGTCGTGTCCGACTCTTAGCAACCCCATGGACTGCAGCCCACCAGCTCCTCCGTCCATGGGATTTGCCGGGCAAGAGGACTGGAGTGGGGTGCCATTGCCTTCTCCCTGTAAGAGCACAGACATTCTCATTTTAAAACGTCCCAAGTGTTGAAAGTCCTCGACGGAAAGGCGCAGCGCACAGTCGGGAGCCTTTGCAGGCCAGGGCTTCTGGCCGGGACGGCTGCTCCCGCATGCCCAGGCCTCCTGCATCGCAGCGTCTCTCCCGCACCGAAGCCCCTGCCCAGGCCCGTCAGTGCCTCTGCACGCTCCCGGCGGGGGGCGCCCGGGCTGGCGAGCCCCGTGCCCGCCGCGGCCTGCCCTGCCCCCGGGCTCGGGCTCCGGCTCCTGACTCGATCCTGGCTTCCCTGCCACGCAGGCGCCTCCCTTGCCTTCTGTCCTGATGACTCTGTTTAGAGTTACCTTGACCTCTGAACTTCAAATTGCGTTTCTGACGCTCTGACAGGTTTAAAGTCGTCTCTTGGATCTCCCGCAGGATAATCAGTGTCTGTAAGTCCGTATAGTTAGGAAGAACTAGAGCACGCTGGTGGAAAAGGCAATGGCACCCCACTCCAGTGTTCTTGCCTGGAGAATCCCAGGGACGGGGGAGCCTGGGGGGCTGCCATCTGTGGGGTAGCACAGAGTCGGACACGACTGAGCGACTTCACTTTCACCTTTCACTTTGATGCATTTGAGAAGGCAATGGCACCCCACTCCAGTGTTCTTGCCTGGAGAATGCCAGGGATGGGGGAGCCTGGGGGGCTGCAGTCCGTGGGGTTGCACAGAGTCGGACACGACTGAAGCGACTCCGCAGCAGCAGCCGCAGAGCACGCTGGGCCCAGACTCCCCATGTCGTTCCGGCAGCTCTGGAGGGCTGGGAGCGGGCTTCGCAAGATGCTCGTATGTAAACCCCAGGCTGCTCAGGTTTCGGTTTTGTTGGTAGGAGTGACACTCGCCATAGCAGGTGGGCTCTTTACCATCTGAGCCACCAGGGTGTAGGAATCAGAAGTAGACGTTTTTCTGGAATTCCCTTGCTTTTTCGATGATCCAGCGGATGTTGGCAATTTGATCTCTGGTTCCTCTGCCTTTTCTAAATCGAGCCATACATTTTTTCCCATGACATTTCCTAAATGGTAATTCCTTGTATATTTTTAACTTAAAAAAAATTTCTTCCATGCTTATGTGTTTATTCAGGAATTTTTCAACTGCTTTCTGAGTCAAATCTGGTATTTGTTTCCCAGGAAAATAACGATTTGCCCAGATTTTCATTTTTTAAGCATAGTTGTATATAGTGTATATCTTTAACTTTTGTCTTACAATGGGCTGCTTTACCAAGAGTCTTTCATTTTAATAGTTCATTTGATTCTCTGTAATTCAGAGTCACATGTAAGGACTGTGATGTGGTGTTTGGGAAACTCTTCCATCCTCAGCCTAGAGCTTTGGTCCTGGAAGCCTCCCTGGCCCCGGCCTCGGTTCTGCTTCCTTCCCGCTTCCTCTCCCCTCCCGTTCCTTTTCTGCGTGCCCGTCCTGACCCTGCCTCTGATTCTCAGTCTTGCCTGCATGTCATCTCCAGCACAGCTCCCAGCTCTGCGGTTTGCCTGTTAACCAAGCTTTGCACGTCTCCAAGCCTGGCCCCCCTGCGGCCGCCCGGGCTCTCCGTGGGGATGGCTCTGTCCTGGGAGTCTGCGGCCCAGACTCCATCATCGCTTCTTCCCTCTCTTTCTAATCAAACCTCCTGTTTTCTTTGAGCCTTTCACTCAGCTCTCTTTACATCTGGCCTGTTGTCCTGCTATCTTCTTTTCTGTAGTTGCCATTTCCCTAAATTTTACTGAGAACAAAAATCAGATGCGTTTTAGAATGTATGTGGGTTTCTGACAGTAATAAAAGCACGTTTCTCGCTCCACCCGCGCAGGTTTACCTTTCATGTCACAGAATCATTGTTTCGCCCTCACGCTCCTGTTTTGGTGTCTGATGTTGACTGTAGCTGTTCTTTATCCTCACGACGAGGAAGCATCTGTTCAGGCTGATCCTGCCCAGAGCAGGACACGTGGGTGTCTCGGATCTCGGGGGAGAGTGGTGTCCTCGTGGTTGGGCAGGGCCCCTGCCATGTATGCCCACCGTGGCCTGTTTCTTTCATGGCCTTGCCGGGCAGGGGCACCCTGCTCCTGCCCGCTGGCTGCTGGCCGGGTGTTGAGGGCTTGGTCCTTGGACGCTGGGTGGTAAAGTGGCACTCACAACCACCTCCTCTTTCTTCACCTTTGTCCCGCGCGTTTTTGTCCTAAAATCATCCTCCTCACGTGGACCCTGGGGCAGAGGATCCAGACCTGAGGGTCCCCGCGGCCTCTGCACGGGCTCACCCCCACCTTCTGCGTGAACTCGGCTCTCCGAGTGGCCTCAGTCCCCCGGCGCTCGCGTGAGCCTGCTCAAGCCCGCGGGGAAGGGGGCAGGCCTTCGTGGCCTTGGCGGGTTTGCACCGATGCAGCGGGAGCACCCGCCAGAAGCTGGGGGAGGGCGACTTCACCTCCTCTCCTTGCACGACCTGAGTTATCGTCAAGGGTTTTCTCCATCTGCAAACCCTGGAGGCAGAAATTAGTTATGCGGCAGCTGGTTCGGATCTCTGGTGACCAGAGGTAAACGGAAAAACCTCGGAGCCAGCCACCCGCCCAGCTGGGAGTGGTGATTGATTTAGCGGGAGCATTCCTTGACCCAGGCCCCGGAACGTGGCGAGAGAGCTGCCCATAACCGTGTGGCCTCCCGTCCTTCAGAGGGCGTTGAGTGCCGGTCGCCAGGCCGCTGCTCCGGCGCTGGGGCGGCGCCTGTGCAGGTTGCCATGGCGACCTCTCATTCCCGCCGACCTGCCGGGCGAGCGTGCTCGCGGGGTGGTTCGTGCGTGTCCTGCTGCTTCCTGCTGTGCTTGTGTTCGTGTGCATGAGTGGCGCACGCCAGAGCACACGCCAGGGCCCGGGATGGGCACAGGCTTCTGGCGCCCCCGCCCGCCCCCGCCACTGCACGCTTCAGTCTGGAGAATAAATACCACAGCGCTTGTGGTCGGAGGAAGGAAGAGACAGTCCACGGCTGTGTCATGCACAAACAACTCTGTAGACCCAGGCTATGGAAATTTATTCCTTTCATTTTTGTGAACCTTTTTAAAAATATAAACACTTTCTGTAGAAAATTAAGGCAGGCATGCAAAAACAACATCTCACATTTTGCAAATGGGTATTATTTTTCTATAGAATTAAAAGGATTTTTTCTTAACTAACTGAACATTCTCTACCCACTGAGCCCCTAAATATCTCATGCAGTCATAATATGATAATTTAAATGTAATAGCTTGTCCTTGGAGACTGCAGGAGTTTAGAAGAATTGATCAGAAGTGCCAGTCCTTACCCTGTTGCTTTGGCCGTGACCTGGTGACAAGCAGGGGAGAAGCTGGGCTTGTGTTGCTGACCCCAGGCGCGGGTTAGCCACAGAGCCTGGTTTCGGCCACGCTGCCCTGGAGTCAGCAGGGGCCCCCGAGACAGCACGTGCCTGAGGGTGTTTGCCAAGGTCGGCTCTCTGGGGAAGCCAGGCGCCTTAGAGGGTGCTGCCGATAGTTTATAACTTTTTGACAAAATTGTAATTCAAAGAGGGTATGGCCGACTGACACGCTTCCAGGATTATTTAGTTTTGAAATGGACAAACCTGTCACACTCACCGCACGCCAGCAGCCAGACTGCCAGCCGTCCGCGCCTGTGCCCGCCCTCTGGGCAAAGCCGCTCTCTGCTGCCGTTTGCGACTCCTTTATTACAGGTCAAGAAAAAAGTTTCTGTGTGTGTGTGCAAGTGTGTGTGTGTATATGTGTGTGTATGTGTGAGTGTATCTGTGTGTATAACTGTGAGTGTATGTGTGTATGTACATGTGTGAGTGTATATGTGTGTGTATAAGTGTGTATATGTGTGAGTGTGTGTATGTGTGAGCATGTGTGAGTGTATGTGGATGAGTGTGTGTATGTGTGTGTGTGTGGGGGTGTATGTGTGTGTATATGTGTGAGTGTGAATGTAAGTTTGTATGTGAGTGTATGTGTGTGTGTGGACATGAGTGTATCTGTATATGTGTGTGTGACTCTGTGTGAATGTATGTGTGTATGTGTGTTTGAGTGTATGTGTGAGGTGTGTGTGTGTCTGTGTGTGTCTGTGTGAGTGTATATGTGTGAGTGAGTGGGTGTATATGTGTTTATGTATGTGTAAGTCTGTGTGTCTGTGTGTGAGTGTATATGTGTCTGTGTCTGCAAGTATGTATGTGTATGTGTGTGTGTGTCTGAGTGTATATGTGTGTATATGTGTGAGTGTGTGTGTGTATGTATGTGTGAGCATGTGTGTGTGTATGTGAGTGTATATGTGTGCATATCTGTGTGCCTGTGTGTATGTATATGTGAGTGTGTGTCTGTGTGTGAGTGAATGTTTGTGTGTGTGTATGTATATGTGTCTGTGTGTGCATGAGCGTGTGTGTGTACATATATGTGTGTGAGAGTATATGTGTATGTATGTGTGCATGTGTATGTATATGTGAGTGTGTGTGTGAGAGTGTATATGTTTGTGTGTATCTGTATGTATATGTGTGTGTGTCTGAGTGTATATGTGTGTGTGTATGTGTGGGTGTATATGTGTGAGTGTATGTGTGTGTATATGTGTGTGTATATGTGTGTGTATGTGTGTGGGTGTGTGGGTGCGAGTGTATATGTGTGTGAGTGTATATATGTGTGTATGTGTGTGTGAGTGTGTGTGTGCATGTGTGTATGTATATTGGAGTGTGTGTGTGTGTGAATGTATATGTTTGTGTGCTTCTGTATATATATGTGTGTGTGTGTGTGTGTGTGTGTGTGTGTGAGTCTGTGTGTGCGTGTGCTCTCTGTGCCAGCCCTCCTCTGGCTGCTGGCTCCACTGCCCGGCTGCACGGTGCTCTGATGTTTGGTGGCAGCGGGTGGAGGCGTCCTCAGCTCTGCACTCTGGGGCTGGATCTTGGTTGCATCAGAGGAACGGTCAGGATCAGGCGGTGCCCAGGAAGGGTGACGATACCAGAGAGCGAGGAGAGAGGCCAAACGTGGGCGAGGGGAGCCGGGAGCGGGGCCGGCATGCAGAGGGAAGTGAGGCTGACCGCAGGGGGATGGGCGCAGGCCAGCCGGGAGCGCTCTGCACCTCCGCCCCCGGCACACCGAGCACGGCCATCAAGACACCCCGGAGGCTCGAGCCCGCCCGGAGCCCCGGGTGACTGGCCATGGGCAGGGCAGGCCTGGGCGCCGCCTTCCCAAGGCCTGTGTGGCTCATCCGTGGGGCCGCTGAGGACACAGGTCCTTCATGTCCACACCCGCAGCGGGCCCCACCTGGAGGGTCGGCTGGTCGGCTCCCCCGGCAGGCTCCGGCTGGCTGCAGAGCCTGTGTGCAGACCCCACGGCTCCATGTTGCAGCGTCTCAAGAACCTGCTCGGTGCCCCCGTGGTCTCAGAGGCTGGAAATTAAGCCCAGGCTTGGTGAAGACTCAGTCAGCGGTGCCCAGGGCGTGCCGGGTGCAGTGGGCGCTGGGGCCCAGGCCCCCGTCTGGGGGACTCTGTTAGTGAGGCCCCGTGCCGCACGTGCCCCAGCTGTCGGTTCCGAGGGGACACCGTCTGTGAGCGCAGGGCCTTGGTATGGAAGCTGTCAGAGAGGACAGCGGCTGCCTGCAGGCCTGAGCTAATGAGGCTGGCTGCACACCCTCTCCTCGGGCACCTGGGCTCTTGCGGGACTGCCATTCTTACTCATAGTCTAATTTTCAGATGAATTGCTCCCATTATCCCTCCATTTGCCACACCACGTGTGCATCCCTGCCTGTTAGTGTCTGGCAGCTCCTCTGCGCGCCCGGTTTTCAGTGGCCGTGGCGGCAGTGCAGTCATTAAGGGCCGTGCGTGTTGGTTTACAGGGATTATTATTTTTTACTCTTTGAGAAAACATCGTAGCGAGCTGCTGACACTGGTCCTTCTGATGGAAACCGTGACGGCCGTGCGGGGACCTGACTGTTAGCGACTTTGTCGGGATGAGGCCCCTGCATCTGGCTGGCTCTCCCTCAGGCCCGTCCAGGGGCTGGCAGGGGCCAGACTGGCGGTCAGCCTCGCTGGACATCTCTTTGCCAACAGGAAAGCAAATGAAGTTGTGTTTCAAAATCTACGATTTAAGGCATGCACCCCCTGCCCCCTCCTCGCCCCCCAGAAGCTGCTTTCGTCCAGACTGAAGCCGCGGCAGCTCCGAGCTGCGTCCTGGGCTGCCGCGCGGCTTTCTGGTCTCTATGAGGTCTTGGGTTTAGTTGACAGATTCCGGCCCACACATGGACAGCTCCGGGCCGTGCGCCCTGGCGCCTTGGCCTTGGGTCAGCGAGGCTGCTTCCTCACCCCCAGGCAGCTCTGCAGCCGTCACTTCTTGCCGTCTGGAATCCACAGCCTGGCGAGTCTGCAGGCCTGTCCGCATCACCCGTCTCCACGTGGAGAGCTTCTGTGTCCATCGTCCCTCATCCTGTGGTCAAGTGTTTATCGCCCTTTAATACGAGTCATTGTGAAAAATACACGGCATAAAGTTTACCAGGATTCCCTCCTAATAAGACTGCCTTTCCAGTGGTTCCAGCACGGGGGGCATGTGTTCAGTTCTCTGATTGGGGAACTAAGATCCCACGTGCCGTGCAGCACGGCCAGAAGATTGAAAAAGAAAGCAGAATATTTAGAGACAAAAATGGGATGCACAGTAAAGAATCATCATAGTGAAAATCCAGGCACAGAAATAACACACGCACCTGAAACCTGGATTTACTTTAACCTGGGTGCACGGCTCTGTGGCTCTCAGCGTTCGCGCCGCCGTCTCCAGGACACTTCACCTTCCCAAACAGCCTTTCTCTTCCTCACACGAGACCCCCACCCCAGCCGCTGGGACCCGCATCTGCATTCCGCTTGGGTGAGTTTGATCATTGTGGGTGCTTCTCCGACGGCAGAGTGGTGAAGAATCTGCGCAAACTCCGGGAAGTAGTGGAGGGCAGAGGAGCCTGCGGGCTGCAGGCTGTGGGGTCGCAGAGACTTAGCAACTGAGCCGCAGCAAGGTGCTTGCGGAAGAGGGGTCCCGCGGTGCGCCTTGCTCTGCGCGTCTGCGCGTGGCTCCCTTCAGTCAGCCTGACGACCTCGGGGTTCTTCCCTGTTGTGGCCGCGGTCGGGGTGTCCTTCCTTTCTCAGGCTGGATCGTGGTGGACATTTTGTTTACATGTTCAGCCATCAGTGGACCCTTGAGGGCCTCTGGAGGTACCAATATCTCCTGGAGGCCGAGCGTTAGACTTCGGTGCATTATTCTTAAGTAACTTCCACGGGCCAAGCATTCTGGTGAGCGGGACGCACCTTCCCGGCTGCAGGGGGACAGGCAGGTCAGGATGGTTCTGGAGTGTAGGACTCACTGGGCACCAGGGGCGGCGGGAGAGGGGGTCCCGGAGAGACATCCGGGGCCCAGACTGCACTCGGGGTGGAGAGGCCCTGGACTGCTGGGCGGACGCGAGCGAGCAGGGGTGGGGCCGCCCACACGGCGGAGCTCACGGGGCACTACCGGGCCGGAGCGGAGGGCGGCGGAGCGGCCAGCGGCCATGGGCTCCAAGGCACAGCTGTGGGTGACTCAACTGGTGGGACCCTCCATTCTGAGGAGCTGCACTCACCCTGTGAGAGTGGAGGGGCCGGGAGGGGCCTGGAGGGGGAGGAGGAGGAGGAGAGAAGGGAGGAGGGCTGGGGCCTGACGCCAAGGCTGGTGTGGACCAGTCCCCACGCTCCCCTCCTCCCCCTCCCCTC
>SJYT01060898.1:360024-408711 GCA_006410635.1 Cephalophus harveyi
GAAGAGTTGACTCATTGGAAAAGACTCTAATGCTGGGAAGGATGGGGGGCAGGAGGAGAAGGGGACGACCGAGGATGAGAGGGCTGGATGGCATCACGGACTTGATGGACGTGAGTCTGAGTGAACTCCGAGAGATGGTGATGAACAGGGAGGCCTGGCGTGCTGCGATTCATGGGGTTGCAAATAGTCAGACACGACTGAGCAACTGAACTGAACTGAACTCGGCTGCTCAGATACGAGGTGAGCCCCGTCTCCATCCCTGCATTTCCTTCTGGGCAGGCTGGTGCAGGTCCAGAGTCTGGCTTCTGACTCCGCTTCCTCCGAGGCCTGCCTGCCGGAACTGGAGCTCCCGTGGTCTTTCAGACGGGAGTTGCCTGTGACGGTGTTTGATCATGTTCTGCTTTCCTCTGACGACAGCGATGACGGGAGCAGCCTGGAGCTGTGGGAGCCTGGTGCTCTGAACTGAAACGGGACGTCCTCGCCGAGGAGCGGAGGGAAGCAGGCGGCGGCCGGCGGCTGGACGGCGGCCCCCACGGGCCCCGCTGTGCCGCCTTGCGCTCTCTGTGGGACGAAAGGCCCGGTGCAGGATGAGGGGGTGCTGGCGGGGCGAGCTGCTGCTCAGAAGGGGTGAAGCTGTTCTGCTCTCAGAACAGCTGGAGGCTCACCTGTGCCCAGGGGTTTGCACTCGAGCCCAGAGCCCTCCAGCTGAAGAGACCTCAGGAAAGGTCTGATTTGGCAGTTGTGTTTCAGGAACTGGCGCAGAGAAGGGAGGCTGTGCACCCGGGCTGCACAGCAGGCTGGGGGAACGCCGGGACGGGGGCCTGGCTCCTGACGCTGTCTCCTTGCCCTTTAGTGGGGCTCAGGACACAGTCATGCCACCCGGGGAGGGGGTCAAAAATCCAGCAAAAATTACTGATGTTTTCCCTTTCCAGGGGAAGAGATCAGCCTCCCATTCTAGACACGTGCTAGACAGACTCCACACGAGCCCCAGCCCCTCAGAAGTGCCGGCAGCGCGCTTGGTCGCCTAGGAGGCAGCCGTCTTGTCCCGGGGCCTCGGCGGCCCTCCCGGTCCTGTCTTTGGACCCACCCGCTCTCGGCCCAGTCTCCGGTCTGCAGATAAAGGGGGCTGTGGCCGCGGCCTCAGAATTCCGCTGAGCTCATCAAGCTTTGGGGTCTCCAGTCCTTGCCCGCACCTGTGGCTGCTGTGGTCACTCTGCAGGGAGGTCTGGGGGACTGCCAGACCGTGCTCCCCTGGAGGCCCGTGGGCAGTGCCCGCGCTCTGCGATGCCTCCTCCCAGAACACGCCCTGGACCCCAGAGCCTCCCTGGGCCGCACACCCCCGCCCTGTAGATGCTCACCTCTGAAGAGGCGGTGGGTCTGTCCAGCCCTTCCGTCTGCACCGCCCCACCCTTGCCGAGCCCCCAACCCCACGGCAGCCCCCTTCGGCCCCGCGGCTCCTGGCACGGAGTGGCCCCCGTTCAGCGCTTCCTGCGCTCCTGGAGGACGGCCGACTCCCCGCCCAGACTTCACCCTCGCCCTCGCATCCGCCGGACCCGCCGCGTGCTCTGGCATCGGGGCTCTGCCCTCTTGGCCCCGGTGCCCATCCCTCCCGCCGCCCAGCCTGCACGGCCCCGGCAGCCCCGTGTGGCGCCCCCCGGGTGCTCCGCCTCCGGTGGCTGGAGGAGCTGATGGCCCTCTGCTGTCCTCGAGGCTCGTCCCCCGTCGCCCGCGTCACAGTTAGAGGTGGATGCTGCTCGCGGGAGCGGTGCCCCCGCGTCCAGAGGCCCGAGAGCAGAGCCTGTGTCGTCCATTCGCCCCGAGCGCCTGTCCCGCGGCTCCTCCGCCTGCTTGTCCGGCGGGGCGTTAGGGCAGGGCTGTGTCCCGGGGTCGGGGCAGCGCAGGGCAGCGTGAATGGAGACGAGTCCACTGTGAGAGCAGGAGGGGCCTCACAGACTCGCCGTGGACACGGGCCGGACGTGCACGGGTGTGCTGAGCAGAGTGCAGCCCGCCCGCCCGGGAGGTGGACGAGAAGCTCTTTGTTGAGGAATGGGTGGGGCGGGGGTCAGGTTTCTGGGATGAGTGTGGAGGTTGGAAAAGCAGCCTACTTGTTCTGTTGCTGAGTTTGGCAGATTAAAAAATGTGGGAGGCTGTGTGTGTGTGTACACACAGACATTCACGTGGACACACATGTACACACATTATGTTGCTGTTCAGTCACCAAGTCAAGTCTGACTCTGGGACCCCTGGGCTGCAGCACGCCAGGCCCCTCTGTCCCTCAGCATCTCCCAGAGTTTGTCCCAGTAGTGTCCACTGGCCTCGTGGTGCCATCCGTCTCCTCCTCTGTGCCCCTTCTCCTTCTGCCCTCAGTCTTTCCCAGCACCAGGGTCTTTTCCAGTGAGTCAACTCTTCACGTCAGGTGGCCAAATTATTGGAGCTTCAGCTACATCATCAGTGCTTCCAGTGAATATTCAGCGTTGATTTCCTTTAGGATGGACTGGTTGGATCTCCTTGCAGTCCAAGGGACTCTCAAGAGTCTTCTCCAACATCACAGCTCAAAAGCATCAATTCTTTGGCACTCAGCTTTCTTCACAGTCCAACTCTCACATCCATACATGACCACTGGAAAAACCATAGCCTTGACTAGATGGACCTTTGTTGACAAAGTAATGTCTCTGCTTTTGAATATGCTGTCTAGGTTGGTCATAACTTTCCTTCCAAGGAGTAAGCATCTTTTAGTTTCATGGTCACCATCTGCAGTGATTTTGGAGCCCAAGAAAATAAAGTTTGTCACTGTTTTCATTGTTTCCCCAACTATTTGCCATGAAGTGATGAGGCCGGATGTCATAATCTTAGTTTTTTGAATGTTGAATTTAAAGTCAGCTTTTTCACTCTCCTCTTTCATGTTCATCAAGAGGCTCTTCAGTTCTTCTTCACTTTCTGCCATAAGGGTGGTGTCATCTGCATATCTGAGGTTATTGATATAATTGATATTTATATTGATGAGACAGATACACATACTCGTAAAATACACACACACAGTAGACATGTATATACCTGTACATACATGTAGGTAGACACACACACACGTGTACACACACATTCAGATACAGCTACACACATGTGTATACACACACACAAACACACATGTAGACATGCAGTACACGCACGCACATGCACACGTGCCTGTCAACAGGTGAGAAAGATGGATTACGTCATGAAACAGCGCTGGATACGAGCAGCGCCGCAGCAGCGTGCGCCTGGCGGAACAGCCCGAAGCCGGAC
This sequence comes from Cephalophus harveyi, assembly GCA_006410635.1. Taxonomy (NCBI): domain Eukaryota; kingdom Metazoa; phylum Chordata; class Mammalia; order Artiodactyla; family Bovidae; genus Cephalophus; species Cephalophus harveyi. The sequence continues at coordinate 363,307 of SJYT01060898.1, forward strand.
ACTGAGAACGGTGGGCGCGGTGAGGGTGCGGAGCCCCGGGAACGCGCGTGCTTGCTGGCGGAGGTGCAAAGCGGCAGAGCCCCTTTGGGCGAATGATGGGCGACTGATCACAGAAGCAAACGCGCTCGCACCGTGTGGTCGGCAGCTGCGCTCCTTGGCGTTTACCCGGAGGGACTGTCGGCTCGTCCACGCAAACACCTGCACACGGACGCTTCGGGCAGCTTTATCCATAACCACCCGAACCTGGAAACAACCACGGGGTCCTTGGGTGGGTGAGTGAGGGGAGAAGCGGCGGCCCACCCAGATGATGGAATATCATTCAGTGCTAATGAGAAATGACTGTCAGCACTTGAAAGACGTGGAGGGAACACACATGAGTATTTCTGAGTGAGAGACGCCAACCTGAAAAGACCCAGCACTGTGTGATTCCAACCATATGATGCTCTGCAAGAGGCAGAGCTACGGAGACGGTGGAGCGTCACCGGCTGCCGGGCGAGGGAGGCGCGGGGGTGGGTAGTGGGGCACAGCGGACGTGCAGGGCAGCAGAGCTGCCCGTGTGGAGCGGTGTGGCCATGCGCCACTCCACCTGTGTTCAAGCCCGAGGCCTGGGCAGTGCTGAGACCGACCCCTCGCGTGCCCGGTGGCTCTGCCCACAGTGCCGGGTCGTGGGTGGTCATCGGTCGTAGCAAAGGTCCCGTTTGACGGGAAGGCTGATAGTGCGAAGGCTGTGCCCGCCTGGGGGCAGGAGGCTGATGGGAAAGCCGCGTGCCCGCCTCCTAATTCTGCTGTGAGCCCAGCACTGCTCTGAAAAATAGAGTTTATTAATTAAAATGACCCGCTGGGGGACGGTGTCTCTGCCTCATCAGCATGGCTATAGTCTAGGGGCAAAGAGAATCCACAGTTAGCTTTCATCAGGTGGCCAAATTATTGGAGCTTCAGCTACATCATCAGTGCTTCCAGTGAATATTCAGCGTTGATTTCCTTTAGGATGGACTGGTTGGATCTCCTTGCAGTCCAAGGGACTCTCAAGAGTCTTCTCCAACATCACAGCTCAAAAGCATCAATTCTTTGGCACTCAGCTTTCTTCACAGTCCAACTCTCACATCCATACATGACCACTGGAAAAACCATAGCCTTGACTAGATGGACCTTTGTTGACAAAGTAATGTCTCTGCTTTTGAATATGCTGTCTAGGTTGGTCATAACTTTCCTTCCAAGGAGTAAGCGTCTTTTAGTTTCATGGTCACCATCTGCAGTGATTTTGGAGCCCAAGAAAATAAAGTTTGTCACTGTTTTCATTGTTTCCCCAACTATTTGCCATGAAGTGATGAGGCCGGATGTCATAATCTTAGTTTTTTGAATGTTGAATTTAAAGTCAGCTTTTTCACTCTCCTCTTTCATGTTCATCAAGAGGCTCTTCAGTTCTTCTTCACTTTCTGCCATAAGGGTGGTGTCATCTGCATATCTGAGGTTATTGATATAATTGATATTTATATTGATGAGACAGATACACATACTCGTAAAATACACACACACAGTAGACATGTATATACCTGTACATACATGTAGGTAGACACACACACACGTGTACACACACATTCAGATACAGCTACACACATGTGTATACACACACACAAACACACATGTAGACATGCAGTACACGCACGCACATGCACACGTGCCTGTCAACAGGTGAGAAAGATGGATTACGTCATGAAACAGCGCTGGATACGAGCAGCGCCGCAGCAGCGTGCGCCTGGCGGAACAGCCCGAAGCCGGACACTGAGAACGGTGGGCGCGGTGAGGGTGCGGAGCCCCGGGAACGCGCGTGCTTGCTGGCGGAGGTGCAAAGCGGCAGAGCCCCTTTGGGCGAATGATGGGCGACTGATCACAGAAGCAAACGCGCTCGCACCGTGTGGTCGGCAGCTGCGCTCCTTGGCGTTTACCCGGAGGGACTGTCGGCTCGTCCACGCAAACACCTGCACACGGACGCTTCGGGCAGCTTTATCCATAACCACCCGAACCTGGAAACAACCACGGGGTCCTTGGGTGGGTGAGTGAGGGGAGAAGCGGCGGCCCACCCAGATGATGGAATATCATTCAGTGCTAATGAGAAATGACTGTCAGCACTTGAAAGACGTGGAGGGAACACACATGAGTATTTCTGAGTGAGAGACGCCAACCTGAAAAGACCCAGCACTGTGTGATTCCAACCATATGATGCTCTGCAAGAGGCAGAGCTACGGAGACGGTGGAGCGTCACCGGCTGCCGGGCGAGGGAGGCGCGGGGGTGGGTAGTGGGGCACAGCGGACGTGCAGGGCAGCAGAGCTGCCCGTGTGGAGCGGTGTGGCCATGCGCCACTCCACCTGTGTTCAAGCCCGAGGCCTGGGCAGTGCTGAGACCGACCCCTCGCGTGCCCGGTGGCTCTGCCCACAGTGCCGGGTCGTGGGTGGTCATCGGTCATAGCAAAGGTCCCGTTTGACGGGAAGGCTGATAGTGCGAAGGCTGTGCCCGCCTGGGGGCAGGAGGCTGATGGGAAAGCCGCGTGCCCGCCTCCTAATTCTGCTGTGAGCCCAGCACTGCTCTGAAAAATAGAGTTTATTAATTAAAATGACCCACTGGGGGACGGTGTCTCTGCCTCATCAGCATGGCTATAGTCTAGGGGCAAAGAGAATCCACAGTTAGCTTTCAAGCAATTCAGTTTTTAGATAAAACTAATTCTGAAAGCACAAACAGTATTATGTATCATGTTATATATATATATCTAAATATAAACTTAAAAGAAAGGTTTCAAGAAAATCTAGTTGATGTTTTTCTTAGAATATATTTACAACGCTGTCCGCCACAAACCAAATTTAAAGAATGATTCTATTATACTGCAGACCGGAAGTGACTTACAAGGGGTGTTCCAAAGACATAGGAAATGTCTCTGCGCGTTTCCCTCGGTGCCAGCCCAGTGGTGGGGTGTTTCTGTGGGTCTCAGGCGGGTCCTGGAGGCCTGGGCCCCGGGGGCTCAGCTGCCGGCGCTGACTGCTGACCCCCGCCTGCGCTGCAGGCCGACACCCGGCTTCCTCGGCTGTGAGGTGTGGGGCCGCCCCAGTGCTGCCTCGGGTCCCTGCTTTCAGGGTGTTTGGGTTCCGAGCGTGACGTGGAAGTCCCGTGTGCTCTGAAGAACGGGCTCTCACGTTTCTCCTCCCCGACGCCATCCACGGGCACTGACTGGAGTTCTTTGCGGGAAACAGGAGAGAGGACGCGGACACGCACTGTCTGAGTCCCAGCCGCGCAGGCTGTCCACCCTGCCGGCGACGGCGGGGGCGAGACCCTCCCTCAGGGAGAGCAGGGCTCCAGCCACCGGCGGGTGGCAGGCGGCTTGATTTTAACAGCGCCCAGAGGAGCGGCAGTGGCCCGGTCCGAGCGGGAGGCGGCAGGTTGAGCTCCACGGCCAGTCGGGCAGCTGGGCAGGTTGCCACCTGGATCCTCCGGGCTCCGCAGAGGCCCCAGAAATCCGGGAGACGCTTGCGATACTTCGGATGACTCTCTGCGGCTCCTGCGGGGCATCTCGGTGTGAGCACGGGGGCGCCCGGCCAGCAGTTGCCCACCAGCCCGGCCGGCACCGCGCTCCTGGTCATTACATGGGCCGCGTGTGAAAGGCTCCCCTCCGCCGCGTCCCCGCAGTGAGGCTGTGAACAGCGGAGGCGCCTCCGCCTGCAGCCGGCACACACGCACCCCGTGTGAGGCCCGGGGCCCTGAATTGGCCTTTTGTACCCAAGGCAGTGATTTGAATGTTTGAACCCCCACAGGAAGCTTGTCTCAAAGTGAACAATCCCCAAATAAGGGCTAATTAGGGCCTAAATCAATTAGAAGGTGCAGTTTGAAAAGAGGTTGAGGAGCAGAGTCTGTCATTTCAGACAAATGGCACAGAGCGGGATAAATGGGGCCCCACTAATAGCTCACTCGTCCCGGAGCCCCCCTTCCCCGCCGCGCTCTCAGGAGGCCCCCGGAAGCAGCCCCACTGGCCTGGAGGCCCCGCCGCCGGCACCTCCTGCACACCAGCGCATCTGCCCCTGGCGGTCCTGTCTCTCCCCTGGAAACCAGCCCTGAGTGCTGTCCACTCTGTGGTCACTGGACGGTCAGGAGCAAAGCTTCACATCACAATGTGACGGTCTCAGGCTGAAAAGGACGGCAAGGCGGGGTGGGGGGAGAGGGCGAGCTGAAAAGGACGGCAAGGCGGGCTGGGGGGAGAGGGCGAGCTGAAAAGGACGGCAAGGCGGGCTGGGGGGAGAGGGCGAGCTGCAGGCGGCCTGGAGCCCCGCTGCACTGGACTCGCCTTTGCGTTTGTGGTTTTCACGATGAGCTGCTTTTTGTTTAAAACCGTTCCTTTCCGTTAGGCTTCCCTGGGGGCTCAGCTGGTAAAGAATCCACCTGCAGTGCGGGAGACCCGGGTTCGATCCCTGGGTCGGGAAGATCCCCTGGAGAAGGGCATGGCAACCCACTGCAGTATTCTTGCCGGAAAGTCCCATGGACAGAGGCGCCTGGCAGGCAACTCCCCGTGGGCTCACACAGTCGGACACGACTTAGCGGCTAACGCACCACACACCCATTCCTTTCCAAGGACTTCGGATCCTGGCAGCTGCTCGGAGCCGTGCCTCGGGCTCGGCCGGGGCTGTCCGCCCGTCTGTCTGTCTCCCCCTCACGGTCTCTCTTCTCTGCCTCCCTTCTCGCAGATGGAGTGTTCGGACGGTGTCAGGAGTTTCCAGCTACGGACGTGCTCCGCTATGAAGTGTCGCCAGGGGCTCTGCAGCACCTGACCGCCACCCTGCAGACGCTCTCCCGCACAGGTGGGCGGACCCGGCCCATCGCGTCCTCACGCCTGGCCCATCGGCGTCCACCCGCCCGGCCCATCCCCGGCCCATCCGCGTCCTCCCGCCCGGCCCATTGGCATCCTCCCGCCCGGCCCATCGCGTCCTCCCGCCCGGCCCATCGCGTCCTCCTGCCCAGCCCATCGCGTCCTCCAGGTGCTGAGGCATTAGAAAAAGAGTGGGCCAGCCAGCCAGTGGCAGGCAGGGAGAGGCGGCCTGGGTCCCTCCCAGTAGCTGTGACCGACGCTGTGGGTCAGTGGCGGTGGAGGGCTGGCCACGCGCCCAGGAGATGACCACACTGCTGAGACCCTGGTCCCAGAGTCCCAGCCCCGCCACCTGGCTCCTGGGGGCCTGCGGTCAGGCGCACGTGGCCCTGGCTGAGGCCCAGGATCGGGCGAGGGCAGCTCCTACAGAGGATGGGCGTCTTCTCCAAAAGGTGCCGTGCATTCACGCCCAGACCCCAGGGGCCTGCACTGTAGGTTCAGCTGCCACGGCCACCCAGGCTCCATGGCGTCCTGTCTGCTGCCGACCCTCTGGGCCCAGGGCTGTGGGCTGTGCACGTGTGCCCGTGGGCCCATGGCGGCCTCCAGCCCTGTGTCCGCCGTGTCCCCACGTCCCCTGCATGAGTCTCGAGGGAGGAAAGGCGATGAGACCCCTGAGCCCCAGAGGATGCCAGGGGCTGGAGTGCTGGCAGGAGGCAGTTGCTGGCCTGGCGAGGGGAGAGCGGGTTGCCTCTGCTCACCACCCCTCTTGGCAGCAGCAGCCGGGCCCCAGGTGGGTGCCGTCCTGGAGCTGCAGCCACTGACGCCCAGGGCCCGCTGTCTGCAGACGGCGTGTGTGTTGGGGGCCATCAGCCCTCCTGGCGGCAGCCCCAGCCCCTGCCAGGCCCCTGTGGATGGGCTGCTGCCTTTGGCCTGCGAGCTTGTCAGTGGAAGTCGTGGCGGGTGGTGTTGAGTGGGGCAGTTTGGGTGCCCTTCCACCTCGATGACCCTCACCCCACAGGTCAGGGAATAGGGGGCGTCCTAGCAGCTACCGAGTGCGTGCATTCCAGACCAGGGAGCAAGCCCAGGACGGCTTTGATCGCTGGCCTGAAAGCCCCAGGGTGTCTGGTGGGCGCTGTGAAGCTCGGGGTCTTCTGGTGCTAGGATCAGCTGAGGGCGGGTCCAGTGGTCGCTGGAGAGTCTGCTGATGTCCTTTCCTGGTCAGAGGCCTCCCTTCGGGGGGGGCCCTGGGGGCTGACGGAAGGATGAGCATTGCTTGTGTGGCAGGGCCTTTTCTCCAGGGCCCCATCACCCCTGCTGCCCCACCATTCCGGGGCCCCCGCACCGCCCCCCATTCCCGGGCTCTGATCTGTGAGGTGGAATTCTTCCATCTGGAAAGTGCGGGAGGGGCCGTGACGGTTCTGCTGCCTCGGTGGATGCAGGGCTCTCCTGCCAGGCAGGCCCCGGGCGCCAGCGGAAGGCCGTCTGGTCCACTCTGGGAACGCTGCAGCGGCTACGAAGCCCCAGCTCTCCGCGGTCCCTCCCTCGCGGTCAGCGCCCATGGCGGCCACAGGCCTTCCCCTCAGTGCTGAGTGCCCCCCCACCCTGGGCCATGCCTCCCCCAAGCGGTGCCCCCAGCGGTCCCGGAGGGAGGCACACAGCGCCCAGGGCATTCCTGACGTGCAGGGCCTCTCCTGAGCTCTCAGGGGAGGCCGGGCCCACGGACTTATTCCTCGTGACCCCGGGCCCTCCGGAGCGTTGGCAGGTCTACTGTGAGGCTGTCACGGGATGAGGAGGCTGCGGCGTGTCCGCCTCACTTCACGGCGGCCCGTGCCCCTGTCTGTGTGGGCCAGCGGCGGAGAGCCACGCTCCGGGCCCGGGTTGGCAGGCCCGCCTGGCCCGGCCCTGTCCGTCCTCCTTGTCTCAGCCCCGGCTCACGCCACAGGCGTTCCTGCGGCTGCGAGCGGCCTGCACACAGTTCTCCGCGTGCCCTGCTCTCACGGGCAGGCCTCACCGTCTGGGCCCAGGGCAACCATCCAGAGGCGGCAGACGCTGAGTCCTGGCAGGGTCTGCGGGCCGCAGGACCACCAGCTGGGGCCAGGGTTCCTCAGGAGGGGAGGGGCCCTTCCCTGCAGAGCAGGCGGCAGGGCTCCGAGGCTCCTCTGGGCCGGGGTGCATCCACACCCGCGTCCAGCACCCTTCCCGTCGCGGTCCGATCGCGGGCTCAGACTCTGGGCTCCTTCCAGGGGCAATTGAGACACACAGAGAGGGCTTCACGGAGGAGGCGAAACAGACAGGGAAGTCCATTTTTAAATGCGTAGGTGTCCTTGTCGAGAGCAGCGTTAGATTTACAGAAAGGCTGAGCAGGATGAGCACAGCTTGCGTGCCTGCCCCCCAAATGCCCTCTGACTCTGGGGTGGCGCCGGGACTGGCACTGAGCGTCCGTGTTGCCGCGCTGTGATCAGAGGACGCCCATGGCTCACTCTAGGGCTAAACTTTGCCCTGCACGTTCTGTGGGTTTGATAGACGCGTGATGTCACGCAGCGCCGTTCTGGGTCTGGGTGGGGAAAGCTCGCTGCCCTGAGGGCCCCGCGTGCGCCTGGTCGTCCCCCCGCTCCCCGCGCCCTGGCAGCCACTCCCCTTCCCACTGCTGTTTCCAGACGCCACATGGCTGGGATCAAGCAGTGCGTGACCTTTCAGACTGGCTTCTTTCACCTAGGCGTGTGCTCTGAAGTCCCTCCATGACTTTCGATAGCTTGATAGCTCACTTATCTTTAGCGCTGATGGCAGTCAGCTGTCTGAATGGGCCAGTTTTCCAGTGGACCCGCTGAAAGGCGTCTTGATCGCCCCCAACCGCTGGCAATGGTGACCAGAGCTGCGGTCAGCGTCCGTGTGCAGGGCTTCGTGCGGACGGGAGCTTTCAGCACCTTGGGGTAAACGCCAGATCTCACAGCAAGGACACACTTAGCTTTGTAATCGACGGTCTCCAGCAGCAGCTGTGGCCGGTGACGGGGTGGGGGGGGCGGTGGGGGACTTACTAAAGCTCTCAGAGGTGCAGCTTCTTCATCGGATGAACCTGGACATCAGACAGGGCCATCGTGAAGGTCAGCGATGACATCAAGTAAAGTGCTTTAAGCCTGTTATGAATGCATTTCCGGATGCTGGCTGTTATCCGTCTGATGCTCTGTCCCCAGTTTATGGAGCCACGATCCAGTTCACTGGCCTCCCGGGGGGCGCTCGTGGTAAAGAGTGAGTGAGGGACAGTCGCCCAGCTGTGTGACTGTGACCCTGTGGACTAACCTGCCAGGCTCCTCTGTCCATGGAATTCTCCAGGCGAGAATACTGGAGTGGGTCTCTTCCTTTCTCCAGGGGATCTTCCCAACCTAGGGATCAAACCCAGGTCTCCGCATTGCAGGCAGATTCTTTACATCACCAGGGAAGCCCAAGAATACTGGAGTGGGTAGCCTATCCTTTCTCCAGGGGATCCCCACCTGCCAATGTAGGAGATGCAGGTTCAGTCCCTGGATCAGGAAGATCCCCTGGAGGAGGGCATGGCAACCCACTCCATTTTCTTGCCTGGAAAGTTTCATGGACAGAGGAGCCTGGTGGGCTACAGTCCATGGGATCACAAAGAGTCGGACACGGCTGAAGTTACTTAGCATGCATGAATCAACCAGTTCATACCCACCTATTTTTTCTCTATTGCAAAGTTTCTGCTAAATTGGTTAGCTCTGTGCATCAACTCTGATGCCAGAAGAGCAACCATTTCTCACAGGACACAGGGATGCTCCAGTTCTTTCCTTACATCAGTGATGGTGATGCTGATGAGGCCGACGCACTGACAGATGAAGATGGCCGTGCCTCAAGGGAGCCTGTCCAGAGCTCCCTGTGACCACCAGCGACGGGACAGGCAGGATGCACCCTCGGGGCCTGGAACAGAACCCACGTCCTTCCCTCAGCCCAACTCAGCCCTCCCTGGACAACCTTTCCTTCTGTGGAACTCCTCCCCTCCCGCAGAACACACCTGTTTTTTTAAAACTTTCTATTTTCTTGGGCTCCAAAATTACTGCAGACGGTGACTGCAGTCATGAAATTAAAAGACGCTTGCTCCTTGGAAGAAAAGCTATGACCAACCTAGACAGCATATTAAAAAGCAGAGACATTACTTTGCTGACAAAGGTCCACCTAGTCAAAGCTTTGGTTTTTCCCGTAGTCATGTATGGATGTGAGAGTTGGACTGTGAAGAAGGCTGAGCACTGAAGAATGGATGCTTTTGAACTGTGGTGTTGGAGAAGACTCTTGAGAGTCCCTTGGACTGAAGGGTGATCAAACCAGTCAGTCCTAAAGGAAATCAATCCTGAATAGTCTTTGGAAGGACTGATGTTGAAGCTGAAGCTCCAATACTTTGGCCACCTGATGCTAAGTGCCGACTCATTGGAAAAGACCTTGGGAGAGATGAAAGGCGGGAGAAGAAGGGGACGACAAAGGATGAGATGGCTGGATGGCATCACCGGCTCAATGGACATGAGTCTGAGCAAACTCTGGGAGATAATGAAGGGCAGGGAAGCCTGGCGTGCTGCAGTCAATGGGGTCACAAAGAGTCAGACAGGACTGAGCAACTGAACAACAACAATTTTGTGCTGAGGTGTAGCTGATTACCAACGTTGTAACAATTTCAGCCAGACATATACGTGACCCATTCTCTGTGAAACCCTCCTTCCATCCAGACTGACCCTTAACACTGCGCAGAGCCCCCGTGCCTTATGGTGTGTCCCTGTTGGTCATGCATTTTAAATAAAGCAGAGAGCACCTGTTTTTAAGCTGGCTCCCACCAGCCAGTCCCGAGCAGGTGCGCTCAGTGTCTTGGGGGCCACGTGGACGCCTCCCACAGAAGCTGGAGCAGTTCTGCTGGGCCTGGGGGCCTGGGGGATCGCATTTTGGCTTCTGCTGCTGGGCCACCAGAGGGCGTGCTGGAGTGCCTGGGTGGGCCCGGCTGCTGTGCCCGGTGGCAAATTACATTTCCTTGTGTCTCCAAGGCCCTGGGGGACTTCCCCGGTGAGCCAGGCGGTGTAGACAGGAAATAAAATTTTATAGGCTTGGTTGAAAGCAACATCGTGGGGATACTTGTGGTCTCCTAAACTGCATACCCTAGCACTTTCTGGACACGATCTTGTGTTTCTCTCTGGACCCATCTGCCCGCTAACGCTGTAGCTCTCTGCCCTCCCTGCCTCTCCCCTCCAGGGCCAGCCCACTGGAGGTGGCGGCCCCAGGCCTTAGGGGTAGACTCCTGTCCAGACTCCCATCGCCCCTGGGTGTGAGGCTCTGCAGGTCAGACCTGCAGCTCTTGTACTGCGTGATGCTGGCTCCTGGGGAAAGTCATCCCTCTCTTTGTCGGGGGTTGTTGGTATCCTGTTTTCCCTCTCGCATGGAAGACCTCAGGATGCAACCTCCCTGCCATCCAGTGGGCTCGGCCGCGCTGGGCAGAGTGGGCGGTGTGTCTCCCCTGCCCCGCTTCTTCACAGCTGCGCCCAGAAACACAGGCCCGGTCCCAGCGGAGGCTGTGGCGGGGCTGTCAGGAGGCTTCCTCTGGAAGAAGGGAAAATGGGGCTTAATTGTGTAACATGAATACACACACGAAAGAACAGAAGATGTTCACGTTTATTTACTACTCTTGTCTCCCGCTGGCAACATTGTTTCGTGAGTGGATACATTGTTCTCTCATGTATTAAATTTTTAAAAAATGCATTTCACTTCTGACACTTCATTAAAATTCAGCATGTAAATGTCACTTGTTGGCACGTAATTTGCTGTCATAAAAACAACTTTGGATTTACTTCCTGGCAAGAATCTCCTGATATATTGAGCTGTATGTCAAAAGCAAGAAACAAAAACGCAAAAATTAAAAATCTAACACAATGTCACATTTCCTTAAAAGAGAATGAGAAGACATCCCCTAATGAAATGGAGCAGAACGCAGGAAGCCAGCATGGGCGGCAGGGGTGGCCCGGCGCGGCTGTGCTGCGGCGCCCGGCCTGCGCGCCTGGCTCCCGCCGGCCAGCGGGCTGAACTTTGACCCCTGCTTGGCAGCGCGCCAGCTGCTGGTGCCGAGAGCAGTCCCGCCTTGCCTCTGGTTCGGCCTCTGCACGTGCACACCGGCATCCCACCTGTGTGCATGGCTGCATCTGTCGACCTGGGCGCCCGGTGTCTCGGTGAGTCAGAGCTGCAGGCTCCCTGGGACCCGCGCTGACTCCCGAGCCCGCAGGCGCCACGTCCCTGCCCTCCGTCGCGCCGTGCGGCCGGCTCTCCCGTTGCTGGTGGTGACGCTGCTGTCCCTTCCTTTATTTCTTGCCTCCTGGCAACTTGCTATGGGATTTGATGCCTATAGTCATTTTTTTTTGCCCTTTTAAAAAATGTGAACTTAGTTTCCCTGAACATTTAGAAAGAGGCTGGGCTCCTAAAGCTTTTCGAACTCTCGCGCTCGCCCTTCTGTGGGTGTGTGGGTGTGTGTGTGTGTGTGTGTGTGTGTGTGCAGTGTCAAAAAACACGCGGCAGGCTACTTCCTTTTATTATCGTGATAGAATTTCATTATCGTGATAGAATTGGCAGGCCGCAAGTGAACCCTCTGAAGGGGTATGGTTTAGCAGCTTTTAGTATGTTCAGATGTTCATCACCACTGTCCAGTATCAGAAACTAAACCTCAACGACGACTCAGTCCTCACTCCGTCTCCCTGCCCGGTGCTCCTGGCTACCGCGATCTACTTCCCCTCTTAATGGATTGGACTGTTTTGGGTGTTTCACACAGATGAGCTCATACAGGCATGGCCGCTTGCGTCGGACCCCTTCCCCTTGGCATCATGCTTTCAAGCTGTGTTCATTCTGGGGCATGTGGCAGTTCTGTGCTCACTTTTAAGGCTGAATAACATTCTGTTGCCTGGATATACTGTATTTTGTTTATCCATTTGTCAGCTGTTAACGTGCTGCACTCAATATGCCAGCAAATCGGGAAAACTCAGCAGTGGCCACAGGACTGGAAAAGGTCAATTTTCATTCCAATCCCAAAGAAAGGAAATGCCAAAGAAGGTTCAAACTACCGCACAATTGCATTCATCTCACGCGCTAGCAAAGTAATGCTCAAAATTCTCCAAATGAGGCTTCAATAGTACGTAAACTGAGAACTTCCAGATGTACAAGTTGGATTTAGAAAAGGCAGAGGAACCAAAGATCAATTTGCCAACATCCTTTGGATCATAGAAAAAGCAAGAGAATTCCAGAGAAACATCTGCTTCTGCTTTATTGACTACACCAAAGCCTTTGACTGTGTGGATCACAACAAACCATGGTAAATTCTTAGAGATGGGAATACTAGACCACTTTACCTGCCTCCTCAGAAATGTGTATGCTAGTCAAGAAGCAATAGTTAGAACCAGAGATGGAACAATGGACTGTTCCAAACTGAGAAAGGATTACATCAAAGCTGTATATTGTCACCTTGCTTATTTAACTTATATGCAGAATGAAAGTGAAAGTCAAATCGCTCAGTCTTGTCTGACTCTTTGCGATCCCGTGGACGGTAGCCCACCAGGCTTCTCTATCCGTGGGATTCTCCAGGCAAGAATACTGGAGTGGGTTGCCATTTTATGTGAAATCCTGGGCTGGATGAAGCACAAGCTGGAATCAAGATTGCCGGGAGAAATAACAATAATCTCAGATTCGCAGACAACACCACCCTTATGGCAGAAACAAAGAACTTAAGAGCCTCTTGATGAAAGTAAAAGATGAGAGTGAAAAAGACTGTCCAGTATCAGAAACTAAACCTCAACGACGACTCAGTCCTCACTCCGTCTCCCTGCCCGGTGCTCCTGGCTACCGCTATCTACTTCCCCTCTTAATGGATTGGACTGTTTTGGGTGTTTTACACAGATGAGCTCATACAGGCATGGCCGTCTTGCGTCGGGCCCCTTCCCCTTGGCATCCTGCTTTCAAGCTGTGTTCATTCTGGGCCATGTGTCAGTTCTGTGCTCACTTCTAAGGCTGAATAACATTCTGTTGCCTGGATATACTGTATTTTGTTTATCCATTTGTCAGCTATTAACGTGCTGCACTCAATATGCCAGCAAATCGGGAAAACTCAGCAGTGGCCACAGGACTGGAAAAGGTCAATTTTCATTCTGATCCCAAAGAAAGGAAATGCCAAAAAAGGTTCAAACTACCGCACAATTGCATTCAACTCACGCGCTAGCAAAGTAATGCTCAAAATTCTCCAAATGAGGCTTCAACAGTAGGTGAACTGAGAACTTCCAGATGTACAAATTGGATTTAGAAAAGGCAGCGGAACCAAAGATCAATTTGCCAACATCCTTTGGATCATAGAAAAAATAAGAGAATTCCAAAAAAACATCTGCTTCTGCTTTATTGACTACGCCAAAGCCTTTGACTGTGTGGATCACAACAAACCATGGAAAATTCTTAAAGAGACAGGAATACTAGACCACCTTACCTGCCTCCTCAGAAATTTGTATGCTAGTCAAGAAGCAACAGTTAGAACCAGAGATGGAACAATGGACTGTTCCAAAATGAGGAAGGATTACATCAAGGCTGTATATTGTCACCTTGCTTATTTAACTTATATGCAGAGTGAAAGTGAAAGTCAAGTCGCTCAGTGGTGTCTGACTCTTTGCGACCCCGTGGACTGTAGCCCACCAGGCTTCTCCGTCCGTGGGATTCTCCAGGCAAGAATACTGGAGTGGGTTGCCATTTTATGTGAAATGCTGGACTGGATGAAGCACAAGCTGGAATCAAGATTGCCGGGAGAAATAACAATAATCTCAGATACGCAGACAACACCACCCTTATGGCAGAAACAAAGAACTTAAGAGCCTCTTGATGAAAGTAAAAGATGAGAGTGAAAAAGTTGGCTTAAAACTCAGCATTCAGAAAACTAAGATCATAGCACCCAGTCCCATCACTTCATGACAAATAGATGGGGAAACAATGGAAACAGTGACAGACTTTATTTTCTTGGGCTCCAAAATCACTGAAGATAGTGACTGCAGCCATGAAATTAAAAGACCCTTGCTCCTTGGAAGAAAAGCTATGACCAACCTAGACAGCATATTAAAAAGCAGAGACATTACTTTGCCAACAAAGTTCTGTCTAGACAAAGCTATGGTTTTTCCAGTAGTCATCTATGGATGTGAGAGTTGAACTATAAAGAAAGCTGAGTGCTGAAGAATTGATGCTTTTGAACTGTAGTGTTGGAGAAGACTCTTGAGAGTCCCTTGGACTGCAAGAAGATCCAACCAGTCCATCCTAAAGGAAATCAGTCCTGAATATTCATTACTGGAAGCACTGATGCTGAAGCTAAAACCCCAATACTTTGGCCACTTGATGTGAAGAACTGATTCATTGGAAAAGACCCTGATGATGGGAAAGATTGAAGGCAGGAGGAGAAGTGGGTGATGGAGGATGAGATGGTTGGATGGCATCACTGACTCAATGGACATGAGTTCGAGCAAGATTTGGGAGCTGATGATGGGCAGGGAAGCCTGGAATGCTGCAGTTCAGGCCTTCGCAGAGAGTGAGACACGACTGAGCAACTGAACTGAACAGAACTGATGTGCCATTTGGCAGACTTTTCATTGTTCCAGTTTTGGTCATGATGAATAATACTGTTGTGAATCCTCAATACACGTCTTTATAACAACATATGTTTTCCGTTCTTTTAGGTACATTTGAAGCGGGATTTCTGGGTCATATATAGTAGCTTTATACTTGTTTTGTGGCCTGTCTGTCTGTGAGAACCTTCCTGGGCATTTGTAAAGAAAGTGTAATCTGCTCCGTTGTGTGGCATGTTCTGCAATGTCTGTTAGGTCTAGTTGGGTTGCAGTATTGTCCACGTCCTCTGTTTTCTTGTTCATCTTTTCTTTAGTTTCTCTATCCATTATTGAAAGTATAGTATTGAAATTTCCAACTATCATTGTCTACTCTTCCCTTCAGTTCTGATAGTTCTTCTTTTTGTATATAGGAGCTTCACTTTTAGGTGCATATATATTTGTAGCATGAGAGACGCTGGGCTGGAAGAAGCACAAGCTGGAATCAAGATTGCCGGGAGAAATATCAATAACCTCAGATATGCTGATGACACCACCCTTATGGCAGAAAGCGAAGAGGAACTAAAAAACCTCTTGATGAAAGTGAAAGAGGAGAGTGAAAAAGTTGGCTTAAAGCTCAACATTCAGAAAACAAAGATCATGGCATCCAGTCCCATCACTTCATGGGAAATAGACGGGGAAACAGTGGAAACAGTGTCAGACTTTATTTTTTGGGGCTCCAAAATCACTGCAGATGGTGATTGCAGCCATGAAATTAAAAGATGCTTACTCCTTGGAAGGAAAGTTATGACCAACCTAGATAGCATATTCAAAAGCAGAGACATTACTTTGCCAACAAAGGTCCATCTAGTCAAGGCTATGATTTTTCTAGTGGTCACGTATGGATGTGAGAGTTGGACTGTGAAGAAAGGTGAGCACTGAAGAATTGATGCTTTTGAACTGTGGTGTTGGAGAAGACTCTTGAGAGTCCCTTGGACTACAAGGAAATCCAACCAGTCCTTTCTAAAGGAGATTGGTCCTGGGTGTTCTTTGGAAGAAATGATGCTAAAGCTGAAACTCCAGTACTTTGGCCACCTCATGCGAAGAGTTGACTCATTGGAAAAGACTCTGATGCTGAAAGGGATTGGGGGCAGGAGGAGAAGGGGATGACAGAGGATGAGATGGCTGGATGGCATCACTGACTCAATGGACACGAGCCTGAGTGAACTCTGGGAGTTGGTGATGGACAGGGAGGCCTGGTGTACTACAATTCATGGGGTTGCAAAGAGTCAGACACAACTGAGTGGCTGAACTGATATTTGTAACTGTTGCACATTCTTGGTAGATTGCCCACTGATTTCTAGTAACAACTATTGTCTTAAAGGTGATTGCATCTAATGTTAGTTACACATTCCTATTCTTTTTTTTGGGGGGGGGTTACTATTTAATGAGATTTCTTTTTATAATCCTTTTAATTTCAGCTGTTTTTGTCTTTAGAGATAAAATATGTTTCCCATAGCATATTTTTGAGTCATGTGTTTTAAATCTATTGTAAAGAAGCTCTGACTTCTACTTGGAATATTTAGCCCATTTACATTAATGCAGTTACTGATTAGATAGGATATATGTCTTCTGTCTCCAGTTCCAAAGAAGGGCAATGTCAAAGAATGTTCAAAATATCACACAATTGCACTCATTTCACATGCTAGCAAAGGAATGCTCAAAGTTCTCCAGGCTAGGCTTCAACAGAAGGTGAACCAAGAACTCACAGATGTTCAAGCTGAATTTAAAAAGGCAGAGGAACCAGAGATCAAATTGCCAACATCCACTAGATCATAGAAAAAGCAAGAGAATTTCAGAAAAACATCTACTTCTGCTTCATTGACTACGCTAAAGCCTTGACTGTGTGGATCACAACAAACCATGGAAAATTCATAAAGAGATGAGAATACCAGATCACCTGACCTGCCTCCTAAGAAATCTGTATGCTAGTCAAGAAGCAACAGTTAGAACTGGACATGGAACAACAGACTGGTTCCAAACTAGGAAAGGAGTACTTCAAGTCTCTATATTGTCAGCCTGCTTATCTAACTTATATGCACAGTACATCCTGTGAAACGCCAAGCTAGATGAAGCACAAGCTGAAACTGAGATTGCTGGGAGAAATATCAATAGCTTCAGATATGCAGATGATACCACGCATGTNACTGGTTCCAAACTAGGAAAGGAGTACTTCAAGTCTCTATATTGTCAGCCTGCTTATCTAACTTATATGCACAGTACATCCTGTGAAACGCCAAGCTAGATGAAGCACAAGCTGAAACTGAGATTGCTGGGAGAAATATCAATAGCTTCAGATATGCAGATGATACCACGCATGTGGCAGAAAGTGAAGAGGAACTAAAGAGCCTCTTGATGAAAGTGAAAGATGAGAGTGAAAAAGTTGGCTTAAAGCTCAATATTCAAAAAACTAAGATCATGGCATCCAGTCCCATCACTTCAAGGTAAATAAATGAGGAAACAATGGAAACAGTGACAGGATTTATCTTCTTGGGCTCCAGAATCACTGCATATGGTGACTGCAGCCGTGAAATTAAAAGACTTTTGCTGCTTGAAGGAAAGCTATGACTAACCTAGACAGCCTATTAAAAAGCAGAGACATTACTTTGCTGACACAGGTCCGTCTAGCCAAAACTATGGTTTTTCCAGTAGTCATGTATGGTTATGAGAGTTGGGCCATAAAGAAGGCTGAGAACCAAAGAATTGATGCTGAGAAGGCTGAGAACCAAAGTCCCTTGGACTGCAAGGAGATCAAACCAGTCAATCCTAAAGGAAATCAATCCTAAATATTCTTTGGAAGGACCGATTGTCACACAAATTATATTTTTATACAATATCTGTCTTTCAAAACAGGTTCATAGTTACTGCCTTGTGTAGTTGCTTTTAATTTGGGAGCAAGAAAAGTCAGATACACAAGACCTACATGTTCTGCCACTTACGTTGGTCACATAGCTGCCTTTTCCTGTGCCCGTGATTCCTTCATTGGGATGGTTTATTGTCTAGTTTCCTTTTGTTTTTGTCTGAAGCAGTCCCTTTAATGTTTATTTTAGGGAACATCTACGAGCAGTGGATTCTCTGTTTTTGTTTGTCTTAATTTTGAAAGATAGCTTTGCTGGGTATAGAATTCTTGACTGACTGTCTTTCTTTCAGGATTCTGGATATGTCGTGTCACCGCCTGTGGTCTCCACAGTTTCTGATGAAAATTGGCTGCTAACGTTATTGAGGGTCCATTGTATGGGATGAATTGCTCCTCTCTTGTGCTTCCAGGATTCCCTCTTTGGCTTTTGTCAGTCTGATACTGATGAGGCTCTCTTTGAGTCTGTCCTACTTGGAATTTCTCAAGCTTATGGATGTCTGGATTTATAGTTTTATCAGATTTGGGGAGTTTGGGTCATTATTTGTTTAAATATTCTTTCTGCCCCCCTCTCTTTCTCCTCCATCTGAGACTTTTGTTATGTGTATATTGGGACATTTGATGATGCCTCACCAGCTCTGTTCATTTTTCATCATTCTCTTTTTCTTTCTGCTCCTCAAGCTGGATAATCTCAATTGACTATCCACAGTTCAGTTCAGTTCAGTCGCTCAGTCGTGTCCGACTCTTTGCGACCCCATGAACTGCAGCCCACCAGGCCTCCCTGTCCATCACTAACTCCTGGGGTTTATCCAAACTCATGTCCATTGAGTCGGTGATGCCATCCAACCATCTCATCCTCTGTCGTCCCCTTCTCCTCCTGCCCTCAAACCTTCCCAGCATCAGGGTCTTTTCAAATGAGTCAGCTCTTTGCATCAGATAGCCAAAGTATTGGAGTTTCAGCTTCAGCATCAGTCCTTCCAACGACTATACTCAGGGTTTCTGATTCTTACTCTGCTTGCTCTGATCCACTGTTGAGCTCTCCTGGAGAACTTTTCATTTCATTTTTTATAAATTTTAACTGAAGAATTTTATTGTTTTTTAATATGATTTTATCTCTTTATTGATATTTTCTATTTGATGACTCATTCTTTTCATGAATTCTTTAGACATGGCACCTTTTGGGTTCTTGAACATCTTTAAAATAACTCCTTTAAGCTGTCTAGTGAGCTCAGCATCCAGTTCCTTAGGGACAGTTTTCATTATTGTTTTTCCCCTCTATGTGTGAAGTGTACTTTCTTATTTCTTTGCATGTCCCCAGCTTTTCATTAAAAAGTGGACATTTTAAATGGTACAGCCTGGCAACCCTTGAGATCAGATTCCCCCCCACTCCAGGCTTCTTGTCGCTGTTCCCATTTGTTCAGTGACTCTGGTAAACCAGTGCTCTAAAGCCTGTGCTCTGCGTCACGAGTGGCCACTGAAGCCTCCGCCCGGCTAGCTCAGTGGTCAGAAATGATGGGGCCAGTTCCCTTGAGCACCTGAAACCAAGTCTCTAGGCCCTACAGTTCTGCGTGTGCTGGGCAGGCCCTCATTGCTCAGCCAGGCGGTGGGGAGCTCTGCCCTGGCCTTGCTTCCTGCCGGCTCAGAGCCTGAGGGCCACGCAGAGGCAGGCTTCTTGTGTCTTTCCTGAGCTCGGGCCCCGTCCTGCACACGCTTGTGGGCATGCCGCGTCCCAGGACTATGGAGAGCTGTACAGAGCCCTGTGGGTGTCTCGTCACTGACTTTCTCCTCTCCAGCTTCTGCTTAGTCTGCTGTTTGCCCCAATAGCTACCCCTGCCCTCAGCTGCTGAGCAGCTCAGTACATCTCTAAGTGTTTTCAGCAGCTGCCCTGGGGATGAGGCTTCACACACGGTGAGCTGTGAGTCAGATTTAATAAAGGCATGTTGGGTCATCTAGGGAACCACAGGCAGGTCAAGTGGTGACGGTGCCCTGGCAGCGAGGCCGAGGAGGGGCTGCAGCCCAGCCTGCCCTGTCCCGTGGCTGCCAGCCTTCCGTTTCTGCTGTGGCTCTGGCTGTTCACTTCCAGGCCACGGCGGAGCTGGAGAGGCTGGTGGGAACAGGGCAGGTTACAAAGCCAGTCAGTTGACGACTTGCACTGAGAATCAGCCATATTTCTTGAGTATATACTGCCCCCCTACTGATTCCTGCCAGCCTTTGATTTCCAGAGTTTTGGATAGGCTGATTCTTACCATCTTTGATGGTTTTCTCATTTTATTTTGCGAAGGACTGCCATTTTTACTGTGCCCAGAGCGGGCTTCTTGAGGTTTCTCATCTCTGGTCCTTTTTCTGGACATTGTCTTGGTTACCTGTCCTTGGAGATGACTTCACTTAGATTTGATTTAAATATGCTCCTGGATTTTGCTCATGACCTAGTCCCTATCTCTTCTTTTATGTGGCAATTGGGGATTATCTAAAATGTTGCTGCCGCCACCCTATCCTTCTCCCCAGAGTCAGTTGATCACTGAACTGATTTCTATCTGCCCTCCGTGTATATGAGAGAATATGTGTCCTCCCTGTTACCCAATGTAGACACGAATGCCTGTGTAACCCATGGCCCTCTCCTTGGTGGGAGTACCCACTGCATCACTCTGCATGCAGGAAGTGAGCCATTCTGTCTCCAGAGCGTCTCAGCCTGAGCTCACACAGCATAACTCAGGAGGCCTCAAAAAAGAGGATGTCTGGGCCTTACCCCAAAGAGCCTAACCTAAATACTTCCATAACAGGCCTGCCTTCAGCAGCTCTTAAAAATTCCCCTGGTGATTCTGATGTCTTAATATCTCTTTTTTTTTTTTTTCATTTAAAATGGGACTAACAATCTCTGAATTACCTAGAACTTATTTAAATACAAACATACAAATCACTTTTTCCCTATTCATGTCTTACTTTTTTAATCTGAATGTTGTAAGATTTTCAAGTTGCACATTTAATGGTATTTTACTCCTATAAGGTACATTAATATGGTATATTTTGCTATAATTTTCATAAAATAATGGAGAATAACAATACTTGGTATAGTACAGTATAATTTTTAGATAGTTACAACTTCAGTATTCAGCACAAGCTTTCTTTTTGCTGTAAGAAGAATATAGCTTTTTATTTAGAAGATTAAAAAAAAAAAAACAGCACAAAGTGGTTTAAGGATGTTCCCAGTCCCAACAGCAGCATGTAGAACAAGAACTCTCAGAATTCTGACCTCAGACACCTTCATACCACTAAAAATTACTGAAGACCCTAAAGAGCTTCTGTTTTTTGTGGGTTAGTGATATCCACATTTACTGTCTTAGAAATTTAAAAATTGAGAAAAATTTAAAAGCTACATTTTAATCCATTAAAAATTAATGGTTATTAATTGGTTATTAATGGTTATTATAGTTATAATAAATGATACATAATAACCACAGTAGCTCTGTCTTCCAAAGTATTAAAGTGGTGTGATGCTTTGTCACGCATTTCTGCATCTTTCCTTATGGTTTGTCCTCAGAGGAAGCAGCTGGGTCCGCCTGTCTGTGTCTGCACTCATGCCAGGCAGTCTCCGCCCACACAGCCCTGGAAAACTCCAGGGTAACTGAAAATACAATGACGAGGAAGGTAGAGTCTTAGTGTTTTATGAAAATAATTTTGACCTGTTTCCCACTTAGAGGCCCAGGGACCCACGGAGGCCCTCAGGTTGTGCTTTGAGAACAGCTGCAGAGAAAAGAGTCTGGGTCTGGAGTCAGGAGCTAGCGTCCACTCCAGCTGTGCCCCCAGTGGGCCCTGTCGGCTCGGCGCACACGTCCTGGCAGCACGCGAGCTCTCCCGGCTTCTCTGCCTGTGAAACGGGGGCAGCCCCGCACCCCTGTGGTCTGGCACCCTGGACCCGAGGCTGAGATGGAGTGTACCGAGGGCGGGTCACTGGGCGTGCTCGGGGCACCACACTGTGCAGGTGGCAGGAGTCAGACTGGGCAGAGGGGACACAGAAGGGCGTGCCCTGCAGGAGCTCCAGGTCTGGAGGTGACCCCGTGAGGGCACGGGGCTGGGCCTCTGTGCCCCAAGGGGCACCTGGACTGGACACGCTCTGCCCAGGAGGAGGTGCGGGGTGGGGCCTTGGGGAGGGGCAGTTCCCGAGGCGGAGGCTGAGAGTTGCGGGCCGCAGTGTCAGAGCCGGGTTGGGGTAGGGGGGATCCTGTGCAGCACGAGCCCCGCGGCCACCACACGGTGATCCCTCCTTTCTCAGACGCACTCTGCGTTCACGTTAATACCCCTGAAATCAGCGAGCATCTTACATCAACAGCGCATCGTCACTTAACTTGCAGCATTTTGGCTTTTTCTTAGTAAGACTTGAATCAACGATTTCTTGTCTTGGATGAAATGTAGTAATAGCATCTCATGGAGTTGCTCCTTAGATGAAGTCAGGCGGTGCTATTCTCTAAACACTCAGGAAACGCCCTTCCACATGGGCATGAGCAGGGCGGCCTGGGCAACACTGACCATCCTCAGCTTAAGACTGCTGGCTGGCGTGACCATTTCGTGGGCCAGTTAATGAATCTAGAGCATTCTGCTAAGTGTCTCAGGAGCTAAAAGGAAAAACCATAATTGGGAACTCTGGTTAGCTGCTTGTGACTCCGAATGAATACATTTGTTCAGCCTTTCACGACTGGGCGCAAACTAGCACAGGTCAGCTCAGCTCAGTCATGACTCTTTGCGACCCCATGAATCGCAGCACGCCAGGCCTCCCTGTCCATCACCATCTCCCGGAGTGAACTAAAATGGACTGGAATGGGTGAATTTAACTCAGATGACCATTATATCTACTACTGTGGGCAGGAATCCCTTAGAAGAAATGGAGTAGCCATCATGGTCAACAAAAGAGTCCCAAATGCAGTACTTGGATGCAATCTCAAAAAACGACAGAATGATCTCTGTTCATTTCCAAGGCAAACCATTCAATATCACAGTTATCCAAGTCTGTGCCCCAACCAGTAACGCTGAAGAAGCTGGAGTTGAACGGTTCTATGAAGACCTACAAGACCTTTTAGAACTAACACCCAAAAAAGATGTCCTTTTCATTATAGGGGACTGGAATGCAAAAGTAGGAAGTCAAGAAACACCTGGAGTAACAGGCAAATTTGACCTTGGAATGCGGAATGAAGCAGGGCAAAGACTAATAGAATTTTGCCCAGAGAAGACACTGGTCATAGCAGACACCCTCTTCCAGCAAACTAGCACAAGCAGATCCTCAAAGGCAGGCAGAGGCGCGGGGCCTCTCCGCGCAGAGCATGTCAGCGCAGAGCATCTCAACACCCAGCCCAGAAGCAGAGCTGGGCAGGGCTAACGTCTGCGCATGCTCGGCCTGTGCTACAGATGGCCAGATGCCAGGGCAGGCAGGGTAGGCACCCCGCAGAACGGAGGAGTCGTGTGTCCCCTCCACCTGCTCTGATGTTCATACTTGCAGTTCAGGGTCACTCTGAGTCAAGAAAAATTATTAGCATAGACTTCTATCATTCATCTTCATAGTGTGCAATTCTGGTTTTGAATGCAAGTGGGCAGCACACTGGTTAAGAATCTGCCTGCAGTGCGGGAGACGCAGGTTTGATCCCTGAGTCCGAAGACCCCCTGGAGGAGGGCACGGCAGCCCACTCCAGCATTCTTGCCTGGAGGGTCCCGTGGACAGAGGAGCCTGGCGGGCTACAGTCCATGGGATGCAGAGTCGGACACTGCTGAGCGAATGAGTGCAAACACAAGAGCATATAATCCACACCCCAAATCACCAGTGACCCCACTCCAGTTTACAGCTCGGCTGTTAGACGGTGGAGACACTCTGCATCACTTCCTGATTCGCCTACATCCTCACCCTGGGCTCCCGGTGGGCGTGAGGACTGTGGCCCCACCCGGCCCCTCCTTACAGGTCCTCACTCAGGATCAAGGGCAGGAATCGGGGAAGTGGCAGGACTCAGAGGTGGAGCCCTGGGTGGTTTGTGTTTCTCAGAACACCGCTGCTTGCTTTATGCGTGGGAAGCGGTTATGGGCGCTACAGAGCTGGTCTCTGGGAGCCCCTGGGTTCTGAGTTGAGAGTGTCTCCGAGCCCACAGTGTGAGCGGACCAAGAAGGGCAGTGGGCACACAAAAGGGGGCACCCCCCCACACACACACACAGTCACTGAGCATGAGTCTCTAGGAATGCTTGCTTCTGCCTGGGCCCACCGGCTAATTTCAGAGGCAGCATCTGTGGCTCAGAGGGACATCAGTTGCTTGCTGCGAAAGCATCCCAGGTTTCACTTAGAACATAGATCACTTTACTCTCTGACTCTGGGAAGATGTACTTCCTGGAGGAATGGGGGCTTGTGCTGTCCACCTGACCCCACGAGCCCCTGGAGGCTGACTCTGGGAAAGGCGTCTGCAGGACTCGAGGCGGTTCTAACTGGAGGAGCGGGCGTGAGACGGGGGAGGCCGTGAGGGTGGCAGAGGAGGCGCATCCCCTGGTGGGCTTACCACGAGCTCCATGCGGGCGGGGTGGGGATGCGGCGCACCGCTGGGGCTGAGCACGGGCAGCGTGGGGCACAGGTGGGGTGTGTGGGGCAGAACGCAGGGCTGAGGGGGTGTGGTGGGGGGCACAGGTGGGTGTGGCCATGGGGCCAGAAGGGCCTTCTTTTAACGGCTTTGCCGCTTGCCTGTAAGAGCACCCTGGTCTGAAGCAGGAAGGTCAGGTATGTGGGGAGGAGACTAAGTGGCCTGCTAAGCCCACTGCCAGAGGATGGGAGAGGGCACAGGCCCACTCCTCTGAGCTGGAAAGAGGCCCCCGGCTTCGTGAGTTTTTACACGTGTGGCCAGCAGGAGTGGGCAGCCACTGGAGAAGGCCTGCACGTGTAGGTGATGGGGGCCCTGCCAGACGGGTTGGTGGTCGACCTGCCCCTGACACGTCTGCTCCTGACCCTGACACGCTCCAGCATGGCTGAGAGCTTGGCCCAGAGCCACTGTGCATGGCTCGAAATCACACACGGGCCAGGGAGCATTTCAGAATTAGCCAGTGGCCATCAGGTATCCCCAGATTGCATGGTTCACTCTAGACTATGTGAGTTCTCTTGAAAAGTTAATTTTCTATTAAATGGGTCAAGACCGCGCAGAGCAATGCCGTGTTTCAGTCTGGCTTCTTCTGGAGATGGTGGTGAACATTAGGTTCCTCCATTAATGAGCCTTCCCACTTTGGTTTCAAAACCAGTGATGCCCTCGGACTGATCCAGGCGTAACGCTGGAGAGTGGTCAACTGCAGGGCCGTTCCTGAGAGACTGTCGCGTGCTTACTCCCAGCTGAGCTCCCTCTGCTAATGGCACTGTGGAGGCTGCGCTTGAAAATGTGGCCGGAGTCCAATCTGCCTGCTTAAATAGTCACCGAAGGAGAGCAGCTTATGTGGGAGCATATATGGCGATTTTAAGACCTCTAAATGTGCCTTGGAGTTAAGCAAAACAATCCGGAAGCCTTTCGGTGAGAAAAACACTATACAATAAAGAATATGCACTATTTATGGATAATTATGAAGACAGTTCCTGGAGAAAGCCTCTGAAGTTACTCTGAAGGTTGGCATTTCTGCATGCGTGTTTGTGTGCTCCTTCTCAGAGGACTGTGTTTATTGGACAGTTTTCCAACTGCTGAGGTCTCAGAGGCAAGTGGAGGCCACACCTTCCTGACTTTGGATCTGGGGTGAGCTGGAAATCCTGATTTAAATGATCAAAAAGTAAAGATCACAGGAAGAAATAACCCAATAGGATGAGCCAGAAGCAGCAGCAGATGAAAGAATCAGATAGAACGGAAATCATGGAGCAGGGTGAGAGAGACTGCCCATTCAGTGTTTGAGGTAATTAAGGACAGTGCACGCGATAATAAAAGACTGCAGCAGAATGAAAATGGAATGAGGGTTAAAGCAAAATTACCAGAGCTTATGGAAACAGGAGACGTGGGCCTGGAAGCTAAGACTCTGTGGATGGATCAGACGGCTGGTCAGATGCCCGTCAAGTGGGGGTCATCGAGGTGCAGCATGGGTCTGGAGAGATGATCCCAAGTGCGGCATCCAGAGCAACAGGGGTGGATACGTGCGGGGCTGGGGAAGGACGGACGGTCCAGGTGTGCACAGGTGGGGTGTGTGGGGCAGAACGCAGGGCTGAGGGGGTGTGGTGGGGGGCACAGGTGGGTGTGGCCATGGGGCCAGAAGGGCCTTCTTTTAACGGCTTTGCCGCTTGCCTGTAAGAGCACCCTGGTCTGAAGCAGGAAGGTCAGGTATGTGGGGAGGAGACTAAGTGGCCTGCTAAGCCCACTGCCAGAGGATGGGAGAGGGCACAGGCCCACTCCTCTGAGCTGGAAAGAGGCCCCCGGCTTCGTGAGTTTTTACACGTGTGGCCAGCAGGAGTGGGCAGCCACTGGAGAAGGCCTGCACGTGTAGGTGATGGGGGCCCTGCCAGACGGGTTGGTGGTCGACCTGCCCCTGACACGTCTGCTCCTGACCCTGACACGCTCCAGCATGGCTGAGAGCTTGGCCCAGAGCCACTGTGCATGGCTCGAAATCACACACGGGCCAGGGAGCATTTCAGAATTAGCCAGTGGCCATCAGGTATCCCCAGATTGCATGGTTCACTCTAGACTATGTGAGTTCTCTTGAAAAGTTAATTTTCTATTAAATGGGTCAAGACAGCGCAGAGCAATGCCGTGTTTCAGTCTGGCTTCTTCTGGAGATGGTGGTGAACATTAGGTTCCTCCATTAATGAGCCTTCCCACTTTGGTTTCAAAACCAGTGATGCCCTCGGACTGATCCAGGCGTAACGCTGGAGAGTGGTCAACTGCAGGGCCGTTCCTGAGAGACTGTCGCGTGCTTACTCCCAGCTGAGCTCCCTCTGCTAATGGCACTGTGGAGGCTGCGCTTGAAAATGTGGCCGGAGTCCAATCTGCCTGCTTAAATAGTCACCGAAGGAGAGCAGCTTATGTGGGAGCATATATGGCGATTTTAAGACCTCTAAATGTGCCTTGGAGTTAAGCAAAACAATCCGGAAGCCTTTCGGTGAGAAAAACACTATACAATAAAGAATATGCACTATTTATGGATAATTATGAAGACAGTTCCTGGAGAAAGCCTCTGAAGTTACTCTGAAGGTTGGCATTTCTGCATGCGTGTTTGTGTGCTCCTTCTCAGAGGACTGTGTTTATTGGACAGTTTTCCAACTGCTGAGGTCTCAGAGGCAAGTGGAGGCCACACCTTCCTGACTTTGGATCTGGGGTGAGCTGGAAATCCTGATTTAAATGATCAAAAAGTAAAGATCACAGGAAGAAATAACCCAATAGGATGAGCCAGAAGCAGCAGCAGATGAAAGAATCAGATAGAACGGAAATCATGGAGCAGGGTGAGAGAGACTGCCCATTCAGTGTTTGAGGTAATTAAGGACAGTGCACGCGATAATAAAAGACTGCAGCAGAATGAAAATGGAATGAGGGTTAAAGCAAAATTACCAGAGCTTATGGAAACAGGAGACGTGGGCCTGGAAGCTAAGACTCTGTGGATGGATCAGACGGCTGGTCAGATGCCCGTCAAGTGGGGGTCATCGAGGTGCAGCATGGGTCTGGAGAGATGATCCCAAGTGCGGCATCCAGAGCAACAGGGGTGGATACGTGCGGGGCTGGGGAAGGACGGACGGTCCAGGTGGCGTCCTGGGTGAGTCCCCGAAGGGGTGGAGATAGGAATGGTGGCAGAGACCCCAGAAGGGCGAGGAGGTGCCAGGCTGTGTGTCGCTGGAGGCCACGGCTTCCCAGCAGGATGTTCCAAACCGGACAGTCGGGTGGGCTGCATCGTAGTGGGCAGCAGAGGGCCAAGGCCCAAGAGAAGAGAGAAACGGCCTGGGGAAGGGTGACGTCCAGGCCGTGCCCCAACAGCAGTGTCAAGGGCGGCGGGAACAGCGGGCAGTCCTTCCAGACTCCAGAGCTGACTGTCACCAGGAACTGTGTGTCCCCTGAAGCTGCAGCGAAGGGCAAGGGAGAAATGACAAATGGAAGCCCAACTCCCCCAACAAGCCGGAGGCGCGTCTCGCAAGCCGGAGGCGCGTCTAAAACACTTAGCTCAGGAGTGGCGCAGGCCCCAGGAAGGATGCTGAGGTGCAAGCCGAGAGGAGCTGGACGAGAAGGGACTGGAGCCTCGAGACAGAGAGCGTCTGGGGGGCGCCGCAGGAGGGGGCTGTGGAGGAGGGTGTGGGCGGACAGGGACCCCGTGCCGTGCGCCGGTCGGCGTGGGCGCCCAGCCCCGAGGAACGCACGCCAGCCAGGAGGAAACGGAGGCCGCTCAGCCTCACCAGAGATCCCAGAAGGTGAGGCTCAAATCGCAAGATTCTCTTTCATTAACTGTTCAGACTGGCAAAGGGAAAGACTGGCAGCCTCAAGTGTGGGCCAGAATCCGGGGGAAATTGGAAATTCTTAGACGCCGCTGATAAAACCGTTTCAGTGCTGTTTTGGCGAAACACAGGGATTGGGTGCAAGTCCTCCCCGAAGCTCTCCACGCGCAGGTGCTCCTGGCATGTTCTGGGCTCTAGGAAAAGCCTGTCCCTACCGGCCAGTGCCACGGCCATCCTAACAGCAGTCAAACGGGAGTGCCCTCAGCAGCCCTGAGCCAGAGAGGAATTCACGCCACAGCCGCCGGGAGGCACCAGAGCCGCGGGTCTCGTCTCGGGGCCGGGGAGCCGCTGGAGCACGGAGCCGGAGTGTATGAGGTCAAGAGCAGCCGCTCCGGGTGCTGTTCAGGGGAGCTGGCGCACACAGGCGCAGTGGCGGGGTGCGGGGGACGTGGAGTGTGGGGGCCGGACAGCGTCAGCTCCGGGGAGGAGAGGGGGCACCCTCAGCAGGGGTTCATCTCTTCCACACGTCAGTGATGTCCGCGGGCTCTTCCGCAGGTTACTTTATTCCTCGGTGACCCCCGAAGCATTTCATAATAAAGAGTAAAAAGGCCGAAAGACCAAGCAGAAGGCATTAGACAGAGGGACATGAAGAAGAAAAGAGCAGAAAAGGAGAAACAGATGGAAGGCAAGCATCATGGAAACACGAACAGCGCCTGGTTCTTTGAAGAGACCCCGGAGACAGGCCTCTGTTGGACCAACAATAGTAATTAAAGGGCACGCACGCGCAGTTACTGGGGGAAGGGGGCATCTCGGTGAGCTGAGTGTAAAAATCGCCAGAGGAAGCTATGAGGACTTGTTCTGAGAAATGTGAAAAAGAGATTTAGAAAACCGTAAACCGATAAGAGCGACTCAAAAAGGTCACATTTGAATACGCTTATAATTGTTAAAAAGTCACTAGCCTAAGTTTTCAGAAAGTTGGTTTTGAGGGTTCCGTGAGCTCAGTCTGCACGCGCAGGGGGAGATGCACGCGGTCCCCAACTGCGCTGTTGTGACGACTCCCCACGCCTGGGACTGGCTCCCAGAGGCGAGGCGCGCGGCCGCCGCAGGCCGCTGCAGCCCAGCCCGGGGCACGCGGAAGCCGGGCTCCGCGGGAGTCTTCGGGAACGTGAGCAGTGGCCATCATCTCCTGCTTGGCAAGAAAGCCCGGAACCTTATATTCTCCTCGGCCCGTGTCCACTTGTAACATCTCCTTGCTGCCTCTAAAGAACCCCGCCTTATTGGTGGGTTTTGCAACGAGAGCCTTAATTCAGTGAAGACCCTTCCAAGACAAATGCCTCTGTGTCTCTGAAGAAGTGGACAGAATGGTGGAAGGAGCTCGCTGTGCCCTGGGCTGAGGGTTGCTGAACCGGAAGGAAAGACACCAGCTGAACCACCTCGGCGGCCTCGTCGATGTGGCAGAGGGGCCTTCTCAAAGCATTCTCTGCAGCTTGCCTTTGAGCGACGCGCCCTTGGAACGTTTCAGATCCTGACCCCAGGGCAGACATGTGAACACCAGAGAGCTCACAGCTAAATGCTACCGGCCTGAAAAGACGAGAGAGCTGCCCTGTGGTTAGAACAGAAAACGCCATGGTTTCTAAAGCTCCCTGCCCGCCGCTTAGGGCCGTGATTCCAGAGGCGGTGCTCGCCGCGGCCCTGCTCCTCTGGGGCACGGTTCTGAGAGCCGGTTTGCTTGCACGTCGTGCTCTCAGCATTTCCCCTGAAGGAGCAGAGTAACCGGGAGGCCCTGTGTCTGTGGGGTGGGCAGCTTGAGAGGCAAGTTTCTATCTCTTAGGAGATGCCTGGGTATCCCAATAGGTTCAAGAAATATTGACAAACTGTATACTGTTCTTATAATTAAAGCTAGATTTCTTAACTTTGAACACTTTAAAGCTTGCACTTTCTTCTGAGGCAGGTTAGAGATTTTTGCTTTTAATTTTGTCATATGAGGTCAGGTAGACTTCATCTGCATTAAAATTTAACAAGCTGAGTGAAGGCTTGGTTCAGGGTGTGGCTGAGCATTAATGGAAGTGACGAACAGGGAGGCAGGCAGGTGGCCATCTACCTTCGAACGCCCTGGGGTGGGGTCTTTCTGTCCAACACAACAGAGCTTTCACCCTCAAGAGAGCTATATGCCACAGCAGAGACAGAAGTGGAGACCCCCAGAAACCTGGGCGCTTCCCAGATGGCGCCAAGACCCGCCCTGCTGAGAGCACTGACCCAGTGATGGGCTGCATGGAATGCAATTTTGTCTTAAGCCTCACTAAAAGCAGTATGGGTCATGGAGACAATCAGGCTTTTATTCTTTGAAATAATTTACATTGCAGGCTTGCGTGTTACTTGCCTTATCAAACGAAAGCCTGTAGCCTTGCGGGGCGGGTAATTGCAAGTTGACGTCTGGGCCTCTCGTTTGCCCTCCTCCCCTTACTCCTCTCCCTCTCGTCTCCAGCTGAACTCTGTGGCCGCGTAGGGTTCTGGGGCTGTTAGCCGGCCATATGAGTGGATGGCTGAGCTATATGAAGTCACCTTTATCTGAGCACAGGAACTGAATTACAAAGCGCAGGAACGTGGGTGCAGGCAGACTTTCCTCTAAGACTGGGTTCCGCCTCGGAAGGGTCCTTACAGGCCAGAAGCAGTAAGCCCGGCCCCAGAGGCGCTGGCAGCGCCCGTCAGGGTGGTTCCAGGCTGCGTTCTTGACACAGGGCTTTTTCTTACTCACCCCATCAAATCTCAAGTTTCGAGACAAAAAGAGGTGGACAAACACCTTTTGTAAAACACCAGAAACCAACCAAAATCTAGTTTATTCACCAAAGCAAAGTGGGAGCAGTCCTGGGTGCTCGTTGGAAGGACTGATGTTGAAGCTGAAACTCCAGTACTTTGGCCACCTGATGCGAAGAGCTGACTCACTGCACAAGACCCTGATGCTGGGAAAGATTGAAGGCTGGAGGAGAAGGGGACGACAGAGGATGAGACGGTTGGACGGCATCACCGACTCAATGGACGTGGGTTTGAGCAAGCTCTGGGAGTTGGTGATGGACAGGGAGGCCTGGCGTGCTGCAGTCCACGGGGTCGCAGAGAGTCGGACACGGCTGAGCGACTGAACTGAACTGGAAGTGGGAGGGTTAGAGGGTCCTAGACCTTAGACTGAAAAACGAAACGAAATGAAAGTAAACGCTCGCATGAATGAAATCTCCACTATCTCCCAGACCCACACACGCGGCCAGTTCCGTCCCACGACCCTGTCTAGAGCCCTCAGAAGCGTTCGGCCGGTCAGACGTGGTCAACAGTGCGGAGTAACATGGCCGGACCGCAGCAGAGAGTCACGGGTGGCATGGGAGGAGCACGGGGCAGGGGTGGCCCTGTGGGGGCAGTGGAGACCCCTCCCGGCCAGGCTGGGGCCACGAAGCCCGGCTCTGCCACCCCTGTGCTGGGTGATTACCGCGTCCTGTTCGCCCTGAAGAGGCACTCTGTTCCCGGGCCATCTGCCTCACCTCAGGCTTCAGAAGCTAAGCGTGCTTTCCCCTCTGCTTTTGATCAGTCACTTCCCCAGACAGCAGGAAAAGGCAGGGGACTCGGGTGTCGTTTTTAGGCTTATGTGCAGCTTGCGCTGTGCAGAAACAGCAGAAAGGTGTCCGAAGCTTTCCAGGCAGGCGCCCACAGCGGTCTGATTCGCTGCTGCAAGAAGAAGCCGTGCGGGGGCAGCCGGATCGTGACCCACAGGCTCTCCGTCAACAGGCGCGACGTGACTGCACGAAAGCCTTTCAGGGCAGGCTCTGGGCCCTCACTAGGCCGAGGCCGGGGCCCGCTCGCAGAAGGCAGCATCCGCTCACCCTGGACGGCTGAGCATTTCCACCAGGCCACGGAGCCTGGGAGGCGGTGGCCGGGAGGCAGTAGCCAGGCCTTGCATCCCGTTAGCCAAGGCGCGCTGTGTGGGGTCGGGCACCTGAGACCCTCGAACCTCAGGAGAACGATCAGGATTTCTCCTGGTTTGTCTGTTACTGACTCACCAGCCTGCACGGAGGGCTGTCTTTGCTGGGAGCGTGGATCGGGGGCAGTGGCCCCGAAGGGCTGGGATTCCCGGGCAGGTTCCCGTGACCTCTGGGGGCATGTGGGGAGAAGAGCCAGCCCTCTGGGGCCAGCACTTGGCTCCGGGCCGGCGCCCCCCACGCCGCCTGCGTGTGTCTGATCGGGGCTTGGGCTCCTGTCTCGGTTGGTAGGACGGTGCTTTGTGGCGACAGCCCCTGCCAGCCTCGGGGTCGGCTGGCGGCCCCGTTCCCCGGGGGGGGACAGTGAGCTGGAGCACGTGCCCTCAGTGGGAGCCGCGGGCCCCTGCAGCGTCAGGACCGCTCACGGCCGGTGCCTCTGGGGCCCCTCCTGCTGCTGCCCCCACTTCAGGCGCCTCCTCCTAGGCTTGGCTTTTCACTTCTTAAGCTCCCTCTGAAGAGAGCGCTCCCATGGTTCTGGGTTTGGGAAGGTGTTTAAGCTGATGATATGGTCCTTGAAGGAAAGAGGTCTGCACTGAGTTAATGAAGCGGCTCTGAGATCGGGGCTGCGGAGCCTGGGGCCGCGTCTGGCCCGCGCCGCGTCCTCACGCGCCTGCTTTTGTCGTCCGTTCCTCCTTTCATCTCCTGCTTCTCATTTTATCTGCTCTTTCCTCTCGCGATAAACCCCTGCTCTTTCGAGTTTTATCTCAGCACCACAATGAAAGGTCTTCAAAGAGCTAGTTTCAAAAACATCCCCCAGAGAGAGCCAATTAAATACATGAAAATGGTTTGTGGTGGAGGCTGGAGTCTCTTTGGTCATAAGAGTGTCTGGAATTTGCAGGTGAAGCATGGAAGCTGGGGGCATCCCCCCCCCACTCCCCTGCCTCCTCCAGCAGAGGGCTAGAGCCCTGGGGGCCTGGGGGAGCCGTCCTGTCCTGCACAGGGCCTCCCAGGGTGGGCAGGGCGTCTTCAGCTGCCAGCTGGCACATTGACGAGAAAGCACGGCTTCTCTGAGCTTCACCTTCTGCTCAGGCCACTGGCTGGGAAGGTTGCGAACCAGGCCCATGGGTTCAGGGCCCATGGACCCAGGCCCATGGACCTAGGGCATGTGGACCCGGGGCCCGTGGACCCAGGGCCTGTGGACCCAGGGCCATGGATCCAGGGCCTATGGACCCAGGACTGTGGATCAGGAGTGGAAGAACCCAGCGGCCACATCTGCACGGACACATGAGAGCCTCATGTTCCCTGGGCTGGAATTCCACCAGCCCCTCCCGGCTTTGTATACACAGGGTGGTCCCGCTGGCTTGGGTTTAGTCAGATCAGGAGGTGGTGGTCTCCTCAATCACAGCGACTGATTCAGTGGTGACCCTTGACCTTGAAGGCCTTTTTTCTTGTGGGGCGCGGGGCAACCTGTGGGAGGCAGCTGGTTCCTGCTGCTTCACCCATGAGCAGTTGCATCTGGGAAGGAGCCCCGTCCTGCTGGAAGCATCCGTGGTGAGGCTGGAGGAGCAGGCTGGCTGCCCCAGGAGCTCTGAATCCCACGTTTCTCTGGACAGACAGCACCCTCATCGGGGGGAGGCGGTGGCCACCTGGCCCTGCTGGCTGCCTTCTCTCCTGGGAGACCCGGCCCGGGGGCACCGCCCACGGAAGCGCCTCGAGGGAGGCCCAGCCTGGCCAGGCAGCAGAACACAGCACCTTGCCTCTCACCAAAGAGCAAAAATTACTCCCAATTACATGCAATTAGCTATTTTAAATTATTAATGGTGGTGAAAGAATGTGTCTATTCAACAAGTAATTTGTGATAATTTTTAGTAATTAAAAGTGATTTCTAGCAATTAAGTCCTAATTTAGTGCATTTTTGGGTGATGCTTTTTCCAGGGGTGCCTCTGAGTTGCATTGCTGGGCCTTTTCTCTAGGCATTTTGCTCAGTAAATTTGCTGGCTTGGGTATGTGGGGGAGCCCAGTAACCATGGTCTGGGAGAGGAAGTAAGAACAAAGGGTTGATCCTGGCTAACACAGGACAGCAAAGGTCCGTCTAGTCAAGGCTGTGGTTTTTCCAGTGGTCACGTATGGATGTGAGAGTTGGACTATAAAGAAAGCTGAGCGCTGAAGAATTGATGCTTTTGAACTGTGGTGTTGGAGAAGACTCTTGAGAGTCCCTTGGACTGCAAGGAGATCCAACCAGTCCATCCTAAGGGAAATCAGTCTTGGATACTCATTGGAAGGACTGATGTTGAAGCTGAAACTCCAATATTTTGGCCACCTGATGCGAAGCCTAACTCATCTGAAAAGACTCTGATGCTGGGAAAGATTGAAGGTGGGAGAAGGAGAAGACAGAGGATGTGATGGTTGGATCGCATCACTGACTCAATGGACATCAGTTTGGGTACACTCTGGGAGTTGGTGATGGACAGGGAGTCCACAGAGTCACAAAGAGTGAGACACGACTGAGCGACTGAACTGAACTGAACACAGGATCCCCCATGGAGCCCCCGCTCTTGGTTTGTGCAGAGTCACTTATGGAGCTTGGTCTACTGAGGAGCCCAGAGCCGAGCTGGCCCTTGGAGCAGCTGCTCGCTGGGCCCCAGTATGCAGGCCCGGGCGGCTGCTGGCCCTCTGGATGGCAGACTGCAGCCGGGCAGCCCAAGGGGATGGGTCTCCTTGCCGTCTTCTGCCTTCATTTCCGGAACCGAACCCCCTGCTCAGTGGTGTGGGAGAGCTGGGCCAGTGAGGGCAGGAGGCTCCAGTCTCACTACGTCAGCCTCCTTGAGGTGGTCTGCACGTGGATGGCAGGCAGGAGACCACCTCTGTCGACCGAGAGGGGACCCTGTCCCCAGGGAACTCTGCCCCCCTTTGTCATGTGGCAGGTAAACATTCCGAGTAAAGTCTTCAGAAATGAAACGACTTGGGTTCTTCTGGAAACCTTGCAAACTGATCATTTTAACCAAGATGATGCCTGTGTCCTGGGTGGAGGTTCAAACGTGAGTGTGGTTCCTGCCCGCCCGGGTTTATTTTCTGTTAAGATGGGTGGGAGCAGCCTCCAGAGACCAGAGATGAAGGGCACCCATGGATACACACGTTTCTCCCAAGCAAACCCAGGGCCAGGCTGATCCCTCCTCTCCTGGACGGCCACCCTGTTCACGGGCCCAGCGATGCCCTGGGCTCGGGGCCGCTGCCCACCCCCACGCAGATGCTGGCATCCTCACCATCCCAGCATGTCCAGGCCTCCCACCCCATCTTTCTCTGGTCGTTCAGCTTCCTTTGCTGAACCCACAAGCCCCCCTCCCTGGAGCCCCTCAAGTCCAAGTTCACAGCCGCTGCAGGAAGTCACGGCGGGTCCCACGTGGCCCAAATGGTGTGGTTCAAGCTTCAACCAGGTCCCGGCCCTCTTTATAACAAGTATTTTGTAAGCCCCCTTCACTATCCTGAACTACTGGTGTTGCTGACCCCATCACACAGGGAATTGAAACCGTGAATGCAGGGTGGGTCCTCTCGGGTCCTCCCTCCCGGCGGCTCAGGGACGCCTGAGAGCTGAGGCGGGGATGTCCTGGGAGGGCTTTGGGGAGGCCAAGCTCCCTGGGCGGTGGAGGCCAGACACCTGGTCTTCTCCCACTGGCCGTCTGCCCTCAGGCCTGACGCTGGAGACGCAGTGCCCGGCAGCATGGGCTGCTCCCCGAAGGCTGGCAGGGGCCGGGTTCACCAGCGAGGGTGCTGTGGTCACACCAGCACGAGGGCCTCCAGGACGCGGAGAGGCCCGGCGGCCGCCCATCCCCTGGGTGGCTGGGCGGGGAGCTGGGCCTGGCCTTTTCTGCTCGCGCCCGCCGGTCTTTCCCAGGGGACACCTGCCGGCGTCGCCTCAGGCAGAGGGGCTGGCGTGACGGAAACAAGGGCGGTGGGATCCCTGCAGACGCCACGAGAGGGAGGGGAGGGCTGCCGGTGACAGCGGGGTGGCCCCCGGGGGT
This sequence comes from Cephalophus harveyi, assembly GCA_006410635.1. NCBI lineage: Eukaryota > Metazoa > Chordata > Mammalia > Artiodactyla > Bovidae > Cephalophus > Cephalophus harveyi. The sequence continues at coordinate 399,029 of SJYT01060898.1, forward strand.
GACAGCGGGTGGCCAGTGCAGTGACCAGCGGCGACGCCTCGGGTCCTCTGTCAGTCGTCCTGACTCTGCCCCACCCCTTTCCAGTTAGCGCTCGCCATCACGCCCACAGGCACCCAGGACGCCTCCCTGGGCACTTGTGAGCATCGCGTTGCAGCTCACAAAGGCAGGTCTCATCGCAAAGGGCGCCCTGGCCCACAGCAGCTGCTTCAGAGTCCCAGCTCCCGGCACTCAGAGCCTGGCTCCACCCCTGGTGTTGCTGCGCAAGCCTCGGGCGCTGGGTGTCCTGTCCCCTGGATCGCGCCATGGAGGTGGACCACGTGCCGGAGTCGGGGGGCGGGGTGGGGGTGGAGAAGGACGGCCTGACCTGGGGAGCGGGGCTCTGTCTTCCAGCAAACCTGCTGAGTGTCTTGGTGACCAGGCGCGTTCGCAGGATCTGCGACTCGGGTCCCTCCCCGCCTCTGCCGAGCGACACTTCCAGAATCAGCCAGACTGGCTGCACTTGGTGTCCTGCTCCTCGATGTTTAAGGCTCTGGATGGTGGAGTCTGTTGTGCCAGCGTTCGTGTGACTTTGCAGCAGAGGAGGCCGCGGGACCAGGGACCAGTGTCCTGCCCCGTAGCCGTTTAAGGATCTGGCTGGTGGAGCCCCTGGTTCCAGCTTGCCTGTGACTTTGCAACCCAGGAGGCGGCGGGCAGGAGCAGGAGGTAGTTCCGCAGCAGGGGCCCCTCCAGCAGCGGGAACCGGGGCCCAGGGCTCGCTGCGCAGAAGGCGGGCGCCTCGCCGGGCTTCCCTTGCTGCCGCGGGTCGTGTGCAGTGCTGAGCTCCGAGAGGTGCGTGTGATGAGGTCCTTCACGCAGTGACGTGTGACCGTAACTTCTGGAAGGAGGACAGACAGATGCAAGGGAAGGGGGAGCGGACCGTGGGGCCGGGAGCCTGCGTCCAGCGAGGGCAGTGAGGGCCGCGCCCTGTCCGGAGCTGCCCCCAGTGCGCCGCCGTCCGCTCTCACCTCCTCGCAGTCTCTGCGTCAGAGGGCGGGCGCTCCTGGCCCCTGGAGCTCTGCGGCCCGGAGGCCGTGGCCTCTGTGCCCACTCGCCGGCCTGCCGGAAGACGCGGGGGAGCGCGCCGGCCTGCCTCCGCGCCTCTGCCTCCGCGGGGCCCGCAGCTCTGCGGTCCAGCCGCCCTCCCGGGCCCGGGGCTCCTGCCGGCAGAGCGCCTGGCACGCCCGTGGCGAGGCGCCGGCCTTTCTGAGGCTCGTCAGTGAGGGGGTTCCCTGGCAGGGCGGGCGGAGGCTGCGCCGGGTGGGGTGTGGCCGGGTGAACCGTCGGGAAGGAGGCGTGGGCGCGAGCGAGGCAGCTCTGCTGCGGCGCTTCCACCCTCAGCATCCGGGAGACGGGAGGGCGCGGGGCGCGGGCCAGCGGAGGCGAGGCGGCCCACTCCTGGTTCAGGGGGGCTTGCGGCCACCGCCCGTGTGACAATTGGGGCCTGTTTTCCTTCCCTTTGGTGTGGGCGATGAATGAGAACTTGTAAAATCTGACGTCTTTGGCTCTGCTTTGAACGTCGCCGTGTACCTGCGCTGGGAGTTCGGCCTTCACAGATGGCAGAGCTTCACCGCCGCTCTGACGGCCAGTGCGCTGTCCCTGGCCGAACCTGCGAGGCCCGCCTCAGAGCCCGTAACTGTGCGGAGTCAGGCGCCGTCCACGGTCGCCACCCCACCCCACCCGACACCTGGTTCCCTCTTGCCAGACGCCGCCGAGCCAGGAAGGTGCCCGAGGCCCGGGACGCGCCGGGTGCATGCCTCTTGGAGATGTGTCTGAATCACCACGCGCTGTCCGTTCCTCTGACTGCCAGAGCTCCTGGCACCCGCCGTGTGGGAGCGCCTGACCAAGGCTGCCCATGCCACCCGTCCAGGGCCGCGTGTGCCCGTGCGATCCCCCCGCCTCGCCTGGCAGGACCCCAGGCGGCCCAGGGGGCGGGACGCCTCAGCCAGGGTGGGAAGACAGCGCTCCACGCAGGCGGCGGGGCTGCTCGGGGGGGGCCCCCAGCACAGCCGTGGGGCTGCTCGGGGGCCCTCAGCACAGCCGCAGGGCCGGGCCCCTGGGTCACGGCCGAGGCCGCTGCCTGCAGCCTCTGGGGGCCACCGCACAGTGGCCCCTGCTGCCCGAGGCGGTGCATCGAGGGGACAGGTCTCCGCTGGGAGGAGTGGCCTTGGGCCAGGGGCGGGCCGGGCAGAGAGCCCGAGGTTTGCCAGGCGGGCTGAAGCGGAGGCAGCCTCTCGTCTGCCCGCGGTGATAGGCTGGGGGACGGGGCTGTCCACACAGGGGGAAGCAGGATGGAAGCAGGTGTGGGACCCGCCGCCCCCCAGCGCTGTGAGGGAAGTGCCCAGAGTGGACGGGGCCCTGGTCAGGCAGAGGTCAGGCTGTACAGAGGGTGCTGGGCACCGTTCGAGGGCTTCCTACCAGGAAGGCATGTGGCACAGGCCGCCTTCAGAAATTGACAGTCTGCAGCCGAAGAAGGGTTTGGAGTTCTGGTGCGGGCGGGGGTCCTGGGGAGAGGCCTTTCCCGCCAGCCCCGCCTGTCCCTGCGGGATTTGGAACTGTGTCAAGTCTCCATCCAGAGGCGGCCACTCGTCCGGACTGTCGCCCCTGAAGTTCCCTCCTGCCGCCCTCGCCTGCCGGAGCCTGCACAGGACACGCTGGGCAGCCTTCGTGCCCTGAGTGGGCCCGGGAGGCCCTGATGTCCCGGGAATCACGAGCGTCCAGCGCTAGGCGTGGACTCTGCCTGCACTGTGTGCAGTAAGAGCCCAACAAGCGGGCACGCCTGGAGTGTGACGCAGCTTCACACACGAGTGTGAGCAGCTCGCACAGTAACTCTGCACATCTGGCTTCTGCACCGTGTTTATTCATTTCCCTCAAAGTGCACGTAAAATGCGACGTGCATTTTTACTTCTCTGCTGTTGGGTGATTTTATTCCCCGCGTGGGAGGTGGAGCCCTCTGAGAAGATGACTGTGTCTGGCGACACGTTATTGATGGGGGCCGCGATGGCAGGCTCAGAAGTTGGAACAGTCACCTCTGCAGCATCCGGCCTCCTCCCGCTTCGCCCTCCCCAGGATGTAAAACATGGGGTCAGAGGGCAAGTGTGGGGAGGCCAGACCTGGTCTGACTTCAGGGAGGGAAGCTGGTCAGTGGGTTGCCAGTCCCCGTTAGCTGAGTGGACAGCTCTCGGACGCGCTGGGGAACCTTGGCGTCGGGCCAGCTGTACTCACACGTTGCTGAGCGTTTGTGGAATCAGTGTGACCGCACCTGGTGCAGGAGAGGCTCCCAGCAGGGGAAGGGGAGCCACCTGGGCTGTTCCTGTGTGCGCCTGTGTGTACCCATGGGTGCACAGGGGTGTGTAACCTGTGTTTGTGCGTGCACAGGGGTGTGTGCACACATATGACTGTGTCTGTAGGTCAGGAGGGCAGGGTGGGGGGTGAGAGCCACGAGGCCCTGGGGTGGTCACTTCCGCTGTCGGGCCTGCGGAGACAGCGCCTGCCCCGTCAGCCTGCGGGCCTCGGGCTCTGAGATGCTGGGCTCTCAGTCCGCATGCCTGGGAGAAGGGAGCCCGGGACTCCGGGGGCTCGGGGGTGAACTGCGGTAGATTTGGCTTCGAGGTGGTGTGTGCTCTGAAAGTCCTGAGTGCTGTGTGTGGAACTGGTTTTCCCTGAAATACTGGAAAAACCCACAGAATATTCAAAAGGCAGAGGACACAGCCTAGAGGCCAACTCTGAACCGTTTCCTGTGTCCTCGTCCGCGGGAGCACTGGCACTGGTCTCCCAGGAAACAGCCTGAGTCCGGCCCGTTCCGCTGCTCTGTCTGTCCCACCCCAGGCTCCGCCCGGCCAGGCTGCGGGGCCCTGGCCTCTCCGCACTCCACCCATTGCCCTTGGGCTTGGCCCAGCGCTGCTCGAGTGTGCCTGGGCCTCCGCAGGGCCTCACTGCGGGGTGGGAGGTGTCTCTCGGTTCTGCACACTGCTCCTCTTTGCTGGATGACCTCTCCCTAGTCGCGGGGGCTCTCTCGGGCCCTGCATGGGGACCCCTGCAGCCAGCCTTCGCCCGCAGCTTCTCACCAGCCCCGGCCTCCCGCCCTGTCCTCAGGGCCGCTCGGCCCCTTGCGCTGCGTCCTCCAGGCAGGGCCCACCTGTCCCCTTGGCCACCCCTCCACAGCTCTGTGCATCCAGACGCCGGTCTCTCTTCTCATGCGGAGAAGCATGGGCTGTCTAGCTTGACTGGTGGCTCCCTGCTCAGATGCCCAGGTTCCCGCTGGAAAGAAGGGCTCAGTGGACTCACTCCCGTGCAGCTCGCGGGCGCTGGACCGCCGAGCTGAGCCAGAGGAGCTGCAGTCGCGGCTCACACAGGGGGAGCTGTGTTCCTGGCTCCCCGTCCCCTGCCTGAGCGTCCTGCCCGTGGACTTCCCAGACTGCTCCCCCTCCTCCTCCTCCGCGGAGGCGCGGCTGGGCCGGTCGGAGGCCTTGCTGTCGACAGCCCGCCGGCAGCACGGCGGCAGCTGTTTTGCGCCCGCGGGTGAGAGTGCTTCCGGGCCACAGGACGCCAGTCGCGGGGTGGTGTTCCGGAGCCTGTGGGAGCACACCCTCTGGAGTTGCCGCCCTTCTGGGCTCTGTCCATCTAGACGCTGGTCTCTCTGGTCCTCAGCAGTCTCACCCGGCTGGATGCACGGTTTCTCTTCCACAGTGTGCGAGCACGCGCATCCCATGCATCACTGACAAAACATTTACAAAGCACAGCTTTGTGTGAAAAGCCTCATTTCCCCGTGGAATTATTCAATAACATTTGAGCAGTGCTGAGGAGGCAGTCTTGCAGGCAGTGCTGCGGTGGACACTGGAAGGCAGCTTCCCGGCCCCACTGGTATTGGCAGGACTTTGCTGGGTTTAGAATGCCTGGTGGACGCACACATGTGTGCCTCCAAGCCTCACGGGTGGACTGACAGGCCTCTTGTCCATCAGGCATATGGGTATTCTGTTTCCACCTGCAGACTCTAATCCCAGCACGTGTGGGCTCATGCGCACATACACACACACACACAAGCTCAAATGTGCACACATGCTCACATGTGCACACAGACATGAAGGCACACACACACAAACACACACACATGCAGACACAAGTGCACACAAACACACAGAGGCACACACATGTACAGACATGTACAGACATGTACACGCATGTGCACACATGCACACACAAATACACACATGTGCAGACACTCCCGCACAGCTGTGTCTGCTCCCTGGCAGAGGTTGCAGGGGTGCATCTGCTCCCCCCGGCGAGGATCCCCCACCGTCTGTGTGCGGAGGAGGGGCTGCGGGGAGGTGCTGGGTGGCGTTTCTGGAAGTCTGGGCTCGGGTGGGTTTGGGGGTTTGGGACCAGGCACTAAGGCAGAGAGAGTGGAGAAGACGTGGGGTTGGGCATCTGCCAAAGTCGTACAAGGAACATCGATTGAGAGAGAATCAGGGCCAGCTCTTGGTAAACCCACTTGAAGGCGAGTTACACGTGGGCTCTCTCAACAAGTGGCTGGTTTCTTGAAGCAGGGTTAGTGCTCCACCTCGAAAGTGAAAGCTTCCACGTAAGGGACCGGGCTGGGAAAGAGCGAGTGGAAAGCAGCCGTGACAGAAATGCGCGGCGCTCAGCACGGCTGGGCTGCGGCTAAGGCAGCGCTGGGAGGGAGAGCCGCAGCCCTCGCCGGCCACGCCGTGTCGCAGGCGGAGCGCCTCCCGGCGGGTGGAAGCAGAGCCAGCGGTGGGCTGCCTGCCGCTCAGGAAGTTCTGGTCTCCCCTCACAAGGAGGCTGGGAGTAAACGTCTGTTTACTGGGCCACGATATTGGTTCCGACCCAGACCCCTCATTCAGAACTCCTCCAGAGTCCTCAGCACGCCAGCTCCCCTCTCTCCCGCTTCTCGCCCTATCCTTGTTGCCTGACGGCCCCGAATGCCTCCTGCAGCCCGGCCATCACATCCGCAATGAAAGAGGGAGGAAAGAGGCCAAGGAATTTCCCCTGAGTGGCTCCTTCCTTTCACAGCCAGGAACTAATTTCCAGCCCAGCCCAGCGCACTCCCCTGGGTGGACTCCTGTCTTTCCCAGCGGCCAGAACTGGCCCCTCTGGCCCCAGGTGCGTGGTCCGCTCTTCTGGCCTTGATGGGAGTGGGGAAGGCCCGGGCCGCTGTGCACGAGCGTCCTCTCGACGCCTGCAGCAGGGAGGCTGGGAAAGTGAGCGAGGCGCTTGTTAGGAAGTTAGGAAAACCCTATCCTTGTTGCCTGACGGCCCCGAATGCCTCCTGCAGCCCGGCCATCACATCCGCAATGAAAGAGGGAGGAAAGAGGCCAAGGAATTTCCCCTGAGTGGCTCCTTCCTTTCACAGCCAGGAACTAATTTCCAGCCCAGCCCAGCGCACTCCCCTGGGTGGACTCCCGTCTTTCCCAGCGGCCAGAACTGGCCCCTCTGGCCCCAGGTGCGTGGTCCGCTCTTCTGGCCTTGATGGGAGTGGGGAAGGCCCGGGCCGCTGTGCACGAGCGTCCTCTCGACGCCTGCAGCAGGGAGGCTGGGAAAGTGAGCGAGGCGCTTGTTAGGAAGTTAGGAAACGGAGACACACTCGGGAAAGATAGGAAGCAAACAGAGATGAAGACGACAAAGCAGAAATTAGTGGGTTAAATACGGAAAGCCGGTAAAAACTGACAAATAACGTTAAGAGCCAGTTCTTTGGGAAAAAAGAAGAACAGGAAAATAAATGCTGGCTAATCAGGAAAAAAGAGAGAGAATGCAGATATACAGAATTAGATGCAAAAATACAGATGATTAGAACAAAAAGTAGTGCTTTGTCGAAGCATACACGTATATTTAACATCTGAACAAAATAAACACATTACTAACTCTGATCCCAGAAGATGGGGCTGCCTAAACAGGTCCCTGGTAGTGGGAGACCAACTGGTTACACGACCAGCCCCAGCCCCCTCCACCAAGTGCCAGACTAGTTGGGTTCACAGGTAAATTACTTCAGATCTTCAAGAAATGGACAGTTTCAGTGCTATGTGAACTATTCCAGAGTAACTTCTTAGAGAAACAGGAGAGTCCAGAAGTAGACTAAAATATGTATGGAGTTTGACTCTGATGAAGACAGGTTTTTAAAACAACAGTCAGTTCAGTCTCTCAGTCAAGGCCGATTCTTTGTGACCCCATGGACTGCAGCACACCAGGCCTCCCTGTTCATCACCAACTCCCGCAGTTTACCCAAACTCATGTCCATGGAGTTGGTAATGCCATCCAACCATTTCATCCTCTGTTGTCCCCTTCTCCTCCTGCCTTCAATCTTTCCCAGCATCAGGGTCTTTTCCAATGAGTCAGTTCTTTGCATCAGATGGACAAAGTATTGGATAAAGATAGGTTTTAAAGTCAACAGATAGATTGGACGAAGATAGATTTTTAAATCAATAAGAAGAAGACAAATTGTTCAATAAACTGTGTTCTAATTTTTTGGGGAAAAGTATTTGAATTCTTATTTCTTTCAATAAAAACAAATTTGGAAAGAATCAGTAACTTAAATGAAAGTGATAAAAATTGCTGTAGAAGAAAGCATGGTGAACTTGATTTGCATCATGGAGCCCCTTTTAAATTGTGATGCAAATCTTAAGAAGCCATAAATGGAAAGAGTAATAAATTTGACTATATAAAACTTTTAAAAAATTGGATGGAGAAAATATCCTAAGAAAAGTCTCAAGACACATGTGACTGGCAAGAGCTAAACTTCTGTGTCCCGTTACACCTCATACACACGGGTGCAAAGAGCACAAACCAGCTGATGGAGAATGGCCCAGGCCGTGAGCAGGAGGCTTGCAGGAGCCGGCGTGCGCGTGGGCTGCAGGCGCGCGCCCCCAGCCTCAGCGCGATTAGAGGCATGGGCGAAGCGACGCCCAGAGCCCCCCCTCAGTGAGGCTCTTGCCGGCGCCCGGTGCCTGGAGCGGTGGGAGGAGGCGCCCTCACACACAGCTGGTGGGAATTTAGCTCACACGCTTTCTGGGAGGAGAGGCAGTCGTCTCTTTTTTACAAGCTCCCGTGCCTTTGGACCAGCGTCCCGGCCGCGAGGACGCCCTCTGTGTCCCTGCAGTGGGCCCGCGGGCGTGCGGTTGTGGCTGGAGCCGAGACGAGCCAAGGGTTTGTGGCAGCTGGCGCTCCTGCCGGGGTGCTGTTCAGAGGACCGCTGCGCCCTGCAGCAGGCTCCTCACCCCTCCTGCCCCCCAGCAGGCTGGCGGGGCCCGCTTTGCCCCCTGCCCGTCCCTCCTCTGCAGGTGCCAGGCACCCACGCTGGGCCCGTCTCCCTGGATTCGGCCTCTGACAGCCTAACCCACGCGTTTCCTTTAAGCTCATCTGAAGAACTTCTTCTTCTGACACGAGTCCGGACTGGGCCGCGGGCACAGCCATGTGCGGGCGTGCTCACGCACCGCTCTCTGCTGGAAGCAGGGCCCGCTCCCTCTCTTCTGCCCTGGCCCCCACCACAAACTCCTGGGTTCAGGGCTGGTGGAGCCACGACAGACGGTTCAGATCCCAGACGGGCTGTGCCGGGCGTCCCTGGAGGAGGCGTGGGGCTGGCGTTTCCCCCAGCGGGTGGCTCTCTGCACACCCTGAGCAGGAGGGCTTGTTCTGAAGGGTCAGCAATGCCACACCCCGCAGCCAGAGGCTCATGCACCCAGGGGGCAGCTCGGCCTTGGGTCCAGTGGGGTGGCCATAGGCATATGGGTATTCTGTTTCCACCTGCAGACTCTAATCCCATCACGTGTGGGCTCATGCGCACATACACACACACAAGCTCAAATGTGCACACATGCTCATATGTGCACACACACATGAAGGCACACACACACAAACACACACACATGCAGACACAAGTGCACACAAACACACAGAGGCACACACATGTACATGCATGTGCACACATGCACACACATGCACACATAAATACACACATGTGCAGACACTCCCGCACAGCTGTGTCTGCTCCTTGGCAGAGGTTGCAGGGGTGCATCCTGCTCCCCCCGGCGAGGATCCCCCACCATCTGCGTGCGGAGGAGGGGCTGCGGGGAGGTGCTGGGTGGCGTTTCTGGAAGTCTGGGCTCGGGTGGGTTTGGGGGTTTGGGATCAGGCACTAAGGCAGAGAGAGTGGAGAAGACGCGGGGTCGGGCATCTGCCAAAGTCGTACAAGGAACGTCACTTGAGAGAGAATCAGGGCCAGCTCTTGGTAAACCCACTTGAAGGCGAGTTACACGTGGGCTCTCTCAACAAGTGGCTGGTTTCTTGAAGCAGGGTTAGTGCTCCACCTCGAAAGTGAAAGCTTCCACGTAAGGGACCGGGCTGGGAAAGAGCGAGTGGAAAGCAGCCGTGACAGAAACGCGCAGCGCTCAGCACGGCTGGGCTGCGGCTAAGGCAGCGCTGGGAGGGAGAGCCGCAGCCCTCGCCGGCCACGCCGTGTCGCAGGCGGAGCGCCTCCCGGCGGGTGGAAGCAGAGCCAGCGGTGGGCTGCCTGCCGCTCAGGAAGTTCTGGTCTCCCCTCACAAGGAGGCTGGGAGTAAACGTCTGTTTACTGGGCCACGATATTGGTTCCGACCCAGACCCCTCATTCAGAACTCCTCCAGAGTCCTCAGCAC
>SJYT01060898.1:413271-472497 GCA_006410635.1 Cephalophus harveyi
CCAGTACTCTGGCCACCTCATGCGAAGAGTTGACTCATTGGAAAAGACTCTGATGCTGGGAGGGATTGGGGGCAGGAGGAGAAGGGGATGACAGAGGATGAGATGGCTGGATGGCATCACTGACTCGATGGACATGAATCTGAGTGATCTCCAGGAGTTGGTGATGAACGGGGAGGCCTGGCGTGCTGCGATTTATGGGGTCACGGAGAGTTGGACACGACTGAGTGACTGAACTGAACTGAACAGCCCTCTTTGAGCCATTTTCTTGGTGTCTGCCTCCTTTCAAAGCATCTTCAGCACTGGCCTGGGGAAGTCCCAGATCCTAGCCTTGGACCCGCCAGCCGCTGTGGGCAGGAGCAGGGCCAGCAGCAAGATGTACTGTGCTGACCGGGCCGAGCGCCGTGTGCGGGGGCGGGGGGCAGCCCGCCCGGGGCGCAGTCTCGGGACGTCCTGGTCTGTGCAGACTTCTTTGTAGAAGCAACACATGTGCCTGGAATCACGCAGCCCGCAGGGAGCGCGGCGGGCGCTGTGTGCGGCTCTTCCCTCCCTCCTTTCCAGGAGTCCTGTGAAGGGACAGCCTCACAGCTGAGCAGCTAGCTAGCTCACTGGTGACCGATGACCAGGCCCGCTCTGGTCGCTGGCTCGGCCCGGGCGCCTGTGTATGCCCAGGTTCAGGTCAGACATGACACGGTCTGACGGAGGAGGTCAGTTAATGGGAGCAAAGGTCGTGAGTTTATGTTAAACTGTCCCGGTATGAGCGCTCGATGCGTATTTGAAGGGCTTGGCGTGAGGGGGAGGACACTCTGCACCGTTCATGCCGTGCGGGGAGCCGTGCCCTCACCTCCTCTCTGGTTCTTGGGGCGTGAGGGGGAGGTGAGGGACCCCGGGTCGAATGGACCCCTCCGCAGCGAGCCTCGGTTCCGGGAAGAAAGACAGGCCTCCCTGAGAAAGGCGGCGTCCATCCGGGCAGCGGGTATGTCCGTCTCGTCTCGGGGCAGGGCGGGGTCAGGGCAGGCAGAGGCCCGCCTTGGGTCTGCACATCACATCACCCACCTTGTTCAGGGAGCTTGTGCTGTTTCCTGGCCAACACTTTCCTGGATCAACTGCCCAGCATCCCTCAATTTCCGCGCTCAGCTGTGACCACACCCTGACCCCTTCTGTCCTCCGTAGCCTGCCCAGGGCCCATGGGGCGGGGGGCTGGGCGCAGGGCTTGTGTGCCTCGAGATGGCTGGGGAACACGAGCGTCGTTCGCTGCCTTAACCAGTGTGGAGGCGAGGGTGGGGGGCAGCTCTGCCCTGCGGGGCGCCAGGAACCGCGTGCAAGTAACCGAGGAGCAACAAGCGCCGGTCCACCTGCGCAGAGCTGTCTGTTCCCATCGCCTGGCCCACCCAGAGGCGTGGGGGCGGGGGTGGCATTGGTGCCAGGGGGCCAGCTCGGCCCCTGCCCCGGCCCAGACTCTGCGGTGGATGTGCCCGTGAGGCGGCCGTGCTGGAGCTGGCGGGTGTGGGGTTCAGGCTGCAGACCGGAGCCCCGCGGCTCTGGTGCTGGGGTTGCCATGGCAGCGGAGAGGCGGGCTCAGGCAGGTGACAGGACCCTGGGCTCAGGCCTCCTCTCCTGTGGAGGTGGGTGTCCGGCGAGGTGCCCGAGAGCCCAGACCGCGGAGCCGTGGCCCTGGCGTGGCTGTGACCCTCGGGGCACCTGCCCCGGACCAGCGTCCGCAGCTCACACCATCCTCGGGTGTGTGACCAGGCCCGGGACCCACACGCTCACCTTGCTCACTGAACAGATTCTGCCTCATTCCTCTCTGAGTGGAGCCCCAGGTGGGGCGGAAGCTGAGCACAGTCTAGGGGCCAGAGGTCCAAGGTCAGGGCGCCCCGCTTCGGCGCGGGCGCGGTCGCGCGTTTTGTTTTGCAGACGGCGCCTTCCCTCTGTCCTGATGAGCCAGCAGGGCTGGGGTCCTCTTCTGCTAAGGGCTTTGGTTCCAGCAGGGGGCCTCCCGCAGGGCCCTCAGCCCCGCCCCAGGCCCCGCCCCCTGGGGACGCCCCGGGCTGGGCTTTAGCACGTGGATTTGGGGGACACAAGCCCGCAGCCCGTGACACGTTCTGTTTCTCTTCGTCGCTCACCCCATGGAAGCTGCGTCCAGGTCACAGGAGCCCCACCGCGCTGCGCCTCCACACTCGGTCATCGCCGGAGCCCAGTCGCACTCTCGTCTCTGCACGCTGGTGCCTAACCCCTTCCCGTAGGTGCGGACCTTAGCTCCTGTGGGCATCTGTATTGTGCTCCATGTACCAGTGTGGGAGCCCTGGGTTCGATGCCTGGGTTGGGAAGTTCCCCTGGAGAAGGGAACGGCTACCCACTCCAGTATTCTTGCCTGGATTGTGTGGTCCATGGGGTCGCAAAGAGTTGGACACGACTGAGCGACTTTTGCTCACTCTCTCACTTCATGTAGCAGAGGCAGGAGAAAGTGTGTCTTAAGTCTAATAAATAAAGCCGTCCGTCTGCGCCCGAGCCTCACCCACATCGTCCACTTGTGAGGTATCCAGACCAGGCACCGTCTGCGCACCGCGGAGGCAGCATCGTGCAGACGTAGGGCTCAGGCAGGCGGCGTCCCGACCTCTGCGTCCCTGCCTCTGTCTCTGGGCCTCGACGTGGCCGAGGTCGTGCTTCCCAGGCGGGCTCTCTGGGGGAGTTGGGTGGCGGCCCTGCTCGGGGTGCTCGCGGCGCCAGGCGGGTGGTAACGGGGACTCTGTCAGGACCGCGAGTCCTGCGCCCACCCCTCCCGGGCGGGCTCCGGGTCCTGCCCGCAGCCGGGTGGGTCCATCCAGGTCTCAGGAGAGCCGGCCCTGCTGCTGTGGCCTCGGCGTGCCCACCAAGCGGGTCCCGTCTGGGGCTCCTTCAGGGGGTGGTTCTGTTGAACTGCAAGGTTCTGCCCTGGAGTCTGTCGCCCAAGACCACCGAGACACAGAATCGATGCAAATAGCAAGAGGATTGATTGAACCGGCGCGCCGGGGTTCTGTCCTCCTCAAGCAAGGAGCGAACCCGGATGACAGTTACAGGACAGTTTTTAAGCACAAAAACCACACTGGGCGGGGAGGTATAGATACATCATGACTGGTCACAATACTGCTGACCTTTACAAGGATCGGCTCGTGAAGGTCTGGCGATATAATTCTGCGGATAACACACAGTTTACACAACTTGTTTTTCTGACTCTCTGGAAAGTCAAACCTTCCAGGTCAGGGTCTGTAAGTTACAAACCCTCCAGGTCAGGGTCTGTGAGTCACAAATAACAGAGATAACCTTTCAGTTGGTCTGGAAAATCCCTAAATCTTACAGGTTACTTCCTCACATCCCCCCTCCCCCTGCCGCTCCTGGCCTCACTCCTCCCCTGCACACAGCACCGTCCTGCTCAGAACACCGTTATGGCTCTGCGCTGCGGGCAGAGACTGCCAGCCGCCCTGGCGTGGTGTCCAGGCCTGCTGTGGCCTCACAGCGACCCTGCGGCCCCTCCTCTGCCCCGCTGGACTTACATCCTTGCCGACCGCATCCCGCCCTGGCCGCGCTCTTCCGTTTCCGCTCAGCCCCTCTCCGTCTGTTAGAATTCTGTGTATCCTTCCAACGTTGGCTCGAATACCACTTTTCTCTCTGAAGTTTCTCCCAGTTCCCCATCCCCGTGAGTCTCTCCTCTCTATTTTCCACCGATGTTTGCTGATAGCTCTATTATATAGCCATCACCGCTCAGCTTGGAGCCTCGCTGGCTGTAAGGGGTCAGGGGTCAGGGGTCAGGCGTCCTGGCCGGCCTCTGGGGGCCTGTCTGCGGCGGAGCAGAGTGGGCTGCGCGTGCTGTGTGAGTGGAGTCGCACGGCGTGCCGCTGTTCTCACTCGGCAGAGTGCTGTGGCTGTGTCTCCCTTTTGCTCACTGGGTTGTTATTGCTGAGAACTAGCCAAGCCGCAGTGTTGAGTCTCTCCTCTCTATTTTCCACCGATGTTTGCTGATAGCTCTATTATATAGTCATCACCGTTCAGCTTGGAGCCTCGCTGGCTGTAAGGGGTCAGGGGTCAGGGGTCAGGCGTCCTGGCCGGCCTCTGGAGGCCTGTCTGCGGCGGAGCAGAGTGGGCTGCGAGTGCTGTGTGAGTGGAGTCGCACGGCGTGCCGCTGTTCTCACTCGGCAGAGTGCTGTGGCTGTCTCTCCCTTTTGCTCACTGGGTTGTTATTGCTGAGAACTAGCCAAGCCGCAGTATGGACAGGCCTGCTGGACTCCCCTCACCCACTGGGCAGCATCTGGGCAGTTTCCAGTTTGCTGCTGTTCAGTGGCTCAGGCGCGTCCAGCTCTTTGCGACCCTGTGGACTGCAGCACGCCAGGCTCCCCTGTCCATCACCAGCTCCCGGAGCCTGCTCAGACTCCTGTCCATTGAGGCGGTGATGCCATCCAACCACCTCATCCTCTGTCGCCGCCTTCTCCTCCCACCTTCAATCTTTCCCAGCATCAGGGTCTTTTCCAACAAGCTGGCTCTTCACATCAGGTGGCCTAAGTATTGGAGTTTCAGCTTCACCATCAGTCATTCTTTCCAATGAATATTCAGGACTGATTTCCTTTAGGATGGACTGATTGGATCTCCTTGCTGTCCAAGGGACTCTTAAGAGTCTTCTCCAGCACCACGGCTTGAAAGCATCAATTCTTCTAGGAGTTCTTTGTAGATTCATTGGAATTTTCCACATGGAAAATTATCTTATCCAGAAATAGGTACAGTTTTGTTTCTTTTTCATATGTGTGCCTTGTATTTCCTTGTCTTGCCCCATTGCCCTGCTGAGAACTTTTAGCTCTGCTGGGATCAGTGCTGAGAGAGGACGTCCTCGCCTCATTCCTGATCCGAGCGGGAAGGGTTCTAGTTTCTCACCATTAGGTACAATGGCGGCTGTAGGGCTTGTATGGATAGATGTTCAGTATCAAGTGGATGAATATTCATCATAAAAAGGTGTTGAAGTAATTGATTTTCTTTGTATTAAACCAGTCTTGCACCCCTTTAATAAGCCCCATGCTGTGTAATTATTTTCATATATTGCTGGATCTTCCATGTTAATATTATCTTTTGGATCTTCATGTCAATATTCATGAAGGATATTAGTCTGCAGGGTTTTTTTTTGTGTGTGTGTGTGTGTGTGGCACAGTGTTTGTCTGCTTTTGGTTCAGGTTAATATTTGCTGCTGCTGCTGCTAAGTCGCATCAGTTGTGTCCAACTCTGTGCGACCTCATAGACGGCAGCCCACCAGGCTCCCGCGTCCCTGGGATTCTCCAGGCAAGAACACTGGAGTGGGCTGCCATTTCCTTCTCCAATGCATGAAAGTGAAAAGTGAAAGTGAAGTCGCTCAGTCGTGTCCGACTCGTAGCGACCCCATGGACTGCAGCCCACTAGGCTCCTCCATCCATGGGATTTTCCAGGCAAGAGTACTGGAGTGGGGTGCCATTGCCTTCTAATATTAGCTGCATAAAGTTAAATGGAAACTTTTTCCTCCTTTTCTATTTTCCAGAAGGGATTCTGTAGAACTCATACTGATTCTTCCTTAGACGTTTGGTAGAATTATCCAGGGAAATCATCTGGGTCAGGGCTATCAAACGATCTGCTTCATACTGGGCGAGCTGTGGTGGTTTGTGTTTCCAGGGATGGGTCCTCTCCATCCCAGTTGCTATGAGTCGGCGGGCGGGTTTGTTCCCGTGGGGGTCTGCGGGTCTGCGCTGCCGTCCCTGTTTCACCGCAGATGTTGATCGTGGCTGCTCCCCCTGTTTCGTTGTCAGTCTTGCTAGAGGTTTGCCAATTTCACTGATCTTCTCAGGGAAGCAGCTTTTGTTTTCACTCTCCTCTATTTTTACAGTGCAGTTTTATTGATTCCTTCTCTTTCCTTCTTTTTACTTATTTATTTTGCTCTGCTTTTTCTAGCTTCTTCATGTGGGAATTTATGTGATTGATTGGAGACTCTAAGTATTTAGTGCTAACATTTCACCCGGCGCCCCTGTAGCCGTGCCGCTTGGACACGGGTGCTGGCATGTCGTGTCTTCATTTTCACCCAGCTCAGGTACTTTCCCCCTGGATTCGCTTTGACCTGTGGCTTAGATACAAGTGCTGTTTAAGTTGCACGTGTCTGGAGACTTTTCTTGTTGGGTTTATGTTATTGATTTCCAGTTTCACTCCATTGTGATTGGAGAACATACTCTGAATGATTTTGGCTCTTTCCATTTTGCTGAGTTTTATTTGGACATGGTCCACCCTAGTTGGATGAAGACGCACATGTTTAAGAAGGTGGCGGAGATGATGAGAATGTGGAAACTTCTGTCAGTTTCTGCTCCTCCTGTTTGCAGCTCTGGTGTTCGCTGCATATACGTTTAGAATTGACATATCTTCTTGGCAGATTTACCCTTTCATCTTTATATTATGTCTATGTCCCTCGTAAGCTTCTTTCTTGTGAGGCTAATTCATGTGCTTTTCCAATAGCTGCTGCTGCTTTGCTTTGATTAATGGTATAGGTTTTTTATCCTTTTACTTCCGCTCGAACATTGGAGTGAGTTTCTTATTAACAGAATATATTTGGGCCATGCGTCTTTAATCCACTCAGTGTCTGTCTTCATTGGTTTACTTAACCTATTTATATTTAATGTAATTGCTGATTTATTAAGACTTAAACTCTTTTTTGTTTGTTTCCTTTTTACTTCCCTGGTGGCTCAGATGGTAAAGCCTTTGCCTTCAATGCGGGAGACCTGGGTTTGATCCCTGGGTTGGGAAGATCCCCTGGAGAAGAAAATGGCACCCACTCCAGTCCTCTTGCCTGGAAAATCCCATGGATGGAGGAGCCTGGTAGGCGACAGTCCACAGGGCCACAAAGAGTCGGACACGACTGAGCGACTTCACTTCACTTAAACGCTTATTTTTTGTTTTCTACCTGTTCTATTTTATCTGTATTCTTTTTCCTGCATCACTCTAGGGTGACAGCTTTTTCTCCATTTTGCTGTATCTGCACCTTTGCCTCTTGCTCACCTTTTTAGCGGGTGGTATAGACAGGACATCGTCTATACAGAGCTCAGAGTCTCCTGGCGTCGTGGTCTCGCCATTCTGAGTGGGGCAGGGCCCTCACCTCCGTTTGTGACTTTCCCCCTGTGTTGATAATTACTCTGAATATTCCCTCTGCATACACTGAGAGCGCGTCGTGGGGCTGCTTACTGCCCAGCATACCTTAGGAAGCCCAGGAGACGGGCGCTCATCACAGTTACCGAGTCTTTGCTTTTCATGCATTTCCCCCCGGATGTTCCACGGTTCCTTCTGTCATCACCTTATTTAGGGAGGTTCCTTCAGCAGCTCTTCTGGGGCAGGTCTGCTGGTAAAGCAGGCTCTCATTTTCACTCATCTGAGAATGTCTTCTTTGCCCTGCCATTCCTGAACTGCACTTTTGCCAGGCATCTGGATTGGCCGCCTGTCAGGATTGTGGACTGACAGCTTCTCCTTTTAGTTCTTGAAAAATGCCCTGTGGTTTGATGTGGCCCCTGGTTTCTGATGAGAAATCCTCTGCCATTTGAATCATGTTCCCCTGTAGCTAAGGCATCATTTTTCTGGCTACGTTCAACATTTTTTTTCTTTGCATTTAGGTCTCAGGAGTTTAATTGCCATGTGTCTTGGAGGCAGTTTGGGTCTGTCCTGCGTGGGGTGCTCGGCTTCTGGCATCTTCTGGTTGATGTCGTTCAGTCGCTCAGTCGTGTCCAGCTCTGTGACCCCACGGACTGCAGCACGCCAGGCTTCCTGGGCCTTCAGTGTCTCCCAGAATTTGCTCAAACTCATGTCCACTGAGTCGGTGATGCCATCCAACCATCGCATCCTCTGTCGCCCCCTTTTCCTTCTGCCTTCAAACTTTCCCAGCATCAGGGCCTTTTCAAATGAGCTGGCTCTTTGCATCAGGTGGCCAAGATATTGGAGCTTCAACTTTATCTCTTGCCAAAACTGAGAAGATTTCAGCCATGATTATTATTATTATTGAGTGGTTCTTCAGCCCGCCTTCTTTCTCCTCTCCTCCTGGGATCTTAGTTCTTTTGTTTTAGCCCCACAGCCAGAGGCTCTGTCCTTTTTTTTTCCGACTGTCTTCTCTCTGCTGCTGGCACTGGGTGATTTTTATTGTCCTCTCTTCCAGATCCCTGATTCGTCTCTCTGTCCCCTCCATCCTTCAATGAAGTGCATCCACTGAGCTGTGTATGTTGGTTATGGTATTCCTAGTTATAACATTTTCCCTTGGTCCTTTTTATTTCTTTACTGAGAATTCCCACTTTTCATTTGCTTTCCCGAGTGTTGGTGACTGTTCCCTGAGGCATCTGAATCATGGCTGCGTTGCGTCTTTGCCAGATAAGGCCAGCATCTCCGTGGTGGTGTCTGCGGAGTGTCCTTTGTTCAGTTTGAGGTTTCCTTGGTTTTGGCAAGAATGGTTTGCTGTGGAAGCCTGGGCGCTGGGTGCTGTGCTGAGACTCCAGATTTCACTGAGGCGTGTGTGGCAGCCGCGTTTTCCTGGCGCTGCCCTGCCGGGCGAGGGGTGGGGGGGCCCTGTTGCTGCCGGTGGCGGTAGAAGCCCGGGTGCCCCGGAGCTCCGCGGGCCCCGAGGGCCGGTTCCTGTCCGCACTGCTGGGCAGTGGGGTGGCTGGGGGTCTGAGCCCCGCCTGGTCTCCACTGGGGCCCGCGGAGCTGTGGCCCCCCGTCAGCCGCCCTGCCGACACTGGCAGAGTCCCTGGGCTCAGGAGGAGGGCGCCCACCCCCGGGCCTCTGCGGTGCCCGTGGGGGTGGAGCTGTTCTGTCTGGAGCTGCCCACTGGCTCCTCTCCCGACCCTCTCGCTGGAGCCAGGCGGCTTCGCTGGGGCCTGGCCGTCACCCGGGCTGCTGGTGACTCAGCTCCAGGGCTGAGATCACAAGCCAGGGAGGCCCCGGGGGCCCAGCGCCTGTCTCTTCGCCCCTGGCCGTCTGCTTTCCATGCTCTCAGCTGCCCACGTGTGCTTTCCGGGGCCCGGCCGTGCTGCAGGGGCGAGCGCGGCCGGCGTGTCTCACCATCTTCCAGGCGGGGACAGTCTCTCCCGGGGACGCCCAGCCCCCAAGCTGCGCCTTCCTCTGACTCTCTGCCCAAGCGCCCCGTTTCTGCCTGCTCCAGGACAGCTGAGCCATCTGGGCTAGGGGTTCAGCGCCCTTCTCACGGCCCATACAGACCCCAGAGTTGGCATGGCGCAGGCTTCTACGCTCTTCAGATAAAAATATTATCAAATCTCTGTTATTTAAGTTTTAACTTGAACTTTTTTCCACCAAAAGTTCTTCCTGTGCTCTTGACTCTGTTCCTGGTGGACGTCAACGTGGAGACCGGACTTTGGGGAATAAGACCAGGCCTGTTTTCTGGGTCCGAGGTGCTAGATACTTCGCTCGTGTTGCAAATGTGCTTTCGCTCGTGGGTCTTCTGGGAATGGGCCGGGGACAGCCACACGAGCAGATTTGAGCAGATTTCACGTGGGGCGCTTTCTCGCCGAGCCTGTCACGTGGAGCACGCTTGCTGACAGTAAGCGCATTGAATCCTGAAGCAGGGGCGGCAGTGCCCGGGGGCTGGTCTCCCTGCAGGGCAGAAGCTGAGCTGCCCACGGCTGCACTTGGTCCAGCTCCCGCTCAGGAGAGGGCCACGGGCTTCCGAGACCTGGAAGTGACCCAGCTGTTTGAATCTTGCCGTTCATAAATTTTAAAAAATGTTAGGTTTGCATTTGAAAATTACTGAAGTGTGTTCATGAAGGCAGCTTATGTGCGAGACGTTCTTCTAATTCTGCCTAGAAAACGTGTTCTCGGCGAGCTGTGGACCTTCTTGCTCCCCGCTCACGCACACACGTAAACAAGCACGGCCGTCCTGATGTGAAGATTTTTGGTAATGTGTTTCTGTACAGGGCATAAAAATATATCTCTGTAATTACATGATATTTAGTGATTAGATAATTATGGATAATTGCGTGGGGTAGTTCTAAGTGCTGAAGTGTTACCATAAGATCTAAAATGTACAAATTGCATAATAATTATTCTTGGGGGTTATTTGGTAGTTCTGAGCATAATTATCATGTGATCTGCAGTGCATGTAATTAATGCATAGGCACATGGATTTTGCCTTCATAACTACTTCGCCCTTGTTATAAAGCTCTTTGTCATAACATTTGAGTATTAAATATAACGTAATTGGCTCCCAGATACAGTACATTAAGCCCCATGATAATTGCTTTCATAGTAACAATAACCCTTATTTCATTTCCAACGTGTGGCTCTTAGGCAGGTCATGGTTGCAGGGAGCAAATGGCCAGGACGTGGCGGCCGCGGGCAGGCGAGTGGCGCTGAGCGCTGGCCGCGGCTCTCTGCTGGGTGAGGAGCACCTCCCGTGGCCAGGCCTCCCCAGGTGGAAGGGTCGCGTCTTCCCCGTGGACGGTCTATCTGCTGGCCGCGGTGCGCACCTCCTGTCCAGCCCGGCCCCTCCCTGCCTGTGTTGTTCATATAGCAAAGCACCCGCCACGTTTCTGGTCTAGGGTGGAGGGCTGGGGCTTGATAAGGAGAAGAGCTCGTAAGAAACCGCAGACAGGGGCCTTGGCCGATTGCTGAGACGGCGGGAAAGCACCCGCAGTGTGACTCGGGGACTGCGGCCGGGCCTCTGGCTCGGCCTCCACGCTAACACCGTGCCCACCACTCTCTCTCCAGGTCTCACGTGGCAGGATGACTACACCCAGCGCGTGATGGCCCGGGAACTCGCCAGCCTTCCCCAGACTTACCCGCGCCACCCTGAGGCGTCCAGCCCCGCCAGGTAAAGTGGACCTGCTCGTGTCTCTTCCCTGGCCCGTGTCCACCAGCCCTCTCCTTGTTTCATGGAGCAAAGAACCCCGTCTCTCTGGTGTAGATGCTCCGGGAAGTTGGGATGTGGGGAAGGGACAGATGGGACTCCTCCCACCACAGGTTCCGGGCCCCCGGGGAGGGTGTGACGGGGACCCTCCCACGAGAGGGTGGTCTCAACAACGGACATGCCCAAGGGTCTGTCTCCCTTCCCGGGACCCTTGGAGAGTCTGCATCTCCAGAGCCTTGGTTAAAAGCAGGAGGGTCGAGAATTCTCATTTCCCAGTAAGAATTTATGCTCAGTTCAGTACAAAAAACAAATTAAATCATGGAATCTGTGTTCAGGCCCCCAGCACAGCAGCCTGTGAGAGCCGGATTTGTTCCACCTCATCGTCTCTGCACGCGTGCAGAGGGTGTGGACGTTCTGCCCACTCGTGCAGGAGGACACCGTCCCGGGGAGGGAGGTGGCCCACGGGCAGCATGCAGGAGCTGGCTGCCGTCCCCGAGCTGACAGGCGGCTGCTCCTCAAGGTCAGACAGCAGGGAAGGGACCGCCCCCTCGGCTTAGCGGGGACGCGCACCGTCTGCCCACAGCCTAGGGTGGAGTGATCCCAGTGCAGAAGCATCGGCCTCCTCCTGCCTGCTCGGTCCGTCCAGCAGAGGGGCCGCCAGGCCGCCGGGTCCCGCGGAGGCCACGCGCCAGACGCGAGAGCACGTTCGCCGGGCGGCCCTGCCCGGCCAGGCTGTGCGCGTCTTGAGGGTGGTAGGAGCGCTGCCTCGTCGTCCTCGCCGGTCTGTTGAGCTTCATCAGCGAGAAGCTGCCTCGGGGTCTGTTCTGTAAAAATAACACTCAAAAAGCAGCCAGGCTGTCCGCTTTCATCAGGGCGCGTTCACACGCTTCGCGTTGGCCTTTGAGCGACGCGCGGGCGCTTCCCACAGCCCGCAGCGCCCTCCTGCCGGTGCCGCGGCTCCTGAGCGGGCTGCACCGTCCCAGGCAACCTCGACGCCACCGGGGAGGCCAGGGCACAGGGTGCTGGGAGGACCGGGATGCGCGGCAGGGACGGCTTCCCTGGCCGGACAGGCGCTGAGCGAGGGGAAGGCCAGGCCGCCGTCACAGCAAGAGTGTTTCCAGAGAGAGCGCCCGAGAAAGCAGACGAGGGCAACACCGGGTGGCCACGTTCCTACCACTGGTGATGCTGTTGCTTAAAACAATTGCCCTCTGCTATGAAAAATAACGTGGCTTTTTAGATTACAATGAGATTAAAA
This sequence comes from Cephalophus harveyi, assembly GCA_006410635.1. Taxonomy (NCBI): domain Eukaryota; kingdom Metazoa; phylum Chordata; class Mammalia; order Artiodactyla; family Bovidae; genus Cephalophus; species Cephalophus harveyi. The sequence goes on from SJYT01060898.1 coordinate 425,397, forward strand.
GTTAAAAAAATACACATGTGAAGAGGTGGGAGTTTTCTACATGAACTTCCTGTGCACGATCTGTGTGCATATAGAAGTGTTTCTGTATGTTTCTGGGCTGTGTCTCTCCGTATGGAGTCTTCTGTGTAAGGCTGGTAGCTCTTCACGTGCCCCATTCTGGAGAAGCAGATTTGTGGTCTATTCCACCCGTCAACAAGGTGTGGTCGCCAGTGGAACTGGGCTCAGCCTCCTGGGCTGGATGGGTCATGTCTTTCTCAAGGGTGTTGAACCCGAATAAACCAACCGTCTGGCTGTAAAGGCGGAGCCTCGTGCCAGGGGTGGCCGCTGGGATGCTCCCCGGTAGCTGCCCCCCCATACTCCACCCCAGGAGACGGGCTTCCTGGCAACCAGCAGCGTTGGCCTCAGGCTTGGCGGGTTTGGGCAGACTCACCCCTGGCTGGCGGGCAGGGCTGGCAGCACACCCGCCTTTCTGCCAGTGCCACGGCCGCTCGGACCCCCGCTCTGCCTCTTCCGGCCCCCCTCCCTAGACCAGCCATTCTCCGCCCCGAGCTTGTGGTACTCCTGGTTCTGCGGTGTCTTTGCAAGGAGCTCCCTTACTGGGGATGCCGCGTGTCCCGTCGGGCGTCTGCTGGTGGTTCAGCAGCCGGAAGGGGAATCAGTGTTTGTCAGGAAACATACATCCACAGAGAATAACACATGTGACTACGCATGGAATAACGTTCCTTCTTTTCAAAAACCTTCTGCTAAACCTTTCTTTAGAGTGGAGTTGTCCGCTGCCCAGTACGTATTTTAAATGACCTCTCTACCACGTCCACTGTCTCCTCAGGTTATTGGTGAAACACGCTCGCAGGTCTCACTGTGTGAATCTGGAGCACTCGCGTTTCTGCAGAGCACTCTCATCCTTTTCGCAGGGATTCCCGAATGTGCTGACTTGGTGTGATCACAGTGCCGCGTTATCACTTAAAACCTGCTCATTGCATGTGTGGTTATTACACTTTCCCATCGACGTCTACCTTTACCCTTCAACACAGTTTCTAAAAAGGGTTATCCCTGGCTTTTCCTCTTTCTACTATCATTGGATTTACTGTTGTTTCTTTTTTAAATGAAACTCTTGAGCTGGAAGTCTGTCCTCACTCTTTCATCACTGAAGGCCGTGCGTTTGCCTGTGAGCGTGGCTCGGGCGTCATCCTGCAGCGGCAACGGGCTGTTCGCCTCTGTTCTCGACTGCCTGCCGCTGCGGTTGTGCGCCCTGCGGGAGCAGTGAGTACAGGCTTGCGTTTTGTCCGAGTCGTGTGTCCTTTAGACTTTAAATTACTGTCTGCTTTTACTGCGTTTTCATCAGAGAATGTGACACGTTCAGCTTTTTCTTTTTAGAAATTTGGGATTTCTTTGTGGCCTAGTTTGTACCACGTTTATTAATTTTCAGTGGATGCTTAAAAACCTTGTATCCACTATTTAAGAGAACACATTTTTATAGATGGTTAAATTAGACATAAAATTTATAACTATGTATAAATTGTTCAGAGTCAAATTCTTTATTTATATTTTGACCCATTGAAACGTCTCGGGCAAGCCCTTGTTTCCGAAAGTCGTGCTTCTGTTTCCAGTGTATTTTGCTTCACACACTGGGGTTCTGACGTCAGCTCCCGGCACCCCCTCCTCACCGTGGGCGTCACACCTGCTGTGGTTCAGATGGAGCCTTTGTCGTCTGGATTGCTCTGTGCCTTGATCCCACTTTTCCGTGTTCGGTTTTGCCACACCGTGTCCTCTGGGTTCTGTGCCTAATTCATCCTCTGAAAGCCTGCCCTCTGGATGCTCTGATCGGCGGGGGGCATTTTTAGAGCCCCTGGGGCATCTCCGTGAGACCCCTAGCTTCTCTGCCCCTTCCTCCCCCCGTGACCGTGACTGCTTCCGTCACCTTTGGGGTTTGTAGCCGAGTCTCTCACTTCACACTCGGTCTTCTGCAGTGACAGGTCTGAGTCACTCTTGGTGGAGGAATCCCACCTTTGGGTGCCCCGCCTCTGTCCCGGCGCAGCCCTGGCAGCTGGCCTGGACCGTGTCCAGGGGGGCGTCCAGCCCAGAGCTGTTGCCTGAAGAAGGAACAGGTGAGCGATCGCGTGACGCTTGGGTGCCACAGGGTCACCGCAGTGGCCAGCAGCCTGCTTGCCCTGCGCTCCACTGAGGGCGTGACGGAGCCGCGAGCTCTGCTTCCATGAAAAATAAGACGGTCAGAAATAACCATTTCCAAAAATAAACGGCGGTTGGATGGGTTAGGGTTGTGGACAGAGGGAGTGAGAGCCAGGTGCGGTGTGCTCTTTGCAACAATTCTGCTTATAATTCGGAGTTTTTCCTCTAGCAAACTGAGGGGCAGCGTAGAGCAGCCCGTGTGACCGGAGCCTGGCGGTCAGCGCAGGGAGTGGGAAGGTGACGGAGGAGGCGGCACGCTTGCTCTTCCGAGGTAGAAAATGGACTCTTACAAGGTTTTGATCCGCCTAAGAGAATGACAGGGTGGAAGGCAGGCTGCAAGCTGATTCCCGCGGCACCTCACGGCCTGGTGGCGGCCGGGCCGCCGCTGTCACGTGTCAGTGTCGCAAACAGTCCTCGGCGCAGACCCGGGAAGATGAATGAGACAATTTACAGGCACGTTTACGAGGTGGCTCTGTGTGCATCGATTAGCAATTAGTGAGAAAAATAGACAAAGTACCAGAAACGTAAATTGACTTCAGTTAAATTACTCTGACAACACAGAACATGAAATTTCATCCATTAAAAAATGGTCAGGTAAGCTACAGCCATGATTTGAGATGCAAAGAACCATGTGGCTCCTGATCGTTTACATCCTATTAAGTCTGAGCCAATGTAGCTCGAAAAGGCTTCAGAAATAATAACAGGACAGTTTCGTTAACTGTGACAATTAAGCTCAAATGTGAAGGTTTTCTGTAGGTCCCAGTTTGCATGAAATACGCACGGGTACCGAGCCCCTCACACCATGGCCCGTTCTTGAGAACCAGACTTTCCCTGTGAAAACAGCGGCCCGGAGCCTGTTCTCCGTGACCCCGAGTGGGAAATCACACCCACCTGCACCGCACACACTGCTGGAGTGTCCGTCGCTCCGTCGTGTGTGACTCTTGTGACCCCCATGGACTGTAGCCCGCCAGGCCCCTCTGTCCATGGGACTTTCAAGGCAAGAAGGCTGCAGTGGGTAGCCATTGCTTTCTCCAGGCGATCTTCCCGACCCAGGGATGGAACCCAGGTCTCCTGCACTTCAGGCAGATTCTCTATCATCTCAGACACCAGGGAACATTCCTAGAGTGTGTCTAAACCACAGCAAAGACCCACATGGAGGTGACAGATGCTTGTTACAGGTGTAGGTAACAGTCACGTCTGGCGCAGAGTACTTAAAACCTTGCTCCCTGGTCACTGAAAGTGGATCTGGTTGTTAGTAACACAGCCTCACCCAGCACCTGCACAACACACAGACACACACAGGCACACATTTGGCTATATACACATACACACTTAGGAACACACAGACACACACACATAGACACACATGCAGACACACAGACAAATAGACACACAGGCACATAGACACACAGGCACATACACTTAGACACATACACACTTAGGAGCACACAGACACACATACACACAGGTACATGCACACAGAGACACACAGACACACACACAGACACACACAGGCACACACACTTAGATACATACACACTTAGGAACACACAGACACACACATACATACAGGTACATGCACACAGAGACACACAGACACACACAGACACAGACACCTAGACACATACATACGAGATGCTCACGTAGAGGAAGCTCGGCTTTGACTGCGGTTTCCAGGCACAACCAGAGCTGGCATCATCGTGAGACCCAGGATGCGCCAGGCCTCACCCTCTCACCGGGACGATGGGTCAGATCCCTCCTCTCAGGTTGCTGTCCGAGAAGACCCCAGGCCGGGGGGCAGGGGGCTGGGCCCTCGAGCCCAGTGAGCTCCCGCCCAGGCGCCCAGGGAGCCCCCCTTGGTCAGGTGTGAACCGTGCAGGCTCTGGTCCCGGGGAGCTCGGAGAAGGGGCAGCGGTGGTACGGGCTCCAGAGCCCTGACCCTCGGGGCTCCGGGGCCGGCGCGGGGCTCCCACAGGAGACCCAGGCAGGCGGGCTCTCCCCTCTGCACACAGGCTGCAGGCTGCCTTCAGCCGTACAGCGAGGCCGGCCCTGCCCTCAGCCCCCGGTGTGCAGAGGCAGCCTGTTCTCTGTTCCTCACTGTGTCCACACCCTTCCCGCACACTCCGCCGCCCTCCCCGCCTGGCTGGGAGCCCATTTCTGCCCGCCCTTTCCTGCAGGTATCCTGACTTTCACCATACTTGATGCATTTGTAAGTAAACATGAAAATCCAGCTGTTCCTGCAAAGCCACGTCTCTGCAAACACAAACACCAGGGGAAGGACGGGACAAATAAGGCAGTCATCAGACGCGCACTCACCCTCGGCCCGGACTGGGGGCGCTGCCTCTGCTGGGGGGCCGGGCTAGCCTCCTCCAACCTCTGGGGCACTTCCGGCAGTTAATGCGAAAACAAGCACAGCTGAAACCCAGCGTTTACTTGTGTGAGCGTCAAGGGCACGCAGCAGCCGCCAGGACGCCAGGTCCACTGGCCGCAGTTTGCGGCTCTCGGTCGCCACCCGCCTGCCAGGCGCCTGCAGAGCGAGCTGTGAGCCGCATGCGGCCGCCTCGGGAGCCTGCCCGCTCCTTCGCCCACAGACGGCGCCTGCAGTTGTCCGAGTCCGACAGGGGCCGAGTACTGTGTTTTACATGATTTTAAAATGCATTTTCATTAAAGAAAAAGGAAACAGGACATTTTTTTTTCTCGAGTGAGTTCATGGCCTGCGTCACTGCCTTTCACCGCAGGCCGCCGTTGGTTGTCCTAAACTCACCCCCAGTGACAGCAGAGTGGTCACAGGGCCGCCCCTCCTGATGCTGGAGAGGTGCCCTCTGTGAGGTCAGCTGTGGGGACACGGGTTCTGCACTCACTTGATGTCACCTGAGCCTACCACGTGTTTCAAGCTCATTTGTTCAGCGGACGCTGCTTCCAGTGCTGACTGTGGCCGAGGCCCCATGCAGAAAACCCACAAGAACAAGGTCCCTTCCTCCAGGCAGCTTCCCGGGATTGCTGCCTGCCTTTTGTGGTCACACTGGGGCGCCAGGAGGGCCCGGGGTCATCTCCCCGTCAGCTGACTAGCAAGCCGATGCCCCACAGACCCTGTGGTCCCCGCTTCCGGGAGGTGGGTGAGCACGACCTTCTCACCCCGTGTGCCCGCTCCTCGGCACCGGGTGGGGAGCGGAGGGGGGCCACTGACAGACAGGCCCAGGGCAGGGGGCGGCGGGCCCGGGGCTCGCCAGTCTCCCCTCCCCGCCCAGGGAGCCTCTCTGCCGCCGAGGTTCTCCCTGCACTTAGTAAGTCCTGGCCGACTCCCCCCTCCGGCTTGCCTCTGCCCCCAGTGGCGGGGCGGCTGCTGAGAAAGGAAGTCGGGGTCGCTCACCAGGTCCCCCTGTGTGCCAGCACCAGGCTTGGGTGCAGACAGGGCCCCGCCATGGGCGGTGTGAGCGACGGGTCAGGCCCTCGCCGCCTGGCCTGGCGCCTGCGTGCCTGTGCGGCCCTGCTGCCCCCCTGCCTGCCGCGGGCCCCGTGGGTGGAGCCGGCGCTGTGCCCGAGGACCGCCTGACGCCTCCCTCTTCTTCGCAGGAGCTCGAAGCAGAGCGTCCCGGACGAGCGGAGCCTCAGCCTGGAGGGCGGTGTGCTGGCCGAGGCCCTGCAGCGCTACCTGTCCTACCTGGAGGCCCTGTCCCAGGCCGCCGCCGCTGACGCGCTCCCGGGGCCGGAGCTGGACAGGCCACCTGCCCAGGTGAGCCTCGCAGCCCTCGGGTTGGGGTGGTGACCCTCGCGGCCCCGGGGTCGGGGCGGTGACCCTCGCGGCCCTGTGCTCGGCGTGTTTCGTTGTCCAGGCGCACACAGGGGACGTTTCCCGTGCCTGCGGCCCCTCTGGGCTCTCCCCCCGTGTCCCGGGCGAATGGGGGCCGGGGTGGAAGGCCCTGAGGGCCTGTGTGCACCCCCGTCCTCCTGCGGCCCCCAGCAGCTGAGTGCCCTCCAACAGACGTGGGCACTTCTCCTTCGGGGCGTCCTGTGTGCCAGCTGTCAGGCCCTCAGGTGGGAGTTCCTCCTGCAGCGGGGCCCGTCTGCTCTGGAGCTCTCCGGGCCTGGAAGCCCACGGAAAAGAACTGTTTACAGACGCAACGAGCAGTCTCGTAACCTTCCGGATGGGAAAGAAGGCGTGCTTTCATGACAGCCGGCTAAAGCGGCGCTGCCAGCTTCCGCCTTGCCTGGGGGAGCAGGGCCTAGAGGTGGCATCCGGGGCCCTCACGCATCCCGAGGAGGGACTCGGGGGGCAGCACCCAGGTCCGCGTGCTCGGGAGCGCGGCGTGTGTGACAGCCGCAGTCCCGCCGCCCGCCTGCAGAACTCGGCCTTGGGTCTCACCCAGAGGCCGCCCGGAAGGCGGAGGAACACCTGGAGCTTTGGTCTGGTCACTCCCCCAGCCCCGCCCCAGGCTGCGCCCGGGGCCCCAGAGGTGGGTTGGGGCACTCCGCAGCGCTGTGTCCCTCCGGCCAAACACGCCCCTTTCCGCAGCCTCAAGGTCGGCAGCTCTTCCGTGTTTGTAACTCCCAGAGAAGGGGCGCTGACTCGGTTCCCTGGGCTCCGCAGCCCGAGCGGCCCGCGTCAGCCTGGTTCTCAGACCCCTCCCGGCTTCGGGCTCTGGGGCCATGCAGGGCGACCGTGTGGGGCGCGGGGCGGCCGAGTGCAGGGCCGGGAGGGGAATCGCACAAAGAGGGAGTAATGTCATCCCAGTTGCTGGAGGGAACTTGGGCCTGTGAAGTGACCAACCCCCAAGCCACACCCCAGCACCCTGGTGTGAGTCAGCCCCACAGCGAGATGTGTATAAGAGACAGGGTACGAGGGGGGGCGTTGAAAGCTCTCGCCTGCGGGCTCCTCGGCGCAGGCCGCACCCCTACTGGCCCGGCCGCATGGACACTGTGTATTTCAGTGGATGCAGCAGCCCACTCCAGCATTCTTGCCTGGAGAATCCCGTGCACAGCGGAGCTTGGAGGGCTGCTGTCCATAGGGCCGCACAGAGTCGGACACGACTGGAGCGACTTGGCATGCAGGCAGGGCTGCTGAAGCGAGCACCACACTGTGTATTTTAATGCTAAACTCGGGTTTTCCACCTTGCACTTTCTGTGAAGCAGACACCGAGCTGGGTACTGTGGGGCTGCATCGACGCCAGGACCCTGTCCTGGGGGCCGGCGGAGGGCAGTGCACGGGTGCCCGAGGTTCCGACGTTGCGGCTCCTCCGCGGGCGCCGTGCCGCCTCGGGAGGCCACTCCCCTTCTCTGTCCTCCTGGATCCTGCCGGGTCGGTGGGCGGTGATGGTCCAGACGTCAGTGGGCGGATGAAGCTCTCAGCCCCGGGCTCAGTCCACTGTAGTTTATAGAAGTGGTCATCCCTGTTTTAGAGACAAAACGGAAACCAGGTCAAGTCTGAAAGCCATCTGCTGGATGCTCAGAGGCGTGCTTGGCTCCACGAGAGACTCACAGGGGTGCGGCCTGCTCACGAAGAAAATCTGATCTGTGCCCCCGCCCGCCCAGCACCCAGGGGCGAGGCCGCTGCCCGGCACACCGCAGGCTGGGCTGGACTCCGTCTCCTCTCACACAGGAAGCCAGCCTCGCTCCTCGCCTTCTCGGTGCTGGGGATTTGAGAACTTAAAACAGAAATCGCCTGGGGCTCCCTCCAGGGGCCCGCGAGTCTTTTTACCAGCCCGGCCTCGGCTCCGGCCGTGGGCGTCCGACTCCGACGTGGGGACCCCGGGGCGGGTGCCTGGGCGGTGGGCGCAAGCCATGGGTAACGAGCAACCCGCGTGGAGTGCGCGCGACGGGGAGGCGGGGACGCGGCACTCCGTCAGCGACACGCGGGAGAAGCCTGAGCGGAAGGTGGTCCGGTCAAGTCTCCCCGCGAAGCAGCTGGACGGGCCTTGCTGCTGAGGTGCTGGTGGCGCCGAATGAAGCCTTGAGCCCAGGTCCTGGCGGCGCGGCGGCCCGTGGCAGTCAGTCCCGAGCCCGTCGGCCCGTTTCTCATTCAGTTTGGGGAGCTCTGTGGCGTGAGCTCTGGCACCAGAACTGGAAACACACGTGGCCAGCGTTGCCCCCTGGACCCCGGGTGGCTGTCGGCGCCCAGGAGACCGGGGTTAGGCGTGACTGCGCCCGGCGGGGCGTGGGAGGTGGGGCCTCGGTCCTCTGGGAGGGGCCGTGGCGATGTCCAGGAGCAGGGGCTCAGCTCTGCCCGCCTCTCGGGGCCCAGGCTCTGACCCTGGGATTCCCGCAGAGCCTCAGCGCCTGCCCCAGCTCGGAGGGCCCAGCCCCGGGCGGGCTGTCCGGCACCCGCCCCATCGAGGGGGAGCCGCCGCTCTCTGCTGGCACCGGTCGTTCCTCCGGGGGCTGCGCCCTGCGCCCTGGGTTGCCCGTGAGAGGACGCCCGTGCCCCAGGCCTCTGTCTCAGGACACACGGCTGCCGACACACCACGGTCCTGTCCAGCCGCCTTCCGCAGCCACCACCGGCCAGCAGGTCTGGCTTCTGCGGGCTTTGGAACGCCCAGCCAGGAATGGCGGCGCCTGGGGTCCTGCCTGGGCCGCGCCGGGTTGTGCCGCTGCTCCTTGCGGTCCCGCGGGCCCTTCCCCGCTCAGAAGCGCCTGGTTTGCATAACAGATTCTGTGCTCATCTCACCACGCGGTTGTGTGAGCACGACGGTCACAAGGATGGCTCAGAAAAGGGGCACCTGGCGGCTTAGGGCTCGGGCATTTTTACGCTGTGTTGAGATAGCGGCTTCTCCACATTGGCTTCTGGCTCAGGCGTTTTTATTCTGTGTGAGACAGGTGCTTCTTGATATGTTAAAAAAAGGTGCAAAAGTCTAGAAGTTATCTTCTCTGTCCAGGGTTTAACTGAGGAGAAAGCCCCGGTCACGTCTCCGAGAGCTGACGTGGACTCGGGTGTGAGAAGCGTTGGTGCAGACCCGGCCAGGGCTTTGGGCAGTGCTGGCCAATCTCCCCACCCCTGTCAGCTGAAGACGTATCTCAGCCGGAAGCGTAAGCTTTCTATACCGATGATGCACCCAGTCTCCAGTGGACTGCTTGATGAATCCTCTTTCGTGTGCATGCGTCATCAAACATGTAGCTGTCACGATCGTCAGAGAAGACCCGTGAGTTTATTGTGCTGAACTGTGTCGTTTAGTACTAATGGACTGGCTGAACTCGAGCCGGATGGGCACATGGGGTCAGGGGCTTCCCAGAGGATGGGCGTTGGACTAACAACCAGAAGTCAGCAGCTGAAGATGTTTGGATGATCTCAAAGGGCAGAATGTCAAGAGGCCACCCCAGCCCACTCTGACAATAGGAACAAGCCAGGTGAGCTGCTAAACCATAGCCTCAAAGGAAAAAGCCCAGGGAGCTGAGAATACAAAGAGCCCTGAATGAACTACATTCAGAAAGGCAGGAGATCCTTCTAGGGAAGAAGAGACCCAGAGACTTCCCTGCAGGCAGGGACCATGGAGGGACGCGGGGAGAATGCGCTGAGGTTTTTAAGGAGCTGTTTTCAGTGGAGACTAGCGTGAGGGTAGAGCCCAGAGTCAGGCTGCACAGAGCACCAAGTGCCTGAGACAGGAGCTGCGAGAAGGGACAGGCGCTGAGAGATGTCCTTCCAAGGGGCGCCAAGCCCTGCTCAGCACACCTCACCCCTTGAAAGCTTTGGATGAGGCAGCATGGTGGAGAAAGATTGATGTGTAGGGTGCAGAAAGCCAGGGAAAGAAGTTTCTTGCTCATGTCGTGTGGAGCTGTGAATCAGAGAGAGCTCCAGGTTCAGAAAGCTGGCAGCTGCCTGCAAAGCATGAGGCAGCACTCAAGGCTGACTCCAGCTTGGACTTGAGCCCTGAGCCTGCCCTCAGCATTACTGTGGGGAGGAGTGACCGAATCTGACCGACTCGGCAACAAAGTCCTCACCCATTTCAGTGACAGATTCCATGGACTTGGACGGAGAGAAGAAGGGTTAAATATGATTTGCTTTGGCCTCCATTGCTTATTCATGCAACAATCAAACATACAATCCCAATTATGTATGACTGATCCAACATACAATCAGAAGTCGGGAGATGCGTGAAGGAATAGCAAAATGTCACTCTGGTCGAGAGAGTAGAGAGTTGATGGAGGAGAGGCAGATATGACTCAGGTGTTGGGATTACTAGAAAAAGACATCTTAATAAGTAAGGTAAATATGTTAAAGGATTGAGTGGGAAAGGTGAAAAAGCATAAATGAGCAAACAAAATTGCAGCAGAGAGATGGAAACAGTAAAAAAGAAGCAAATGGAAATGCTAGGAATTAAAGGAAGATCAGAGGTGAAGAACTCTTCTGAGGAGCTTAATGACAGACTAGCCACAGTAGAGAGAAGACTCAGTGAATTTCAAGTCAGGTCAGTAGACATGGTCAAAAATAAAAGAAAAAGTACAGAGAAAGCGTGCGAAGTGGAACAAAGCCCCCGAGACACGGGGTGCAGTGTTGAGCAGGCTAACCTGTATGTTTGGGATCCTACCTGGCAAAGAGGAAGAGGAGGAAGCAGAAAAAATAGGTAAAGAAGTAGTGGCTGGTATTTTTCCAAAAACTGATAAAGCTAATCAAAACACAGACGCAGGAAACTTACTGAGCCTCAGGCAGGATGAATACAGAGCAAACAAAATCTAGGCATATCATAAGCAACTGGGGGAAAAGCACAGATAAGGAGAAAATCTTAGCAGTATCCTCAGGTAAACAGATGCCTTACGTCCGGGGGCTGTTTATAAGGACGATGTCTCGCGTCTTGTTAGCAGACCAGAAAACGGGAACCAACAGAAAGGGGACAGAACCCTGTCGACTTGAATTCTGCACTGTTCACAAGTGCAGGGGGAGCGGGGAGAGCCTGTGTCTGGAAGCCTCATGCCTCAGACGTGCCGACAGACATTCTTCAGCTCAAAGAAAATTGGCGCAGAGATGCCAGTATCTGCTCAGGGGAAGAAAACAGCCAGAAATAGTAAATTGGCGAGCAACCAGGAATGAGAAACCCACATAATACATGTAAATTTCTGGACAAAAACAATTGGATGTTTAAGGCAAAATAATTAATACGCACCGTGAGGTTTTTAGCTTATGTGGAAGAAAAGTACGTGACGGCAAGACCTCAAAGCCTCGGAGGAAGACTGCAGTTAGGTGGGAAGCACAGAAACTTGGGCCTGGAGTTCCTGTTCAGCTTTCAGTAACTTTCATTACTTTCAGTAAAAATAGTGTTTATTTCTTTTAAGCCAAAGCGAGGTCCCCAAGTCGCCTCCTCCAGACCCAGCTGAGCACAGTTCTGCACCTTCCAGCAGGCAGCCTGCTGGTGGGGCCCGCTTCCCTGGGGCTCTGCCCGAAGCTAGGCCTGGGGCCGCATCTCGGCTGGGCCCCTCCTCCCCAGAGAGCTTGTCTCCTAATCCAGGAAATGAGGGCAGTCATGTCTCTACGCGAGGGTGGCTGAGAGGGTCAGAAAGAAGGGAAACACGTCAAGTCAAAGCCCGGCCTGGCCCTGGCGCTCGGCAAATGCCACCCATGCTGCGACCGTCATCCCGAGTCCTCCAGGCGCACCCTGCAGGCGGCACGCCTGCGCCCACCTCGCGCTCACCTGGGCGCATAGGAGGCGGCGGCTGCCTGCTTCGGAGCATCCCCTGGGCCTTCTGACCGCAGGCGTGAGGCTGTGGGTGCTGCTGCGGAGGACGGAGCGGGAGGAGGGTGCGCTGGAGCAGAGGTGAGGGAGGGTGGGGGGCGGACACCACACACGCTTCCTGTCGTCCGTGGTCTTTGAGACCAGTTCCAAGCCACTTACTGTGACATCACGGGCAGATGTTCAGAACTGAACACCCAGGCTTCGCGTTGCTGTAAGCCTCCTGCGGAAATCGTCGCCCCTGTGGTTTGGAACTTAACACCCCTTCAACCTCAGATTTCGTGAGCTCTAGAAGCTGATAGCATGCACAGCAGAGTCAGCACAGGCACCGTGGTCAGAGAGGGGCCAGCGTGAGGCTCCTCCGGACGGAGGAACGCCTGCCCCAGAGATAGCACCGCCGTGGTCAGGAAGGGGCCAGGGTGGGGCTCTGGACAGAGGAACGCTGCCCCAGAGACAGTGCTGCCGTGGTCAGAGAGGGGCCAGCGTGAGGTTCCCCCGGATGGAGGAACGCCTGCCCCAGAGACAGCGCCGCCGTGGTCAGGAAGGGGCCAGGGTGGGGCTCTGGACGGAGGAACGCCTGCCCCGGAGACAGCGCTGCCGTGGTCAGAGAGGGACCAGCGTGAGGCTCTCCCGGACGGAGGAACGCTGCCCTGGAGACAGCACCGCCGCGGTCAGGAAGGGGCCAGCGCGGGGCTCTGGACGGAGGAACGCTGCCCCGGAGACAGTGCTGCCAGTAGGAGTGACACCTGGCAGCTGCCAGCACGGGGAGTGGGCAGGGCGCTTAGAGCCTGCGCTGTGGCGCACTGACAGCCCCCCACTGTGCTGAGAGAGAGGCCAGGAGCCGCTGGCCGGCATCGCCCTCTATGGCCTGAGCGCAAGAAGGCAGGGCCAGCACCCCACTAATGCTCTGGAAGGGGGGCTCTGAGCCCCTCCAGCCCCCAGACCTTCCCGCCCCAGCGCACTGTGGGGCCGGCCCGTTAGGCGGCCTGTGGACAGCCCCACCGCTCCGTGCTTCGTCACGCCCACAGCAAGTGTGTCTTGACCAGCGTGCTTGTCAATGCTGCCTTCAGGCTGTGAGACACACTGGAGGAAATGTTTGTTATGTGGCCAAAAGATGGCCCAGTCTGGGCTTCCTAATTTGTTTTGGATGCTTGGCACAAGAGAATATCTGATGAGCGTGAGTGACCAGTGTATACACAAAAATCCCCTTCACTCAGCGTCTGCTGGCATGTGGCGCCCAAGAGCCTGCAGGCTCTGGCAGGCTGAACTCGTAATTGAGTGATCTGGGACTGGGGCCGGCGGACTTCCATGGGAGGAAGGAGCCCGGCTTTCGGCTCCAGGACCCCGGCCCCGGCACGGCTCGGGGCAAGGGGAGATGTCCAGGCAGGGAAGCGACGCTCACTGTGGCTCCAGGAAGCGGCCGTGGTATCCCCAGCTCAGGATGACCACTGCCTTCCAAACTGCCTGTCACCAAACCTCTTTGATACTCTTTCCACTACCAAGTCTGTGACTTGACTCCATTTCAGTCGGCAAGCTGTTTGAAGACAGGCCCATGTTTGAGGCGTTCTTCTCCCCCCGCCCCCTCCAGAATGTAGACCGTGGTCCAGAGCTCAGCACACGGCAGCGGCGGCGGCTGTGATGCTGGTGATGCTGCTGCTGATGATGGTGATGGTGGCTGGAGCCTGGCCAGTTCTCATGCTTTTCAGTTGCTAATCTCCTGATTTGGGCAACTGCTGTCTTAACGATTACTCAGCGCTATCTTAGGAAACCTGAGGTCATAGGTCTGTTGAATTGAAGTTTAAAACACCTTCAAAACAGGGCTTTGAGAACTGTTGGACCTGGCCAGTTCTCATGCTTTTCAGTTGCTAATCTCCTGATTTGGGCAACTGCTGTCTTAACGATTACTCAACGCTATCTTAGGGAACCTGAGGTCATAGGTCTGTTGAATTGAAGTTTAAAACACCTTCAAAACAGGGCTTTGAGAACTGTCCCAGAATCTTACTGACTCAGAGGTACGCGTGGACAGAGTCCACCAGATCGCTGCCCCAGGGCTTGCGCCCGGGGCCCTGAGTCTTACAGGAGGCGCAGGTGTGAGATGGTAAAGAGAGCGACGTCACTGGTGTGAGCGGGCGGGGGCGAGCCGCGAGGAAGCAGGAGCCCCTCCACGTCCGTGCTGGGTGCCACGGCCACCCCCGCTGCACTTGGAGTTAGGTGACCCATTAGGGCAAAGGTCACTGAGAGCAGAAGTAGGGTCCGAGCCAGGGGCCAGCGCCCTCTGCTCGCTTGCTCAGTCAGGACGTGAAGCCACAGATGGGGGTGACCGTGAGGACTCTCCCTGCCCCTGACCCGTGCTGGCTTGGGCACCTGGCGGCGGGGTGCATGGTCCCCGACACCAGGGCCCCCACCGTCCCTCACGGGACCCGGCGTGACTTGGGAGAGCTGGCGTTTCTATTATTTCACAGTCTGCCTGCTAAAACCCTCTCTCCCTCTTCACCTTAACTTGGCTCAGAGCACACAGGACCCCACAGGCTGTTCATCGCGGTCGGTCCCGGAGCTCACTGGCCTGACGGTCACTCACCCAGAGGGCCGGCGGGGCCTCCACCCCCCTCTCCACCGACCGTAACGGAAGGCCTTTCGAGCAGAAGCTGCCCTCGCACATAGAGAGCCGGTGCTTCCGGCAGGTTGATGAGCCTCTCAGAGGCCGTCCAGCCCCGCGCTGGGACCCCAGGCGTTCCTAGGCAGCCTTGCTCAGCGGGAGTTCAGCTGAACTTGAGATTGAGCCTTGTGCCCAGTTTGTGCAGAAGTGCGAGAGGGCTGTGTGCTGTGGAGACGTCTTGTCTCCTCCCGTTCGTCTTTCCCTTGTGGATCTTTTCTTTCTCTAAAGGAAAAGCAGTTGATTTCAGCCAGCACTTGGATGGAATTAAACGATTTGATGACAACTACGTTACATCCCTGGTGGGTCAGCTGGTAAAGAGTCCGCCTGCAGTGCGGGACACCTGGGCTCGATCCCTGAGTCGGGAAGAGCCCCCAGAGGAGGGCAACCCACTCCGGTGTTCTTGTCTGGTGAATCCCCAGGACAGAGGAGCCTGGTGGGCTGCAGTCCATGGGCTCGCAAAGAGTGGGACACGACTGGGACACTAAGCACAGCACTGCTGCTGAGTCGCGTCAGGCGTGTTCGACTCTGTGCGACCACATAGACAGAAGCCCAACAGGCTCCTCTGTCCCTGGGATTCTCCAGGCAAGAACACTGGAGTGGGCTGCCATTTCCTTCTCCACACACACAGTTACATCATTTTAGAAATAAATGCAATGTGACAGATAATGGTCACTTTCCTGTAACAGAGGAAAACCAAGCGTCAAAACGTCAAGCGATTGGCCCAGGTTCCTGCGTGAGAGAGGGGGGCAGCACGCAGAGCCCGGGGTTCCGGAGCCAGGCCGCCGCCCCCAGGTCCGTGCTGTGGGCTGAGCCCCGGGGTCACTGATGGGAACAGACCGCAGCCTCGGGAGTCCGAACCACCGTTGCAGGCTCAGTGTGGCTGCACGCCTCGGCCAGGCCCCCAGGCACAGACCCCTGGCCCCATACTGTGCCCCGCCGGAGGGGCACGTGCAGAACAGGAAGCCCGAGATTCTGAGAGCTCGCGGCCCCCGCACCTCACCCGGAGCGCATGGTGAAGGCCGCGCCAGGTCAGACCCTCGTGGGAAATTGCTGTTTGTCCATGAACTTTTGATGGCGCCGTGTCAGAGGCAGGACACTGAGGCTTCTAAGATTTTTACAGCCACCCTCGAGGTGAGGAAACTGGGCCTTGTTCTGTGGGCAAATCCGAATGTGACGAGACCACATCCTCCTAGGAGAGTGTCCTGAGTGAGGAGGGAAGGCAGAGGAGGCCGGGGAAAGGCCCGGATCTGCACTGTGTGTGAAACCAGGGGCCCCGGCAGCGTCGCCGGCTGGGCAGCACTGTCAAACGGATCAGATCCAAAAGGGGTTTCAGTGACCAGCGAAGAAGGGAGCTGCAGGGAAACAGAGACGTCAGACACAGGGTGCAGCCCTGGGGAGCCCCTCTGCGGAGCCACAGCAAACCCCGGGGCAGGGAGAGGCCTAGGCGGACCTTCCCCCCGACACACAGCACGGAGAAGGGGTCGGCGTCGCTCGGCAGCCTCCCCACCGCGCAGCGCGGCGGAAGGCAGACATCGGTCACTGCGGTAGAAGACGGTGAGCGCCGACACCAAGCCCGCCGGCGGGAACACGGGCCACGGCTCCTGCACGGTCAGCGCCCGGCCGCCCACCCGTCAGCCAGGAGCAGGAACCCACGTCCACACAAAGGCTTGCACACGGCGGCTCGCAGCAGCGACCCTCACATCGGCCCCAAGGCGGAAAGGGACCCAAAGGTTCCCCAACCGATGAATGAAAACACAAGCGCGTCCTCTGTCCTTAGAGCAGGCTTCAGGGGTACAAGGGAGCGCGGCGCCTACCGCTGCTGCCGGCGCACCCGGGGCGGGCGTGCTCGGCGGCGCACCCGGTCGGCGGCGCACCCGGGGCGGGCGTGCTCAGTGAGGCGAAGTGACGCTCGCTCAGTCGTGTGGGACTCTGAGACCTCACGGGCTACACGACCCATGAAATTCTCCAGGCCAGAATACTGGCGTGGGTAGCCTTTGCCTTCTCCAGGGGATCTTCCCAACCCAGGGATGGAACCCAGGTCTCCCGCATGGCAGGCGGATTCTTTACCAGCTGAGCCACAAGCGAAGCCCACTTCTTGCAAGAAGCAGACACCAGAGGCTGCGCGCGGCTGCGCTACAGGAAGCGTCTGAACACGCGGGAGGAGGACGCGGATGAGCCGCTGCCTGCGGGAAGGGAGCCGGGAAGGGTGCAGGTGTCCGGGAGGCAGACAGGTGGTGTCCGCGCCGCTCCGTGGTGGCACGGGGCGCACGGATGGGCCGAGGCTCCCGGCGCCCGGGCTGCGCTTCGGTAAAGCTGCTGTGTTAAGATTGTGGGAGGACCGCGGACGCGCCCGCCCATCGGTGGAGACGAACCTGGGCGCGCTCCGGGTGCTGGGGCGCGCTTGCGGCTCAGACCCGAGGCCACTTCGGGGCGTGGCTGGCGATGGGCGCTCACTCCCTGTTTGTCCCCCGCCCCTGCAGGGTGAGGACCCCCTGGCCGACAGCGTGCTAACCTTCGTGGCCCAGACGTCCGCTCTGACCTACGCTCCCGCGGCGCGCGCCGACCCCGCAGAGGGCCGCCCCCTGCGCACGCTCCGCCGGCTCCAGCCGGACGAGCTCAGCCCCAAAGTGGCCGGCGGGGTGGACAGGCAGCGTCTGGTGGCTGCACTGGGCGCCTACGCGGCCCGGAAGGCCCCTGCGCCCGCCAGGGACGGAGACCCCGCGCCCCGTGGCCTTGTGCGCGCACCTTGGAGAGCACCCCGGGTCCTGTCGGCGGCCCCCCAGAGATGGCCTTCGCCTGCGGACCCCAGGGACGCCCCAGTCACAGACGACGGTAAGCACCCTGCGCCTTTTCGGAGGCTCCAGTCTTTCTCTGGCACCTGCCCAGGCTGGGCCTTCGGGGGTCTCTTCCCCTTCCCGGGGCCCCCCCTTAGAGGGGGGTGGGGTACGGGGAGGTGGCCAGGCTGGCCCTGTGGGGAGGAGTGTCAGACTCGGGGGCTCGGTGTTTAGGTCTCCTGCCCCGGCAGCCTCACTGTTCCCTGGCCTGGCTGATGCGGATGCTGGGGGAGGGTCACAGGCCCATCGGCCCACGTGCTGTCTGCAGGGGTGACCGTGAAGGGCGTCACTGTTTCCACGCCTCTCGTGGGCAAGCTCATGCTCAGCTGCTTGGTCTGTGGGTATCGAGAGTCCCCAGGAGACCCCAGCCTAAAATGAATGTCATCCCAGTTGCTGGAGGGAACTTGGGCCTGTGAAGTGACCAACCCCCAAGCCACACCCCAGCACCCTGGTGTGAGTCAGCCCCACAGCGGTCATCGCTGGGGCACCGATGACCGCTGGCCCGTCCTGGTCTCTACAACGCCCGGGGCCCTCATCTCTTCTAGCAGCCTTTCCCAGAGACCGTAAAATGTAACGTGAGATTGGGATCAAGTCTGACTTCCCCTTTGAAGATATGCAAATCATAACATCAGGCAGGTAGCAGATTAACAAAAAACACTGCGAACCTGTCCGGTCAGCGCTCCCCCGTGAGCAGAGGCGTCACTGACGCCGCTGTGAGCCCCCCGTTGCTCACGCTGTGCCCTTCAGCTGGTGGCTCTCTCCGCAGCCCGCCTTTGTCGCCGTGGTGCTGCAGCTGGAGGTGCGGAGCTGCGACTGCGGGCAAGGGTAGGTGGCCATCGGCCACTCCCGTCTCGGGGGAGAAGGCGCACTGGGCTCAGCTGGTCCCGGCAGGCGGCCTCCGGGGAGCAGCTTCTGGGCTCCCCACGTTCCCCTCCCTGGGGTTGCGCCCGCTCTAAACCGCAGGCCCCCCTGGAGCCCCTCTCGCTGGCCTTGCCGCTTCCCGCTGCCCGTCGTTCCCCAGTGGTCTCTGGGGCCGCTGTGCTTCCTGATCTGGCCCCGCTCAACCCGTCACCACTGTCCGCACGCTGTCGACGGCCAGCCTGGCCCGCGACGGGCAGGCAGAGGCCTGTGTGTGGACCCTGCCCCCATCCATGGTGCTGACGCCAACGCGTGTGCCCACCCCGCCGACGCGTATAATCTGAGTGCCCCTTCTCTGGCTCCTTCCTCATCGCCCCCAGCTTAACACAAGTCCCGTTTGTCGACTGCCTCTGCCCCGGATGTTGGACCCGGGAAGAGAGAAATACCGCCTCAGGCGGCAGGTGGCCGGCTCCTGTGTCTGTAGAGCCCCCGCCCCGGGGTCAGCTCCCCCCCATCACCGGCCCCTCGTCGCTCCGCACACTCCGGGGTGCGGGGCTTCCGAACGCCCGCCGGAGATGCTCCTCCTCTCTCCCGTGACCCTTACTAGCGGCGTCTTTGGGTCGCGGTTTTTCCTGCGTTAAGCTGCAGCGTCGGTTATCTTTTTATATACGTTGTTTTCCCAGCCGCACCGTGTGCTTTAAACGGAGTCACGTAAGATGTCAGTCACGGAACAAGCAGAGAGCCTTGTAGGACGGACGCCCACACACGCCTCGCTGGGCTCCGACAAGCAGCTCCCGGCTCCTCTCGCTGCTTCTGTGACCCCCCCACCTCCCCTGCACAACCCCGTCAGATTTCATCTGTCACGCACGGCACTGCATTGCCCAAAGACGCGGCTCTCAAATAGACCTCACGAGTAGCTTTATCATGTGCTAAAGTTGATGCTGATGTCTTCATATCACCAAACAGCTAATCCGTGCTTAAATTTTTCAGTTGAAAATTTTCCTTACAGTTGGTTCTTTGAAGTCAGATCTGAAGGAGGCTCACTGAATAGGTGGATGCACCTGTTAAGCCCCTTTTAAACTACAGAAGCTTCCTCCTCCCTCCTTTCTCCCCTTCCATCGTTGTTTCTTTAATATCTGAAAGTTTCAGGTGCACAGCATTTCAGTTTGAAACCTGTGTGCACTGCAGAGTGATCGCACCAGAGGCCCAATTGCCACCCGTCCCCATGCAGCCCACCTCTGCACTCACCTCATGCCCCCAGCCCTTCTCCTCCGGTAGCCACTGGTCTGTTCCGTGTATCTGTGAGTTTCTGTTTAATTTCGTTTGGTTTGGATTCCACGTATGAGTGAAACCCTGCGGGATTTGTCTCTTTCCGCCTGACTTACTTTACCACCTTCATACCCCCAGGTCCATCCATGTTGCGGCAAATGGCAGAGTTTCACTCTTTTTCGTGACTGCAAAATATTCCATTGTACAGAGAATGGATAAAGACGTGGCATGGCACACGCACCCCACCTTATCTTTATCCGTTCATCTGTTAAAAGACACTTGGGTTGCTTCCATATCCTGGCTATTGTAAACAATGCTGAGCGTGGGCTGCATGTTATATGTGTGTTTTGAATTCGTGTTTTTGCTTGCTTTGGGATGAGTACCCAAGCGTGGAGCTGCTGGAGCATATGGAAGTCTCTTTTTGTCTCTTGAGGAGCCTCCGTGCTCTTTACTACAGTGGCGGCACTGTGTTTCCGGACGAGCCGCGAGCGTTTCCTGTTCTCCACCTTCTGTCCAACGTTTATGTTTCTTTTCTTTTCAATAACAGCTGTTCTAACAGGCGTGAGGTGATAGCTCAGTGTGGTTTTCATTTTCATTTCTCTGATGATTAGTGATGCCGAGCTTCTCTGTACATCTTCCTTGGAAAAATGACTCTTCAGAACCTCAACCCATTTTAAAAACTCAGGTGGTTTGGCGTTTCCTGTTGCCGCTGTGGAGTTGTATTAGTTCTCTTTATACTGGGGGTATTAACCCCTTACTGTTACATGCTTTTAAGACCTCTCTTCCCTGTCAGGAGGGTGCATTCGCATTTCATAAGGGTATTCTTTGTTCTGTAGAAGCTTTTCTTTTCTAGGAATCAGCGAACTAAAATGGACTGGAATGGGTGATTTCAACTCAGATGACCATTATATCTACTACTGCGGGCAGGAATCCCTCAGAAGAAATGGAGTAGCCATCATGGTCAACAAAATAGTCCGAAATGCAGTACCTGGATGCAATCTCAAAAACGACAGAGTGATCTCTGTTCATTTCCAAGGCAAACCATTCAATATCACAGTTATCCAAGTCTATGCCCCAACCAGTAATGCTGAAGAAGCTGAAGTTGAACGGTTCTATGAAGACCTACACGACCTTTTAGAACTAACACCCAAAAAAGATGTCCTTTTCATTACAGGGGACTGGAATGCAAAAGTTGGAAGTTAAGAAATACCTGGAGTAACAGGCAAATTTGGCCTTGGAATACGGAATGAAGCAGGGCAAAGACTAATAGAGTTTTGCCAAGAAAACATACTAGTCATAGCAAACACCCTTTTCCAACAACACAAGAGGAGACTCTACACATGGACATCACCAGATGGCCAACACCGAAATTACATTGATTATGTTCTTTGCTGCCAAAGATGGAGAAGCTCTATACAGTCAGCAAAAACAAGACCGGGAGCTGACTGTGGCTCAAATCATGAACTCCTTATCACCAAATTCAGACTTAAATTGAAGAAAGTAGGGAAAACCACTAGACCATTCAAGTATGACCTAAATCAAATCCCTTATGATTATACAGTGGAAGTGAGAAATAGATTTAAGGGACTAGATCTGATAGATAGAGTGCCTGATGAACTATGGATTGAGGTTGTACAGGAGACAGGGATCAAGACTATCCCCATGGAAAAGAAATGCAAAAAAGCAAAATGGCTGTCTGGGGAGGCCTTACAAATAGCTGTAAAAAGAAGAGAAGTGAAAAGCAAAGGNAAAGAGGAGAGTGAAAAAGTTGGCTTAAAGCTCAACATTCAGAAAATGAAGATCATGGCATCTGGTCCCATCACTTCATGGGAAATAGATGGGGAAACAGTGGAAACAGTGTCAGAGCTTATTTTTTCTGGGCTCCAAAATCACTGCAGATGGTGACTGCAGCCATGAAATTAAAAGATGCTTACTCCTTGGAAGAAAAGGTATGACCAATCTAGACAGCATATTAAAAAGCAGAGACATTACTTTGCCAACAAAGGTCCATCTAGTCAAGGGTATGGTTTTTCCAGTGGTCATGTATGGA
The DNA here is from genome assembly GCA_006410635.1 of Cephalophus harveyi. Taxonomy (NCBI): domain Eukaryota; kingdom Metazoa; phylum Chordata; class Mammalia; order Artiodactyla; family Bovidae; genus Cephalophus; species Cephalophus harveyi. The sequence continues at coordinate 446,904 of SJYT01060898.1, forward strand.
TGTGAGAGTTGGACTGTGAAGAAAGCTGAGCACCGGAGATTGATGCTTTTGAACTGTGGTGTTGGAGAAGAGTCTTGAGAGCCCCTTGGACTGCAAGGAGATCCAACCAGTCCATCCTAAAGGAGATCAGTCCTGGGTGTTCTTTGGGAGGAATGATGCTGAAGCTGAAACTCCAGTACTTGGCCACCTCATGCGAAGAGTTGACTCATTGGAAAAGACTCTGATTCTGGGAGGGACTGGGGACAGGAGGAGAAGGGGATGACCGAGGATGAGATGGCTGGATGGCATCACCGACTCGATGGACGTGAATCTGAATGAAGTCCGAGAGTTGGTGATGGACAGGGAGGCCTGGCGTGCTGTGATTCATGGGGTTGCAAAGAGTCAGACACGACTGAGCACCTGCACTGACTGGTTCTTTGTCGTGTGGAAGCTTTTAGTTTGACATTGTTCCATTTGTGTATGTTTTTGCATGTGTTTCCCTTGCCTTTGGTGTCAGATCCACGAAAATATCTCTAGGATGTCATGAAGTTACTGTGAAGTCACTGTGTATGTTTTCATCTAGGACTTTCAGGATTTCGGGTCTTAGATTCAAGTCTTTAATGCGTTTGAAGTTAATTTTTGTGTGTGGTGTAAGTTTGTAGTATAGTTTCATTCTTTTACATGTGGCTGCTCAGTTTTCCTGACCCCATTTACTGAAGAGACGGTCTTTTCTCCCTTATATATTTTTAGCTCCTTTATTGTAGGTTAATTGACCGTAGAAGCGCTCGGTTTTGCTCCTCTGATCCCTGTGTCTGTTTTTGTGCCCATGCCTTGCTATTTTATAACCGTGCCTGCATGTGTGGTCAGTCGTGTCCGATTCTTTGCAACCCTGTGGACTGGGGCCCCAGGCTCCTCTGTCCATGGAATTCTCTAGGCAAGAATCCTGGGGTGGGTTGCCATTTCCTCCTCCGGGGGATCTTCCCGTCCCAGGGATCAAATTGACATCTCCGGAGCCTCCTGCGTTGGCAGGCAGTTTCTTTAACCACTAAGCCACCTCGGAAACCCCCTGGGGGAGTAGGAACAGTTTAGCAATATTAATTCTTCTGATCCGTGAACAAGGCATGATAACCTTGCCTGCTGGAGAATTCTTGGTTGGAAGTGGCTTCCTTTCAGCACTTTGAACATGTCAGGCCTCTCTGTTCTGGCCTGCAAAGTTTCTGCTAAAAAGCCTGCTGACAGCCTCACGGGGGTTCCCTTGCCTATAACAAGCTGTTTTTCTCTTGCTGCTTTTAGGATTCTCTCATTATCCTTAACTTTTACTGTTTTAGTTATAATATGTGTTGGTGTTAGTGGAGATGATGGAACAACGGACTGGTTCCAAATTGGGAAAGGAGTACGTCAAGGCTGTATATTGTCTCCCTGCTTATTCAACTTATACACAGAGTACATCATGAGAAATGCCCGGCTGGATGAAGCACAAGCTGAAATCAAGACTGCTGGGAGAAATTTCAGTAACTTCAGATATGCAGATGACACCACCCTTATGTCAGAAAGTGAGGAAGAACTAAAGAGCCTCTTGATGAAAGTGAAAGAGGAGAGTGAAAAAGCTGGCTTAAAGCTCAACATTCCAAAAAATTAAGATCGTGGCATCTGGTCTCATCACTTCATGGCAAATAGATGGGGAAACAATGGAAACAGTGAGAGACTTTATTTTCTTGGGCTCCAAAATCACTGCAGATGATGACTGCAGCCATGACATTAAAAAGACGCTTGCTCCTTGGAAGAAAAGCTATGACCAACCTGCTGCTGCTGAGTTGCTTCAGTCGTGTCTGACTCTGTGCGACCCCGCAGACGGCAGCCCACCAGGCTCTGCCATCCCAGGGATGCTCCAGGCAAGAACGCTGGAGTGGGTTGCCATTTCCTTCTCCGTTGCATGAAAGTGAAAAGTGAAAGTGAAGTCACTGAGTCGTGTCCAACTCTCAGCGACCCCATGGACTGCGGCCCACCAGGCTCCTCTGTCCATGGGAATTTCCAGGCAAGAGTACTGGAGTGGGGTGCCATTGCCTTCTCCAACAGCATATTTTGCCAACAAAGATCCATCTAGTCAAGGCTATGGTTTTTCCAGTGGTCATGTATGGATGTGAGAGTTGGACTATAAAGGAAGCTGAGCGCAGAAGAATTGATGCTTTTGAGCTGTGGTGTTGGAGAAGACTCTGGAGAGTCCCTTGGACTGCAAGGAGATCCAACCAGTCCATCCTAAAGGAAATCAGTCCTGAATATTTGTTGGAAGGACTGATGCTGAAGCTGAAGCTCCAATACTTTGGCCACCTGATGCGAAGAACTGACTTCTTGGAAAAGACTCTGAGGAGAGATTGCAGGCGGGAAGAGAAGGGGCAACAGAAGATGAGATGGCGTCACCGACTCAATGGACATGAGTTTGAGTAAGCTCTGGGAGTTGGTGATGGACAGGGAAGCCTGGTGTGCTGTAGTCCATGGGGTCTCAAAGAGTCAGACACGACTTAGCACCTGAACTGGTGTGTTGGTGTGTCTCTTTGGGCTCATCTTCTCCAGAATTCTGTGCGCTTCCAGGACCTGCATATCATGTCCAGTTCTTTGCGATCCTGTGGACTGACTGGGGCCCTCCAGGCTCCTCTGACCACGGAACTCTCCAGGCAAGAATCCTGGAGCGGGTTGCCGTTTCCTCCTCCAGGGCATCTTCCCAACCAAGGGATTGAATTGACGTCTCCTGGGCCTCCTGCGTTGGCAGGCAGCCTGGATGTCTGTTTCTTTCCCCAGATTAGGGAAGTTTTTATCACTATTGCTCCCACTAATTTTCTGGCCCTTTGTCTCATCTCCTTCTGGAGTCCCCATAAAGCAGACGTTGTTTCACTGGATCTTGTCCCAGGGCCCTTTAGGGTGTCTTCATGTTCTCTTTCGTTTTCCTGCTCCGTCTGGGTGAGCTCCACTGCTCGTGGTCCAGTTGCTGATTTCCGTTCTGCCTCATCCAGTCTGCGGCTGAACCCTTCAGCACATTTCTGTGTTCCGTTATAGCTTCTGTTTGGTGCTTTCGTACAATTCCTGTCCCTTTGTCCATCTCTGGTGTGTTCATCCGTTCTTCNNGCCGCCGGGGAGCCCGAGCCACGACCGAGGAGCCGGGCCGGGCCGGCGGGGTGGGGGCGGGGTGGCCGCGCCGCTTGCCGGGGAGCGATGCCGGAGCGCCGAGGAGGGGGCGCGTGGAGCCGCCGCACGCTGGGCTCGGGGTCCCCCGGCCGCACGAGCCGGGGCGCCCCGGCCCCCAGGCCCACTCACCAGACACGTTTAACTGGCCTCCCAGGAACCAGCTGATCCTGCCGCTGCGGAAGTCGCAGTCGCTCACCGTGTGGTAGGGGGTGTCCCACACGAGAGCGTCCCGCGCCAGCGGCCCCCAGAAGGCGGCGGGCTCGCGAGCTGCCAGCTTGAGTCGCTCTTGGTAGGAGCCGGGCGGCGCTGCGGGGGCGGAGGCGCTGCTCCAGAGCCGGGGGGCCGCCAGCGCCCGCACCCCCACGCCGCGGAGGCCCCCCAGTAGCCGCCCGACGCCGCGGCCCAAGCAGCGCGCCGCCATCGCGCCTCAGAGTCCCGCGCCTCAGAGCCCTGTGGCAACCGGGCGCCCGCGTGCCCGCGCCCCGCCCCGCCCAAGGCCCCGCCCCCTGCCAACGCCCCGGCCCTCGCCCAAAATTCTTTGGAAGGAATGATGCTAAAGCTGAAACTCCAGTACTTTGGCCACCTCATGCGAAGAGTTGACTCATTGGAAAAGACTCTGATGCTGGGAGGGATTGGGGGCAGGAGGAGAAGGAGACGACAGAGGATGAGAGGCTGGATGGCATCACCGACTTGATGGATGTGGGTTTGAGTGAACTCTGGGAGTTGGTGATGGACAGGGAGGCCTGGCGTGCTGCGATTCATGAGGTTGCAAAGAGTTGGACACAACTGAGTGACTGAACTGAACTGAACTGAAGATACACATTCAGCTGGTGAAAGTCTCCACTCCTCAACTGATGAGAAGACACAGTAAGAAGTAGTGGAGATACAGACAAACAAACATGGGGGTGGTGAGAAGGAATGAGAGGGTGGGATGTATGGAGAGAGCAACATGGAAACTTATAGCTAGCCAATGGGAATTTGCTGTATGACTCAGGGAACTCAAACCAAGGCTCTGTAATAACTGAGAGGGGTGGGATGGGGAGGGAGGTTCAAGAGAGAGGGGCCCTAGATATACCTATGGCTGATTCATGCTGATGTTTGGCAGAAACCAACACAATTTTGTAAAGCAATTACCCTTCAATTAAAAAATAAATTCTAAAAAAGAAGCTGAGAAAAGTGCTGGAAGGCTGATTTCATGGCTGGACTTCTGGACCGTTATCTCTCTTCAAGCGAGACTGCCACCCAGTTCTATTCGCACAGCTTCCACACAATTCAGGGACCCTAGGGGTAATGTGGAAGGAAGCAGAAACAGAGGCTTGTTTCAACTCCCCTGGAATGTCAGTGGGGTAAGCGTGTGAGGCCCAACATAAACTAAGCCTGTCTCTTATACACATCTAGATGTGTATAAGAGACAGGGTGGGCGTGATGGTGATTATGAGGGTGATAGTCTTTACGGTGATAATGGTGGTGGTGGTGTGGGTGCTGGTGATGAAGCTGATGGTGATGAAGCTGATGGTCACGGTCAAGGTGCTGGTGATGGTGATGGTGATGAAGCTGATGGTCACGGTCACGGTGACGGTGGTGGTGATGACGTGTGTGTGTGGACCTGCCTGAACGGGGCACTCTCGTGAACACTCGCTGACAGAGGCGCTCGGGAGCAGGATCTGTCCGCCCGAGTCGCACCCTCTGTGGCAGTGGCTTTCTGGCGAGGCTGGCTGCTCGCCGCTGCGTCTTCTCTGGAGCTGCGGCGTGTGTTGGGGGCCCTGTTCAGACGTTGCTTCCCGGGGGTCAGGCCCGTGGCAGCTGTGCAGGGAGCTGGTCTCCTGCTCCAGGCCCCCCGTGTCTGATGTCCTGACATTTCATGTAATTGCTCGGCTAGAGCCCACTTGGCACACTGAAAGCTACTTAAAATGTCATTATAAGCCGGCCGGATCTCGGAATTACAAGGTGCGGCTGACAGAACAGCTCTGCTGTGACGCGAGTGGCGTTTGACTGCGCTGCGGTGCCTCCTCGGGCCTCGGGGCCAGCTGCACCTTTAAAGAGGGCCTCCCCGCCCCACTCGTCTTCAGAGGCCGACGGCGGACACCTCTGTGCTGACTCAGCGTGGGGGGGCGGCACTCCCGTGGTGGGTGATCCCTAACTCGCGTTGCCCACTCTCCTCCGAAATGGCCAGCCGCTCAGCGTCTCTCACTGCACCGCTAAGGGTTTCCTGGTTATCTTTCACTCATGATCTGGAAAGTCTCCCTTTTGCGTGGGAAGAGACCGTGTCAGCGGTTTATGTTACTATTCCACTTTGAAGGTGGGTGTTTCTTACTGTGTCACAGAGGCCTGTGGAAGGTCCCTCCGGTCACTGGTCTTTAACTCCATGAGCACGAGCTTTTTCGTGCTGCACGTCCCTCCAGATAAGGAGACGAGAGCTGAGGGACATCAAAGGGAAGGCGTGTGGGGACCTTAGGAAGGGTTTCCCGAGCTATTAGCCATCAGGACAGGCTGTTGGAGGAGGGCACAGCTTCCCCGTTCGCTCTGCTTGTTGGATGTGGGCAACAGTCTGCACGTTTGATTTCACTTTCTCTGTAGCCCCTTCCAGTGGGAATCCCTGCCTCGTCTACACAGGCAGGCCCCGAGACTGGAAGGGTCTCTGCAGAGCACTCTGTAGCCTCACACGATCGTGGCCCTCGTCTGTGGTGGGTCTTCTAGGACTCGTGGTCTCACTTGCCCTGCCTGGATTGCATAAAACGTACCACCACCCGGCGGGATGCTTTGAGGGGCTGTTGAGGGCCCCAGGTTCCCGGACTTTGGGAGCTGACCTCATAAGCTCCAGCCTCGCCGTTGGTCACTGTCTGCTGGGCTCAGCGCCGATCCCTGTGCCCACGTCCGGCGTGCCCAGCCCTGCTGTAGAAGCTCGCGTGGACCCCCAGCAGCTCTGCCTGCCCCACGCCATCCTGCCAGGTTCCTGCGGGAGCCCCGTGCAGCCGCCCTGCTCTGCCCTGTCTCCAGCCTGCAGGCCTCGTGACGTTGTGAATCGGTTGACGGCTCACTGCTCAAACCCAGCAGGGCTTCTCGTCCCACTCAGCAAGGTCCCGGGGGCGTGTCGCAGTCTGAGAGCCTGTGGGCCCCCCACCCCGAGCCGCCGCTCCGCTGCTCGGGGTCACCCTCTGGCCTTCCTCTGTCCTTCCAGCCCCGCTGCTCAGGGCTTTGCGCGCGTCTCCTCTGCTTGCAGAGCGTGTCCTCCGGGTGGTCCCTGGGCTCAGGACCCCCTCCCCGGGTCTCTGTGAGCTTTCCTCTGACAGTCCTGTCAGAGCATCTGCCCTTCCCACTGCCCCGGTCTCCAACTCTGGGTTATCATTTCCACAGCCCCATCAGCACCAGGGCCTTCCCTGGTGGCTCAGACGGTAAAGAAATCCACCACAGTGCAGGAGACCTGGGTTGGATCCCTGGGCTGGGAAGGTCCCCTGGAGGAGGGCGCGGCACCCCACTCCAGCACTCTTGCCTGGAGACGCCCATGGACGGAGGAGCCTGGCGGGCCGCAGGCCCGGGGGTCGCAGAGTCGGCACGACTGCACGGCTGGGCGGGCTCAGCGCGGTGCCGCCGGGCGTGCCTGCTGGCGTGTCTGCCTGGTCTCCTCCCCGATGGGTGAGTGCTCTGTGGAAGCGGGGCCTCTGCTGCCTGCTTTGCTCCTGCTTCCTGACAGGCAGCTGGGCTGCACACAGGCACTCGGGGAGGGAAGGAGGAGAGGGCAGGGCGGGGCAGGCGCCCTGCTCCTGAGCAGCGCGGCTTAGGTTGAGCCCCTGGGAGGCCTGGGTCTCGTGGTCACAAGTCTCCCTTGTGACCTGGCCTCTGGCAGCCTGAGAGCCCGGTGAAGGGATGCGTGCAGGCAGAAGGGATGGAGGGTCTGCTGCACGGGGAGCTGGCAGACCCCGGCTGCCGAGGCGGGCACCAGGGAGGCAGGGGACGTGGACACTGTCACCCGCCAGTCGGACGTGCCCGCGAGACCGCGATGCCTCAGCTACAGTTTTGTCTGTGGCCAGTTCACTGCAGCCCAGGGTCTGAGCTGTTACCCCGACCCTCGTGTGCTCCGTTCTCATTACGGTTCTAGCACGGTCACCCCACCTGGCCGTGCTCCAGGTCTGGAGGTGGGGCAGGGGTCCCCAGTCCCCGGGCCGTGGACAGGCGCTGGCCCACAGTCCGTCAGGAGCCGGGCGCACAGCAGGAGGGGAGCGGCGGGCAGCGGGCCCAGCTCCATCTGCGGCTCCCCATTGCTCCCTGTCACTCACATCACCGCCTGAGCCATGCCCCCGTCCCGACCGTGGAGAAACTGTCTGATGAAACTGGCCCCTGGTGCCAAACAGGTTGGGGACTGCTGAGGGTGGGAGGGGCTGGAGAGGAAGGACTGAGAAGGAATTGTTCTAGACGCCTTGAGGCCAGCCATCAGCACGGCTCAGGGGCTTAACTGGGTCGTGAGACGTCCTCGCGGGGCACAGTTGGGGCGGGGGTCCGCCTTTTGTACCCTCACTAGGATGGATGCCACCCTGTGCCTCGGGTGGCCCAGTGGAGACCCGGAGCAGATCCCCGGTGAGCCCCCGGGCTTGGCAATAGAGCATCATCCTGGGCCGCCTTTCCTGGCTCAGTTTGCGTCCAGCAGAAACACACGTTGGATCCAATACTTGTCAAGACCTCTCGTTTGTGGACTGACCCATTTCCCGCCAGGGTCAGTGTCCAGGACGCTGTGGTGGGTCCAGCGCGCTCTGGCCCCTGGGGGGTGGCGCCTAAAGGGCCTGTGCTCTGACCCCAGGCCGTGTATCTCCTCCCCTCTCCACCCCGGCTGTGATGGGACAGTGAAGGGTGACGTGTTTGTGAGGTAGGAGGCTTAAGAAACCCCTGAGTGTTGTTCTTCTCGCTTCTCACTGTGCCTTAGCTTCTCTCGTCTGTAAACAGCACGGGCCCTTCGTCAGTCGAGGAGAGCGGAACCCCGGCCGTGCTGTGCGCGCTGGGCCGGGTAGTGCACGCCTGGAGCCCCCCGCGCCGCGGTGCCAGGCACGCCTTTGTGTATTTTACAGTGTTTGTGTTTGTGAGGCAATGGAAAGTGTTTTCCCGAGTTCACCGCTGGAAGTTATTTCTGAGCGAGTGTTGGGTCCCTGAACCTTCGGGGGCGTCTGTGGGGCTGCAGGGAGGGCTGTGGGGGAGGGGAGCGGGGGCGGGGCCTCCCCGGGCTCTGGGGCGTGGCCTCTGGGGCAGCGGCAGCGGGAAGGCGCCAGCTCACTTCCCTCCAGGGGCAGCTGTCTCGAAGCGCAGGCTTTATTGCTGTCCCGGCCTGGTGAGACCAGCAGGTCGGGAGAGGGTTCTGATGGAAAGATGGCTTCCCCAGAGGCAGGTGCTGGCGGGGTGGAGGCAGGGAGCCGCGGCGCGGCCTCGCGGTGGTTTTGCAGGAGGTGGGTGAGGCGGGCAGGGTTTGGGGCGCAGGTCCGGCAGGTGAGAGGGAGGCCGGGGCTCTGGGGCAGAGGGTGGCCCCAGCTGCTGGGCTGGGGCGATCAGAAGGGCCGGCGGCCCAGGGGGTGGGACCTAAGTCTCTTTTTCAATAATGCGAAAATGAATGTCTTTCTTCCACTCTGGTGTTTGAAGAATATTTTCGCTGGGTAACTAGACTTCTGAATTTAGACACCTTCCCTTTCAGTGGTTCAAATGCCTCCCTCATGTATAAATAGGCCAGTGTGTAACTGTGCATCATGTCATGTGTGTCACAGTTACGCGTGTGGGCATGTGCATCACGTCACGTGTGTCAGTTATACGTGTGTGTGTGCATCCCGTCATGTGTGTCACGGTTACACGTGTGTAAGCGTTCATCCCATCGCGCGTGTCACAGTTATGCTTGTATAAGTGTGCATCACATCACGTGTGTCAGTTACACATGTGTGCATGTGCATCCCATCATGTGTGTCACGGTTACACGTGTGTAAGTGTGCATCCCATCGTGTGTGTCAGTTATGCTGAAGTTTGCATCCCATCACGTGTGTCAGTTACATTTGTGTGCGTGCATCCCATCACATGTCACAGTTACACGTGTGTAAATGTGTGCCCCATTGCATGTGTCAATTACGCATAAGTGTGCATCCCATCACGTGTGTCAGTTACACATGTGTAAGTGTGCATTCCATCATGTGTCAGTTACGCGCGTGTGTGGATCCCATCATGTGTGTCAGTTACATGTGTATAAGTGTGCATCCCATCACGTGTGTCACAGTTGCACGTGTGTAAGTGTGCATCCCATCACATGTCAGTTACGCGTGTGTGTGTGCATCCCATCACGTGTGTCACAGTTGCACGTGTGTAAGTGTGCATCCCATCACGTGTGTCAGTTACGTGTGTGTGCATCCCATCACGTGTGTCACAGTTACACATGTGTAAGTGTGCATCCCATCACGTGTGTCCTGCCTCCAGGACGGGGCGTGCCCTGGCCTCTGGGTGGTGTAACGTCGCGTGTGTGGATCCCATCATGTGTGTCAGTTACATGTGTATAAGTGTGCATCCCATCACGTGTGTCACAGTTGCACGTGTGTAAGTGTGCATCCCATCACATGTCAGTTACGCGTGTGTGTGTGCATCCCATCACGTGTGTCACAGTTGCACGTGTGTAAGTGTGCATCCCATCACGTGTGTCAGTTACGTGTGTGTGCATCCCATCACGTGTGTCACAGTTACACATGTGTAAGTGTGCATCCCATCACGTGTGTCCTGCCTCCAGGACGGGGCGTGCCCTGGCCTCTGGGTGGTGTAACGTCTCGTCCACCTGGTTTTCTCGGGGAAGCCTGGCTGTGTGCTGCTCTTTGTTCCTCTTGCTGGAGCCGACCGAGGGCCTTGAGCCTCGGACTCGATGCTGGTCGCTGGCCCTGGGGGTCTGTGGGGTTGGTGCTGGCCCTGGGGGCCTGTGGGGTTGGTGCTGGTCACTGGTTCTGGAGGTGTGTGGGGTTGGTTCTGGCCCTGGGGGTCTGTGGGGTTGGTGCTGGTCGCTGGCCCTGGGGGTCTGTGGGGTTGGTGCTGGTCACTGGTTCTGGGGTGTGTGGGGTTGATGCTGGTCCTGGAGGTGTGTGGGGTTGATGCTGGTCCTGGAGGTGTGTGGGGTTGGTGCTGGTCCTGGGGGTCTGTGGGGTTGGTGCTGGTTGCTGATCCTGGGGGTGTGTGGGGTTGATGCTGGTCCTGGAGGTGTGTGGGGTTGGTGCTGGTCCTGGGGGTCTGTGGGGTTGGTGCTGGTTGCTGATCCTGGGGGTGTGTGGGGTTGGTGCTGGTCCTGGAGGTGTGTGGGGTTGGTGCTGGTCCTGGGGGTCTGTGGGGTTGGTGCTGGTTGCTGATCCTGGGGGTGTGTGGGGTTGATGCTGGTCCTGGAGGTGTGTGGGGTTGGTGCTGGTCCTGGGGGTCTGTGGGGTTGGTGCTGGTTGCTGATCCTGGGGGTGTGTGGGGTTGATGCTGGTCCTGGAGGTGTGTGGGGTTGGTGCTGGTCCTGGGGGTCTGTGGGGTTGGTGCTGGTTGCTGATCCTGGGGGTGTGTGGGGTTGATGCTGGTCCTGGAGGTGTGTGGGGTTGGTGCTGGTCCTGGGGGTCTGTGGGGTTGGTGCTGGTTGCTGATCCTGGGGGTGTGTGGGGTTGATGCTGGTCCTGGAGGTGTGTGGGGTTGGTGCTGGTCCTGGGGGTCTGTGGGGTTGGTGCTGGTTGCTGATCCTGGGGGTGTGTGGGGTTGATGCTGGTCCTGGAGGTGTGTGGGGTTGGTGCTGGTCCTGGGGGTCTGTGGGGTTGGTGCTGGTTGCTGATCCTGGGGGTGTGTGGGGTTGATGCTGGTCCTGGAGGTGTGTGGGGTTGGTGCTGGTCCTGGGGGTCTGTGGGGTTGGTGCTGGTTGCTGATCCTGGGGGTGTGTGGGGTTGATGCTGGTCCTGGAGGTGTGTGGGGTTGGTGCTGGTCCTGGGGGTCTGTGGGGTTGGTGCTGGTTGCTGATCCTGGGGGTGTGTGGGGTTGATGCTGGTCCTGGAGGTGTGTGGGGTTGGTGCTGGTCCTGGGGGTCTGTGGGGTTGGTGCTGGTTGCTGATCCTGGGGGTGTGTGGGGTTGATGCTGGTCCTGGAGGTGTGTGGGGTTGGTGCTGGTCCTGGGGGTCTGTGGGGTTGGTGCTGGTCGCTGATTCTGGGGGTGTGTGGGGTTGGTGCTGGTCGCTGGCCCTGGGGGTCTGTGGGGTTGGTGCTGGTCACTGGTTCTGGGGTGTGTGGGGTTGATGCTGGTCCTGGAGGTGTGTGGGGTTGATGCTGGTCCTGGAGGTGTGTGGGGTTGGTGCTGGTCCTGGGGGTCTGTGGGGTTGGTGCTGGTTGCTGATCCTGGGGGTGTGTGGGGTTGGTGCTGGTCGCTGGCCCTGGGGGTCTGTGGGGTTGGTGCTGGTCACTGGTTCTGGGGTGTGTGGGGTTGATGCTGGTCCTGGGGGTGTGTGGGGTTGATGCTGGTCCTGGAGGTGTGTGGGGTTGGTGCTGATCCTGGGGGTCTGTGGGGTTGGTGCTGGTCGCTGGCCCTGGGGGTCTGTGGGGTTTCCCTTCCTCTGCCCCTCCCTCTCAGGTTCTGTCTCACCTCTGCTACCTGATGCCATGCCTGCGCGCCAGGGTTCTCTCTGTCCTGCCAATCCTGGTCCTTCCCGCGGTCTGCCCACAGACTCACTGGCCCTTGTTCCCCATCAGTGTGTAGGCGGCCTGTCCAGGGAGCTCTAGGCTTCAGACGCCCTGCTCTGCCCTCGCAGGACTTCCGCTCGGGGGTTCCTGCTCCCAGTTTATGGCTGTGTGCCCCGTCCACCCGTCTGCTCCTCGGCCGGCCTCGCCTCCTCCTCCTAATGATGCCCTTGCTTCCGTGTGTCTCCCTTTTGCGTGTCTGTCTAGAAGCTCGTGTTCAGATGCTGCTGAAGGACCTGTGGAAGCGCCCAGCCGGTGTGGAGGGTCTGAGTACCCTGGATGTGGACGAGGTGGCCCGCGCCCTTGCGAGTGCGATGCCGAGTGGGGGCTCGGCCGGGAGGAGCAGTGAACGTGGAGCGGAGGCGGCGAACGGCGCGGGGGCCGCCCTGCACAGAGACCGCGTGCCAGGTGAGCTCACACGTCGCCGCACGGTGCTGCCTGCTTGCTGCTGGGAGATGGGTCTGCAGTGACAACTTTGGTCCGTGTGACCCTGCCTCTGGACGCTCTCCTAACGGGCTGAGCTTACAGGGCAGGCATGTTGGAGGGTGGGCTGCGCTCTGGAGAGGCAGGGGAGGCATCTCCGTGCAGGGGCAGGGCTGACGGAAGCGCTTTGTGTGGGGTTTGTGAGTGAAAGTTAGAGTCAGAGACTCCAACGGTCAAGTGAAAGGACCTGTACGAGGCTCACACCTGCCTCCGAGGGGCTCCAGCGAGAACGCAGAGACCTTCATACCACAGCACACACACATCCTTCTCACACACTCACACAACCCACATCACACACACACACTCACCCACAAGACACTCACTCACCCACCATATACACACTCACACAACCCACATCACACTCACACAGACACACCCACATACAGTCACACACTCACAGACACTCACCCACCATACACACACTCACACAACCCATATCACACACACAAACTCACCCACAGTCTCACACAGACACTCACCATACACACACTCACACAACCCACTCAGGCACTCACCCACCATATACACACACAGACACCCACATACAGTCACACACTCACACTCACTCACCATACACACTCACACAACCCACATCACACACTCACACACAGGCACACTCACACACATAGATACATACACACATAGACGTACACACTCACCCAGTCTCCCACACTCACATACATGCACACACAGAGACACTCCCTCACTCACCCCCGGCACACACACACAGACACATACAGAACACCTGGCAGCTCACGCACATGCACACACAGACTCCCACACTCATGCTCACTAACACGCAGACAGCGGCCCAGCCCTTGGGGTTGGAGGGCTGACCCGGGCGGGCTCGTCTCCCGGTCTGGTCTGTTCTGAGGGTCAGGCAGTGACCCTGACCCCTGGGCAGTGCCCTGCACACAGGGGGCCCCAGGAGGAGCCGGAGAGGGCACAGGCCCCCCTCTGGTGGGGGGATGGGCTCGGCTGGCGCAGGAGGGGATGCCTGTCGCTGTCTGGAGGGGGTGGTCTCGGGCGACGGTCCCTGTACTGGGCCGGGGGTTCTCGGGGCCGGCCGCCCAGGAGCCACGCACCCGCTGCTGCTGTGTCTTTGGAGAAACGGCCACTGCAGAGAAGTGACGCAGCTGAAGGCGCCCTGAGCCGACACGACTGGGCCCGCGCTCCGCGTCCCCCCTGTGACTGCTCTCTGCCCCGGCCCGGCGGCTCTCCCCGCCCTGAGCGGGCGTGAAGGAGCAACGGGGCTCCCTGGACCTGGTGCTGCAGCCCCTCAGCGGCCACCCCCGTGCCATGGAGCTTACGGAGGGCACACCGGCGTCGGGCGCTGGTCCTCACGCCGCAGAAGGAGCCTGGCATCCGCCCCGGCGTGTGGTGACCTCGTGCTGTGTCTTCCACAGATGGCAGGCTGCGAGACAGCGACGCGGGACCCTACCGGGAGGTGAGGCCTGCCCGCGAGCTCAGCCCTGCAGCGCGAGCTCGCCGCCTGCCTTCTCGTCCAGGGCTCAGGAGCTTAGGGGAAACGTGAAAACCCTTTCAGGAAAAAGAAAACCCCTCATAAGCTCAGAATTGAGAGAGATCAAGAAGAGTACACACAAAATTGTATGTATTTTAGTATATACTGCTTTCAGATGCGAAGCTAATGTATGTCCGTTGTAGGAGTGTGGAAAACGGTCAGTACAGGCAGCGCAGCAGTGTCTCTTAGAACTTCCTCACCCAGGGAGATGGGGGCACGCCGCGCGCCAGCACCGCACGCCCGCCTTGCGCCATCAAGGCCGCCCCGTGCCCGGGGTCCCTTTAATGGACATCAGCAGCCTCTCGACCCTTCAGACCCATGCTTTGCACGTGGCAGCCGCCAGGCACGTGGGGCTGTGTGGACTCGAATCCACTAAAATTAAGTAAACAAAAACTCAGGTCCCCAGCAGGGCAGCTCCTGGTGGACGGGGGGTAGGTGGGGGGCTTCCATCGGTTTCCACGGCAGTGCTGGTCAGGAGGGCCTGGGAAAGGCTGGACGTGGGCAACACCTGCCCACTGAGGGACCTGTCCTCCTGCTGAAGGGCCTCTGCTGGCCTGTTGTCGTCTCATGGACGCAGGAAACCTGTTCGTCGGCGAGGGCAGGGCTGTGGCTCTAGACACTCTGCTCTGTGGGTGGGAAGGAAGCCCGCCTGGAGTGCTTCTCCGCAGGCCGTGTTAGCGGATCCTGGCTCGGTGCCTGAGCACCAGTGGGGAAGAAAACACCGACAGGTGTTCCAAATGTCCATCAGAAACAACGTGGAGGGAGCTGTGGGGTCTGGGGACACGGTTCCCAGTTCCAGTCGCAGGGGACTAGGCCAGCGGCGCTTGGGGTCTCCAGACGAGATGCACATGGCCAGACCCTAATTCTGCTGACTGTGGCCCCCAGGCCCACATACACCTGCACCCCATGCCCTGAGCATCCAAAACGGACAGTCTGTCTGCCGCTCAGGGCACGTTCCCATGCTGGTTTCCCTTCTGCCAGGTGAACCGTCTGGGCGTCCAGCTGGGGGGCCTCCTGCCGGGCCCTGGGTCTCCGTTCCTGCCTGCAGCCCCCCGTCTCACCGAGCCCTTCAAGACGGAGAGCAAGAAGGGGGATGACACCGAGGCCTCGCTGTCTTCAGAGGAGGAGCGCGCGGGCGTGGAGAACGTGCAGAGCCAGACCTACTCCAGGGAGCTGCTGCAGAGGCCGCCACAGGCGAGGCCCGGGCCGGGCGCGGCCCCCCAGGAGGACCTGCACCTCGGGGCCGGCGCACAGGGACCCCCCGGCCCAGGCCTGCGGCTGCAAGTCCAGCTGCCCGAGGAGGAGTATGGCTACATCGTGATGGAAAATGAGTGAGTGGGCGGTTCCATCTCTCGTGGGCACGATCTGGCACTGCAGGCCAGGGACATGCCCTCGCTTTTCTGTGCTCACCTGGAGGCAGCCCCGCTCCTGCAGTGCGGGAGAACGGTCGGCAGTCAGCCCGTCTCCCGGACCCGTGTTCCGGGCGGGGACCCCGAGCTTGAGGTCAGTCCTCCACTAACCACCCCAGACAAAGCCCTGTGGCTCCCTGGCCCTGTCCCCCCGCCCTGCTGTACCTCAGAGTGAGGGGCGCCTGTGGGGCTGGAAGCCCAGCAGGGTGCGTGGGCCTGGGGTGCCCAGGGCAGCGGGCAGGGTAGGGGCTGTGCTGAACGCTGGCTCCCCACCCAGGAAGCTCCAGAAGCTTTACACCGACCGCGTCCCAGGGTATGCGTCGCCCTTCAGGGGAAAGACACGCCTCAGGGCATTGATGTCCCGTCCTCACCCTAGTTCTGACGGGAGCCTGACGCGGGGCAGGGGGCAGCATCGCCTGCCTGCTGAGCAGCGGGGTCGGGCCCGTCCTCAGCCCCGTCGCTGATGAGTCTGACATGGACGCCGTGGTTTGTAACTGTGCTTTCTTCAAGGGACAGAGGCAGTGTGTCCAAGGGGAAGCATGTCTGTCTGCGTGCACAGGCGTGTGTGTGCAGGTGTGTGTACAGGTGCATGTTGAGGGGTGTGCAGGTGTGTGTCCATGTGCTGGTGTGTGCAGGTGTGTGTACAGGTGCGTGTTGAGGGGTGTGCAGGTGTGTGTACAGGTGTGCGTGCAGGTGTGCACACAGCCCCACCTCGTAGTTGATTTTGCGCCATAGCGTGCATTGGCTCAGGGGGCGAGCCTCCTTCCGTGCTGACCCCCGTGGAAGGGGCTGTGTTGGAGCTGGGGCCCTCTCTCCTGACCCCGCCGTGGCCTCTGCGCTCTTGCCTCCACGCGTGTTTGCTCTCGCTGCACTGCACGCAGCAAACCCAGCCCGCGTCAGAGCCACACGAGCTGAAGGTGCTGTTCTCGCCTGGGTTTGGAGGCATCCGCGGGCTGGCATCTCTCCAGGCCTTTTCTGCAGACCTGCCTGCCCTTCCGGCCTCATCACCTCCAGACGGAGACCTCGCTCTCTCTGCCTCCACTTTCTTTGCTCAGAACTGTTAGCTCCTGCTGCGCATGTCAGAATCACGTGTGACACGTGGGCCTGGACGGCGGTCCTGCCGAGGGCGCAGCTCCAGCTGTTGAGTCAGATCCTTCCTGCTGCCCGGGGGGACCTGTGCTGGGGGTTTTCCGTTTCGTGACAAACACTGCAGCCGTGTGTGTGTGTGTGTGTGTGTGTGTGTGTGCGTGCTGTGTGTGCGTCCCTGTGTCTGCATGTTGTGTGCATGTTTCCGTGTCTGTATTTCGTGTGTGTTTATGTGTGTATGTGGATACATATGTGTGTGTGATGTGTGTGTCCCTGTGTGTCTGTGTCATATGCATGTTTCCACGTCTGTGTTTGTGTATTGTGTGCATGTTTCCGTGTCTGTGTTTGTGTACCTGTGTCAGTACATGTGTGTGTGGGTGGGTACATGTGCGTGTCCCTGTGTTTGTGTGTTGTGTGCATGTTTCCGTGTCTGTGTTTGTGTACGTGTGTGAGTACATGTGTGTGTGGGTACATGTGTGTGAGTACATGTGTGTCCGTGTTTGTGTATTGTGTGCATGTTTCCGTGTCTGTGTTTGTGTATGTGTATGAGTACGTGTGTGTTCATGGGTACACGTGTGTGTCCCTGTGTGTCTGTATCATATGCATGTTTCCATGTCTGTGTTTGTGTATGTGTGTGAGTACATGTGTGTTTATGTGGGTACATGCGTGTGTGTACTTGGGTGTAGTGTGTGTGTGTCCCTGTGTCTGTGTGTTGTGTGCATGTTTCCATGTCTCTGTGTGTGAGTACATGTGTGTGTACATGGGTACATGTATGTGTCCCTGTGTGTGTGTCATATGCATGTTTCCACGTCTGTATCTGTGTATGTGAGTACATGTGTGTGTACGTGGGTACATGTGTGTGTGTCCCTGTGTTTCTGTGTTGTGTGCATGTTTCTGTGTCTATATCTGTGTCTGTGTGTACATGTGTCTGTATGCGTGGGTACCTGCGTGTGTGTGTACTTGGGTGCGTGTGTAGTGTGTGTGTGTCCCTGTGTGTCCGTGTGTCGTGTGTGTGCGCGGTCACTGGGGGGACCGCCGCTCCGCTGCTCTGAGTCCTTTTCCTCCCGCCAGCGTGTCTTGACGCGGGAGGACTGGTCCCAGCCTGGGTGCGGGGTTGCTCCTGTCTGGGGCGCGAGTGTGAGTCGTGAAAGTGCTGGGAGGACTCTGACCGTGGGAGGACTCTGAGTCTGCGTGAGCCACGGAGGACAGGGGACGGTGGCTTCAGGCTGGGGCCCTCCCGGCCGAGCGTCCTCCGCATCGCAGGGCGTCCAGCGCGAGCGGCTGGCACCTGGACACAGGGAGACCCTCGCGCCGGGCTCGCCGGTTGCTCTCGCTGACTTTCATGTAAGAGGGGGCCGCTCTCAGGGGGCCTCTTCTCTGCGTCGCGAGTCCATTCCCTTGGCCGCACCTCTGGGCCTGAGCACTTACCTGCTCTGAGCACTGGCTAAAGTAAAAGGCCATGGTTTTATCTTGGCTTCTTCTGCCAGGTGGAAGGTCTGTGGTGCAGACAAGAGCTCTGCGTCCGTAACTCGGTCTGCCCCGAGTGGGATGCTCACAGACACACGGAGTCTCCCCTCTGTTGTCAGATTAGTGGGGATTTGAGGTTCTCTGGGGCGGGATTTCACCAGGTCTCAGCTTAAGCCTTAATGGATCAGCTATTAACTGACAAGAATCCGACACCATTCATTTTTTTTTTTTTTTTAATAGAAAAGGACTTTGTATGTTTGGTTTTTCACAAAAGGAGAAGGAGCGTGGCGGGCACTTGGCGTTCTCTCTGAGGCTCACAGGGACACGCAGCTGACTCACTGCCTGCCTTGCCCTCACTCGTACATTTCCTGATGGGCAGGCAGGAGTCTGATCCTCCCCGTTTACGTTTTCACACGTGTCACAAACTGGGTGGATTCAAGATATGTGAGGGGCAGGGTAGCCATCGCTGGTCCTCCCAGGGTGATTTGAGAGTTATTTCAAGTCAGGCTGACTGCAGAAGGCCACGGTGGACAGTGTGTGTAAGACAGAGAAGAGCCCACGGTCACAGCGGCGACGCAGGCGCTGGGGCCCCCGATCCTGAATGGCGGTGACGCAGGCGCTGGGGTGCCGGCCAGCAAGTTCCGCGGGGCCCCCAATCCTGCACAGGGGCCATCCCAGCTGCGCAGCCTGAGTTTGGGGAAGTGAACCCGCGGCTGGAAGCATATGCAGAGGTCCTGCCCACCTCAAGTGGCTTGTGGACGAGGAATCCGAGGCATGGACTCTGTGAGCCCAGCAACCCCCCCGTGGCTGCAGTCCAGGGGCCCGGGAGGCGTCCCCACGGCCTGGGCTCAAGGACTCGGGAGCCCCGGTAACGGGACGGAGTCACGAGTCCCTGTCCGACAGGCTTGATGGGGGAGCAGGTTTGTGTTTCTCTTCTTCGTGCAGAGTTAAAATGCCCACGAGCAGGATGCTGACCTAGGCCCAGAGACCTGGCAGTCACCCCACCCAGTCCCCGCTCTCCTGCTGCTCTGAGACAAATCCCAGCCACGGTGTCTTAGAGGCGTGCCGTGAAGCATCTCTGAAATAGCAGGATTCTTTCTTTCCAGCATACGTGATGCCACATCACGCCTGGAAAGGAGCCCAGATCCCTTACCGTCATCATGCGTGTAGCCAGTTCCCATGTCTGTGTCCAGAACTTGTGTGTCTGCTGGGTGGCCTGGGAGGCAGAGGAGGTGGCCCCTTGTCAGTGGCTTTTTGCTCTGCGGTGGCCCAGGAGCCGCGGGCTCATGTTCGGAGGGCTCCAGAGCTGGGCTGGGCCTTGCAGGCTGCTGTCAACTGGAATTCTAGAAAGAACTGGAGAATGTTTCACATTGTCTGGGCTCTGACCCTGGCGGTCGGGAAAGTGAGAAAATGTCATTGAAGCGCAGCTGTGACAGTGTCCCTTGGGCCCCAAACCGTCCAGGCCGGCGTGGCCACATCTGGCTGCAGAAGGTGCCAGGAGCAATGGTGGTATCAGGGGCTCTTGCGGTCTCTGACCGTGAGCCCCCTGCCCCCATTGGATCCTTCTGCTGCAGCAAAGGTCTGTCATTGGCGTGGGTGGGCAGGGGAAGGAAGCCCGGCCCAGCCCGCCAGCTGGGCCTGAGCCTGGCCTCCCCCTCTCTGTGTGCGGTCCCCGGGCTGACTCCTGCCAGCGGCAGCTCAGCCTGGAAGCGTGAGGCGAAGCGGGCTCTTAGAAGGTTCTGGCGAAGCGGAAACCCTGTTCTCCTCTCGCTGAGCTGACATGGTGGCAGAAGGGAGGCCGCAGTAGACACGTGCACCCGAACCTGTGTGTCTCCAGCACGCCTGCGCCGACGCCTGTGTCTGCTCACCCGCATCTGTCGGCCGCGTAGTCTGTATCACCCGAACCTGTGTATCTACAGCACTGAGCCGTCTGCCGACACGTCTGCGTCTACACCTGCACCTCCACTCATACCTGTACCTGCGTCTACACCCGCTCCTGGATGTCTGCACGCACACCTGCCTGTGCACACACGCATATGTTTACACCCACACCTGTATGTCCACACACACATCTGTTATGTCTACACACACGCCTGTATGTCTGCACGCACATCTGTCTGCACACACATCTGTATGTCTACACACACATCTGTTATGTCTACACACACACCTGTATGTCTACACACACGCCTGTATGTCTGCACGCACATCTGTCTGCATGCACACCTGCATGTCTACATGCACCTGCATGTCTGCACGCACTCCTGTATCATCTCTATCTGCACCCACACCTGCATGTCTGCACACCTGCCTCTGTGCCACCTACATCCATATCCACATCTGTATCTACCCAGCCATCGGCTTTGCTGTTGGATTCCCATAATCATCAGGGAAGTTTAGCTTTTCATCTTCAGTGGTGCCCTGAGAGTCCACGGTAATCCCCACAGGCCCTCACCCCCTCACCCCTGCAATTGATTTTTTGCAAAGTGTCGTCTGTGTTATAAATGGGCTGAGACTAAATCTGTCAAAGTTAAGAAGTTTAAATTCCACTTCTACATACAAAGGAGTAGGAAAGAAAGCGAAAATATGAAAAGATGAGATTTTGTTTGCTGTCAAAATAGTAGTAAGTCTGCAAATGCATAATGAAGCCAGAGGGTTGGAAAAACGGAAAAAACTGTGTCCCGAGATGGCAAGTGTTCCACTGAAGTGCTGGCCCATGGTCACATCAGGGTCAGTCAAGCTTCCGATGCTAGACGGGCCCCCTTGGGGTCGGGAGGCACAGGCGGGTGCAGAAGTGTACAAAGGCCCCGTGTGACCCTTTCTGGTCAGGAGAAGGCTGGGAAGGGGCGGTGTTCCCCGACACACGCTCCACAGTCTGGGACACACGGTGTGTCTTGATCACACTGTGCCGTGGAAGCAGGTGAGAGAGACCCTCTCAAGAAGAAAAAGCTCAATTTCCTTTAGTGGTACAAACTCCTAACAAAGCAGGTGTAGAGGGAACATCCTCAACACAGTAAGGGCTGCATATCACAAACCCACAGGTGGCACCACACTCGATGGGGAAAGGCTGAAACCTTTGAGGCTTACATAAAGCATCTTATAGTTACAGGTCTGTTTAGGTTGATAGCAACTTAACTCTGAATGCATACAAAAGCTTTACATTTCTACATTACTCCCTTTTATGTTTTTGATTTCCATGCACTTTTTATAAAGGTGATTCTAAGACATTTTGTACTTGGACTTGTATTAAGCATTTGGCAGATTTTTTCCCCCCTGGAGAGTAAAATTGTTATGGAGACTATATTTGTGGAAAATATGTTTTTTCAAATGTCCTATGGAGAACATATTTACTAAAATTTTGAATATGTTGAGAAGCACAATCTCATCTTGATGTTAAAAAATGATGTTGGAAAACAGCAGTTTTTTCCTTTTTTTTTTTACCTCTGAAGAGTTGTTGGTTGTTAGCAGTCTTTTAAGGCTAATTTACTGAGTCGTTCAGGACTGTTAGAGACTCAGGTGAATCTGCCTGTGTTTGGCCCTCATAGGAGTTCAGTTTGGCCCACAGGTTATCGTGGGCTCACTCACCCCTGCTCTGAGAAGTGGGGTCTTTGTTAGACTTCTGCAGGGAAGGAAGGTGGTGCACCCTGGAGCTGGAATTCTGATTTATCACGGTGGCCTCCGCCTGCATCCCTGTCCTCGTCAGAAGCATCACTCGTCTGCACTAGAGAGAATTCCTGTGGGTTAACAAAAATGTTAGCTACCTTGGAAGATGATTTTAAAAGATAAACATAATTTTTATGGGACGATTGGTGAATCCCATGAAAGTCTCATTTTATTGACTGATTTCAAGTATCATCTCAGCAAAAACCTTGGTGTCGAGGTCGACTCGTTTTCGTTTTTTGTGATCCATCACTCAGTTAGTTCCCGACCTTTGGAGAATTTTTTAATAAACCGTGACATGTTCACAGTTGGGAAGTGAAGCAGCCGAAGTCCCGCCAGCTCTGGGATGCAGCACCCGCGAGGTGGACGTCTGTGGGCGGGAGTGACAGCCTGTTTGGAGGTGGATCTCATCTGACTCGGAAGAGGCGGTGACACTAGGAAAAGAAGGCCTGAGGGACTGCGGGAGCAGAAGCCTTTTCCTCTGCTTGGGGTGCCGCGGATGGGGTGGGGGAGCCTTGAGGGTGAGGCGTGGTCAGATGAGGGCATGGTCAGGGTGAGGCGTGGTCAGATGAGGGCGTGATCAGGGTGAGGGCATGGTCTGGTGAGGGCGTGATCAGGGTGAGGCATGGTCAGGGTGAGGGCGTGGTCTGGTGAGGGCGTGGTCGGGTGAGGGCGTGGTCAGGGTGAGGGCGTGGTCGGGTGAGGGCGTGGTCAGGGTGAGGCATGGTCAGGGTGAGGGCGTGGTCAGGGTGAGGCATGGTCAGGGTGAGGCATGGTCAGGGTGAGGGCGTGGTCGGGTGAGGGCGTGGTCGGGTGAGGGCGTGGTCAGGGTGAGGCATGGTCAGGGTGAGGCGTGGTCGGGTGAGGGCGTGGTCGGGTGAGGGCGTGGTCAGGGTGAGGGCGTGGTCAGGATGAGGCATGGTCAGGGTGAGGCGTGGTCGGGTGAGGGGTGGTCAGGGTAGGGTGAGGGCGTGGTCAGGGTGAGGGCATAGTCTGGTGAGGGCGTGGTCAGGGTGAGGGCGTGGTCTGGTGAGGGCGTGATCAGGGTGAGGGCGTGGTCAGGGTGAGGCATGGTCTGGTGAGGGCGTGGTCAGGGTGAGGGCGTGGTCAGGGTGAGGCCTGGTCGGGTGAGGGCATGGTCAGGGTGAGGCGTGGTCGGGTGAGGCGTGGTCAGGGTGAGGGCGTGGTCAGGGTGAGGGCATAGTCTGATGAGGGCGTGGTCAGGGTGAGGGCGTGGTCAGGGTGAGGCCTGGTCGGGTGAGGTTTGCGGTCCGGGTGCGTGCTTGCCCCACAATCGGGAAGCTGCCACTGTGGGTGCACTTCACCCTTTCACTTTGTGTCTTTCTTTGAGGATTTACTGGTAGTGTGATCTTCGGCACTGAATTTAATTTCTGGAGTTTCAGTTTCCACCTCTTTCAAGGGAGATTAATACAGGCCCTTCCTTCCAGGTTTGTTGTGAGCAATGAATGAGATAATTTCCATAGAATCACTTGTGGTTGAGGGCGGAGAGTTGCCTTTAAGTTCTGACTGGTCTTAATGTTTCTGAAAAGACTCTGATGCTGGGAAGGACTGAAGGCTGGAGGAGAAGGGGACGGCAGAGGATGAGATGGTTGGATGGCATCAGCGACTCGATGGGCATGAGTTTGAGTAAACTCTGGGAGTTGGTGATGGACAGGGAGGCCTGGCGTGCTGCAGTCCATGGGGTCGCAAAGTCGGACAGTACCGAGCGACTGAACTGAATGTTTCAGACCCTCAGGTCCCTAGTCTTTGTTTTGAGAATGGCCTCAATGGTCCTGGACAGGCTTGGATTTTCTCATTTTGACCCAGTGGTGACCGAGGCTGTGCGGGGGTGGGGCGGCTGCCTCTCGGCATGCTTCCGGTCCGGGATTACGGGGGCCCTTTCCCCGTTTTGCTGATTTGCAGGCCCCCCAGCACACGCCTCGCTTAGCGAGCAGGCTGTCTCAGGAAGGAAGTGCCTTAGAGGGGAGGCCCCGCCAGCTCTTGACGGTGACCTTTCCTGCCCTGACCGCCGCCACTCCCGCTCAGACCTCTGACCTCCGATCTCTGGCTGCTAGAAGGGCGCCGTCTTTCTTTCAGGCGGCGGGCATCCCGGAGACCTGGATGCAGGGGTCACAGTCAGGCCCCGGAAATGACAAGAGCCCGTCCAGTGATTTTTGAGATTAACTACAACTGCTTTCTAAGGAAGTTCAGACCATGAAGTGACAGCTGACGGCCACGTAGTTTAAAAACAAAAGAGAAATCATTGCCTGCTGGGTTTGAGTACAGTCGACAGCCTCTCGTTTGTCTGACTTGAACAGGAATGGGGCCACTGTCGTCAGGAGCCATTTGCCCTGCCTGCCCTGATAGTGCAGCGGGAGGGGCCGAGGTGTCTCCCTGCAGCTCCTGGGAAGGATCTGTGTCCACAGGCGTGTGTGTGCACACCTGGGGAGAGGCCATGTTCACAGGCGTGTGTGTGCACACCTGGGGAGAGGCCATGTCCTCAGGGGTATGTGTGCACACCTTGGGAGTGACTGCAGGGGTGTGTCTGTGTGTGCACACCTGGGGAGTGTCCTTGTCTACAGGGGTGTGTGTGTGTGCACACCCGGGGAATGTCTGTGTCCGCAGGGTTGTGTGTGCACACCTGGGGAGTGTCTGTCTGCAGGGTGTGTGGCACACACTGGGAGTGTCTGTGTCCGCAGGCATGTGTGTGCACACCCAAGGAGTGTCTGTGTCCGCAGGGGTGTCTGTGCACAAACGGAGAGTGTCTGTGTCTGCAGGGTGTGTGGCACACCCAGGGAGTGTCTGTGTCGGCAGACGTGTGTGTGCACACCCGGGGAGTGTCTGTGTCCGCAGGGTGTGTGGCACACCTACCTGGTGTAGCTCTGGCTCTCCTCAGTTGCCGCCTTCTGGGCTCAGCCCCACCACAGGGCCTGGCTGCAGCTGTGGTTCTGTCCCCAGGGCAGCGGGTGGGAGGACTCCAGGGTGGCCGCACATGCAGATGCACCACTTGTAAAACTCTTATTTTAAAACCTGGTGACAAAAAGCCTGTGGAGTGTGTCTGGGTGGTTTGGGGTCTCATCCATCCTTGATGCGTGGGTTCCTAGCTCTGAGGGCTACTCACTGTCTCAGGAAGCAGGATGGTGGGGGTGGGGAGGAAGACCCCATCGCAGAGGGGCCAACCTGCTGCTCCCTGGGCCCATCTCGCTCCCCAACACCTCCATTCGCATCGCCTTGCTCCTCTTACTGGTTTAAAGTGTGGTGATTCATCTCAGCTGGGGAGACACCTGCTCCCAGCTGCCCCCTGCCCGACCCCAGGCCGAATAATGGAAATACATGCGGGGCGGCTCTTGGATCAGCACAGGGTGGGGGCGCGGAGTCCCAGGGAGCGCGGGACCTGGTTCCTCAGAGGGAGGGGGCGGGATCCCCCTGCCCCCCGTTCCTTACAGTGCGGGGTGGGGTCGTGGGCCCCGTTCCTGGCAGTGAGAACCCCGCCCGGTAACCCTACCGTTTCCCCACAGCTCCCTGAGCCTGGACGAGGGCACGCAGGCGCTGGAGGGCGTGGCGCGGCTCCTGGAGGTGCCGGCGGGCGTCTTCACGGACATTGAGTGAGTGCGGGTGGGGCTCGGGCGGCTCCTCCTTCTGAGCGTCCCTCCAGCAGGTTCCCCGTGGGGCGCGTTCACTGTGTCACAGAGGCTGGTGCTGGAGGAACAGGGAGGAGCATCCAGGGGGTCTGGTTAGCTCTGTAAGCGTAGGACTGCGATCCCGAGAGGGCCCCACTGACCTGGAACCCCCGGGGGCTCTGGACGGTGGGGCGGGTCCACCGCAGGTGTGCCAGGGCCTGGGGAGCCACCGGGGCCCTGGAGGGTGGGGCGGCCCCACGGCAGGTGAGCCAGGGCCTGGGGCTGGCACCTGCAGTGTGCACGCCCCAAGGAGGGGGCCCTGAAGTCCCCGAGTGCCCCAGCCCGTCTGGTCCTCAGTGGGCTGGGTTTTAGAAAGAGCTGGTGACACGGAGTCCAGGGCTGGCATGTGACAGGTGCGTGGGTCTGGGGCCCACACCTTTTTCTGATGGAACCCTGAGGCCGGGAGTGTGAGGGGCTATCAGAAATGCACCGGGGCC
>SJYT01060898.1:473290-513281 GCA_006410635.1 Cephalophus harveyi
GATAGGTTCTGACCTGGTGTCTCCTCTCTGGTCCCTCACCTCGCTCTGCTCCACACTCCTTGGTTCAGTCCCTCCTAGACACACCACCTCCAAGTCTAGGGTTACTGGGGGCTTTCCCGCCTCCAGAGGTGGCCTGGTGGTTATCAGCTCAGCTCTTTTGTAAATATCACTTGCTGGGGTCTCTTTCTTGCTCTGTGAACGCGGGCCTCCTGCGTCCCCTGGGGGCCACAACGACGCCACCGCCCTCCTTCAGCCTCTGTCGGTCTTGGCCACAGCTCCTGTGACCGAGTCTTACCCTGAGGCCTCGCTCTGCCCCGGGGCCCCGAGCCAGCCCGCACGTCTGTGCCTCGGGAGCCCGGGTCCTGCCCAGTTGATGCTGGGCCGGCACCTCTGGGTCTTTAATGCTGCACGTGTGGGGGGTGTGTGTGGCATCCCAACGAGTCCTGTATGTCGCCCCCAGGACACAGCACATGCGGGTCCACAGCACCTGCAGGGGTGACCCGGGCGGGGGCCTGGAGGGGACGACCGCACGGCCGCAGGGGGTCTCTGCGTCGCGTTGCTGGCACGGCAGATCGTGGCTCCTGGAGAGGCGCGGAGGGCGCCGCTCGGAGCGCTCTTCCAGGGCTGTGTGTGTTTCTGTGGAAGGACTAGTTATGCTTAATATGTTTTGTTAATGGCTCTGTAGCTGTCAAGTAAATTCCATTATATCTTACTACATCATTAGAGGCCATTAAGACGGCATCGGCATGCCGCTGTAATTACGCCGGCAGATGCCGGGCCACCGCGCTTATGGTTTTATAATCGAGTCCCGGCTGTCGGTGGTGCCGATGGATGCGCTGCTCTGGGCTCTCGCCGGGCGGGAGGACTGGAGGCCGTCTGCGCGCTGGATCCCCAGCCTGGGCCTTCAGCTGAGCCCAAGGCCAGCCCGGGCAGCCAGCGCTGCCTCAGCCTGACCGTTCCCCGAGTCTGCAGCAGGCCAGCAGGGTGCGGACTGCCGTCCGCGTGGTGTCCTGCGCGGCGGGAGGGCCGTTCCTGAAGACAGAGCGGGAATTCAGCACCGGCCACATTAGGAGGTCGCCGGTGTGCAGGTCCGAGGCTCCCTCCTTCAGGGGTCCCACCCCCCCACCTCCGCCCCTCCCTCCCTGTGAGGATCCCTGGGGGAGGGAGGGTCCCTGAAGTCGTGCTTCAGTTTCCCACTGAGGGGTCTGTGCTTATTTGCCCCCATATTGTCTCCCTGGCAACTTGAACCACCTCCGTTTTACACCTGAGCCGACGGAGGCCTCGGAGCTTAAAAGGCTCAGTGGGGTGACAGGTGGTGACCTGGGACACGGAGATGCAGAGATCTCTGTGCAAAGACTCCACATGCCAAAAGAGCAGGTGCTGGGGAGAGAGCCCTGAACTCACATCAAGGCCAGCAAGGAGGTCGGATCCCCCTGGCACGGCCGGTGGTCTTTCCTTCACTGGCTCCAGGGCAGAGCTCAGCCATGTGGGGCTGGGCGGTGAGAGACGCGGAACCTCCCTTCACAGTGTGCTGGGCTTTCCACGCTGGGCGGTCCCAGGGTCACTATGTGTGTGTCCTAACTAAGGTCACATGTGCAGCATCCCAGGGTCACGTGTGTGCACGTCCCAGGGACTTGCACATGGTGTCCTGGAAGAGGGAGGGAAGGAGGGTGGGCCGTGGCGCTGCAGGTGAAGACAGGTGAATGAACCGCGCGCTCTGTCTTTCGGGAGCTAGGAGCGTCCACTAGATCTTCAGAGAACACTCTCAGCACCCAAGAGAAGGGTAGGTTTGGGGGGCCCTACTTACCCAGGACTCTCCAGATGTAGGTTAGAGTGGAAATGTCACCTCACTGGTCACCAGGAAGAGCAGCTGTCCTGCGGGCCCTCCTGGTGGGAAGGGCCGCCGGTGTGGTTCCCGCTCCTGGGACACCAGCCCCTGGGGGGTGTCCAGGGGGTGACGGGCCAGGAGACGTGGGGCTTGGGGAGTCCTGATGGAAACAGCCTCCCGCCCCCCTCAGACGGATCAGTTGTTTAAAAACGGAGCACTTTTCAAAGTCGTGTTCAACAAAGTATCTAAAATGCTTTGAACAGTTTTGATAACTCCTGGCAAGCAGTCCCCTGCCAGTTATTTTTATACTGAGTAGTTCTTAAAGATTTCAATAAGTTTTCAAGAGAATTTTAAAAATGCTTGTCTCTTTCCCATCTGTTCTTGGCTCCTGTGGCTCCCTGGGGAACTGACTACTAAAACCTGTTTCCGTAACAATTTTCTCTTTCCATGCAGGCGCGTCTGCTGGTTGCTGTTGGTGTATTGGGGTTGATTTGAGTTTTCCTGTAAGAGCCCTGCACGTGTATTTTTAGAGTAGCAGAGCCCCTGGGACCGAGAAACAGAGCCCCTGGGACCCACGGTGGCCCTGGGGGGTGTGGGGTGCGCGGAGCAGTCCTGACACCTCCTAAACGGTCTCTTCCAGGGTCGAGGGGCCAACAGTGACCTTCAAGGTGCACGCCAATGCCCAGAATGTGACCGCGGCGGCAGCGGCGAAGGTGGCAGGTAAGGCTGTTTCTGCGCTGGGCACAGGATGCCCGGATGTAGCACAAGGTGACTGTTTCAGCCAGCCTCAGCCGGTCCTGTATGTCGCTAAGCGTATAAACCCCTTTAACGGGGTCGACACTTCCTCCCAGGGTGCAGCGCAGCGCCTGTCCTGGGTGACAGAGCTCCTGGCAGTTGAGCTCATATTGTGTCTGTTAACTTAAAGTTTCTCTATCCACTGACAGTCAACAGGCATAAAAATAGTGGCCATGCCCCTTTGGTGGAACAAACCTGGGCCGTCTTGGTCTTGGTTGCTGTTGGCTTTTACTTGCAGTGGATCTTAGTGCCCTTAGTAACGCTTATTTGTTCACAGTAATGATTTTGGGGCCTCCCAGTTGGCGTCAGTGGCACACATCCCACCTGCCAATGCAGGAGACATGAGAGACATGGGTTTGATCCCTGGGTTAGGATGCTCCCTGGAGGAGGAAGTGGCAGCCCACTCCAGTATTTTTGCCTGGAGAATCCCATGGACAGAGGAGCCTGACAGGCTACAGCCCATGGAGTTGGAAAGAGTCGGACAAGGAAGCAACTTAGCACAATGATTTTGGGGACAAGAACTGTCGGTTAAAGAATAATTCCTCACGCGGTTGTACCAGTTCCCGTAAACCTGACAGGTCTGCCTGTGGAGACTGAGCCTGCTCCCAGGCTTCATTCCGCTGCGGGGCTGGAGCTCGGGGGGGGGCCGGCCTGACTGGGCAGTCTCCCCGTCCGGCACAGCAGCTGGGCAGGCCCTGGGAGCAGGCAGCAGACTCCAGTCTGAAGTCTCTGCGCCCGAGTGGCCACGGGCCCCCTCGCCGCATGGACTGGCTTCATGCCCCTCCTTCCTCAGTCCAAGAGGTTACGGAATATGCTTAAGACCAAAACAGGCATCGGTGTTTCACCCAGGTATGCACTAATCGTTCCATGAGAGGCAGTTCATCCCAGTACTCGAAATAATACTTTCAGGAGTGGATTTGTTGGAACTCAGGGACAATACGAACGGAGTGGAATGAAATGAAGTCTTTCTGTCTTTTTAGACTTGTGGCCGTGCATTGTGGCAGTGGCCTCCCACTATTCTGCTGCTCTCTGGGGGAGTGCGGTTGGCTGCTTGAAACCTGGCGTCTTGGCTTTTGTCTCATGTGTCCGTGTCATGCGTGGAGAGGGAAGGGCACCTGCGGCTTGAGCGTCGAGTCACAGCCTCTAAACTGATCTGTGCGCTGCCCCAGCGCGCCGTGAGCCCGCCTGGGGGCGCCAGCCGCCGCGTGTCCTGCAGGCTGTGCTTGGGCAGGACGGGCAGCGACACCCGCAGTTTAGAAACGTGGCTCCTTTTATATTTTAGGTACTTTCACGATGTTTTGAACGTACTTGATGCTATAAGGGAAAGGACTACAGAGAATTAGTCTGACCACAGGATCGTAGTGTTTGGTGCTGAAATACCAAACTGCAGAGTCAGCTCGACCCCCTCCGCCTTGCGGGCATGTCTGTGGCCACCGGCAGAGGAGGCCTCCCGCCGGCGCAGGGTCCACGTGGGGGTGGACTTGATCCCGTGCTGCCAGGGAGGTTAGAGCCCCGCTCGGGACGTTCCTGTGATGACATGTGGGGCTGCTCCCTCTTCATACGTTCGTGATGATGAAATTGCTTCTGTTTTGAAAGACTTGAAGGCGTTTCTGTAACGAGCCTCCTCTCTCATCCTCGGCCCCAGGCAGGTATTGGGGCTTCTTGTTCACGTCTTCACCGCTGCAGGAGCCCCCGCGGAGCGGATGGGAGGGGGACAGGGGGCCTTCAGGGCTGGGGCCGCGCTGTCCTCCTGGAATCCTGGTCAGGTGTTGGACACCGTCAGGGCTGAGGGCTGTCCACGGGCCCCGTCGCTCTGGAACGAATGCCGACACGGGGACCCTGTGGAGGGGGAGGGGGGTCGGGGACGGCAGCCGGGACCAGCTCAGGGCTCCTGGAGGCCAGGCCCGCGCAGGTCCTGGGCGCTGCAGCACTGCCGGGGCTGGGCACGCGGACCCCGGCTGGCCCGCCTCGGGCCCAGTCACGTGCGGGTGCGGAACCGGGGCGTGGGGAGGGGCTGGCGTAGCTTCAGGGTGTCCACGCAGAGGATGCTGAGCCTCGCTGTCTCTGAGGGCCCAGGCGTCTCCTGGAGATGCCTTCAGTCGAGGCCAGCCCCCCGCTTAGGGGTCGTTGGTCGGTACCAGTGTGGTCCAGCCGCTCCAGGCCCTGTGCGGGCCGGGGCGTGCTGAGGTCAGACCGAACAGAGACTCGGCCCTGGTGGAGGTGCAGCCCCGCGCGGGCGGTGAGGAGGGGGTAATGTGGCGCATAAAGCGATGTGGTGTGGCTGGTGACGCGACGTGCGCTGTGTGTGATCGGCGAGGTATCAGTTACGCAAGGGAGCCTCACACGCAACGTCATGTAATGTAGCAGCACTGTTCCGTGACTGCAGCGTTGCCTGACTTGCCGTATACCACGTGGAAGGCGCGGCGCCTGTCTCTTATACACATCTCAGTGGTACTTCAGGTCGTGCAGCGCTCTTCCATCATGTCACGAAGTGGAGGGGGTTCTGAAAAGAAGCCAGGCCGCAGTGGGACCGGAACAGATGCCGGCCAGCCGAGGCCAGGGCTGCCAGGCCCCGGGGGGCTGGGGGCTGCGCTGCTCGAGAGGCGGCGGGGAGCCGGGTTGGGCGGGCCGGGGACTCGCTGTGTTGGGCTTGGGCCTCCGGGGACGAGCGGCCGGGCATCTGCCTGGGTGGCCGGGCCTGGTCTGGGAGCCGGCAGCGTGGCGCCTAGCCCATCCTGGAGTCATCTCTGGTGTCCGGGTGGGTTTTGTGGTCTCGCCTTTATTGGTCCCTCCGCTTCCTTCTCTTTCCGGCTCTGTGCTGAGTGCCATGGGCCACAGAGAACCAGACAGAACTGCCCTTGTCTTCACTGGGCCTGGAAAGAGCCGTTTGGGCCCAGACATCCTGAAGAGGCGGGGAGAGTTCCCTGGAGGGGCCAGCCTGAGGAGAGCGCTGGGCTTCACGGGCGACGGTGGGGTGGCACCTGCCTGCGGTGTTGCCTGTGACACCGCGACTTCGGACAGCTCCCGGCTTCCCCGTGAGGGGCATCCAGTGGGTGGGGTGGCCCGGCGGGGAGACGGGAAACTCTCTCGAGGCATTTGGGTGACGGGGCCTCGTGTCACGGGTGGGACATGGTGGCATCGTGGATGAGCTCGGTGCCGAGGAGCTGGCCGCGGGCCCTGGAGATGCAGCTGGCGTGTGCTGGCGTGTGGGAAGCGCCCAGGCCTAGGGCCCCTTCTCCAGCGGGGCCCAGCGGATGGGAGCTTGTCAGGGAGGCAGGAGGTGCCGTGCAGACAGGTGCGTGCAGTCTGGCCGTGTTCTCTGGGGCCTCAAGTGTCGGAGATGAGACGTTCCCGCGTGGCTGGAGAGAGGCAGCCCCTGTGGACAAGCAGGTGCCCAGCGGGGTCTGCGTTGAGGCTCGCAGCCCGCCCCTGCCAGGCCCCAGCGGCGCTGGGCAGGGTAGCCTGGGCCCATGTGGGAGCGGGACTTCCTTCCTGACGCGAGGTGACGCTCAGGTCTCTGATTTTCGAATCGTTCCAATGCAGTAACTTCAGAAGCCCTGTGACACCCAGCTCATAACGTCTAAGGGAGCCTTCCCACGGGCCTGTCGGCATCAACAGTCCACCCCCTTCCTCCTGGCCTTACCCGCAGCCCTCCGCCCGCCTGGTCACCTGGCTGGCCTGGGGCAGGGCCTGCGGATGTTGGGACAAGGGGCAGGGAGACGTGCCGCTTGCTGAAGGCCTGCTGGGAGGGGGCTGGGCCCCGGCCTTGGGGGCCAGCCTGAGTCTGTGGTGCTCGGCAGGAGGTCCTGAGGAGCTGGTGGGGACGGTGGGCACGGGCGAGTCTCGCTGTCAGGCTGCCGCGGCCAAGGCTGCCTCCCGGGGCTGGCTCCTGCCACGCGCTCGTTTCCTCCTGCACAGCGGCCCTGAGGCTCTGACAGCCGCTCCTGAAAGTGAACTTCTAATTCACAAGGCATGCCATACCCCAAGTTCACAGGACACGCTGTGAACATAGTCACATAGTTCACAGGTCACGCTGCACCCCAAGTCCATGTAGTTCACAGGGCGTTCTGGTACCCAAGTCCATCTAACTCACAGTGGACGTTGACACCCCCAAATCCGTCTAACTCACAGGGGCCGCTGGGACCCCAGTCCATCTGGCCCTGAGACACAACTCTGTGATAACTCAGCGTGTGCCTCGGGGCATGGAGGAGACACCGTGGGTGGCCATGTTATGGGACCACACTCTCAGGGTGACGATGCATGTGTGAGACATAGATCAGTCAGCAAACGAGTTGCCCGTGGTCTGCAGGGTGAGGGCGGCCACCCACGGAAGAGCTGGGAAGCAGGCCCGCGGGGTCGGAGCCCTGGGGCTGATCCAGGTGCTTGTACAGCTATTCCTCTCTTCTCTAAAGACGGTTTGCTTTTGGTCAACACCTCATATTATTACAATTGCACAGTCAGAAAAAGCCAATTCAAAATGAAAAGTCTTCAGCAAAAGCAGTGATAGGGTTCCCTCTCACGGGATGAAGCAGTATAGGTGGTCTCTTGGCGTCTCAAGCAGCCCCACGTCCTCGGGGAGGCAGCTCGAATCGCCCCTTGCCGGGGGAGACCCGGCGGTGGTGAGCCCACGCAGCCGCAGCCGTCCCCGCCCGCGACGGCAGCCTCTCCCTGCAGGGCTCGCCAGGCGCGGTGACCCCCAGACCTGTGCCTCGGCGTGGGCAGTGGCGCTGTCTGTGAGCCTTCCCGCGGGGCGCCGGCTCCTTCTCCCGGCTGCAGAGCCTGGAGCAGGGCACGGCTGTGTGCCCTCCGTGACACGCGCAGCCGGCGCTCCCTGGCCTCCTTGTTTCCTTCCCCTGAACGTCCCGGGGTGAAAGGGAGGGTAGGGCGGGGCCCAGCGCCCCTGCCGGGGTGGGGAGGCGCCTGCTCATGGGCTCTGCCCAGCCAGGTACCCGCTGTCCTGCCCACGGTCCACTGGGATGCCGCCAGTCCTCCCCGCCCCTGCCAGCTCTTCCCCCAGCATCCCCCCCCAGAGCCACTCGACCACGTCTGTGGCCCATCCTCCCCAGGGTGGCCAGACAGAGGGTGGGCAGTGCGGAGCGGGCCCGTGCAGAGACGTGGCCCCGGCTGCAGGGGCCCGTGGAGGCGGGTGACCGAAACGAGGCTGCCGGGGAGGCAGAGCTGGATGGGGCCTCCCTGCTCCGGTCGGTTACTAGCATCCCCCTGACCGCTGACCGCCATGGGCCACTGAGCAGACACAGGTGTGGGCCTCAGGCCTCCGCCTGGACCGGCACCCAGGACTCGGAGCACAGACGCAGGCAGCTGGTGAGCCCGGGGGCTGGCAGGCTGGACGGAGGGGCAGAAACGCCAGGGCGAATGGCTTGCAGGCTCCCAGCTTTGTCAGTGGGCGCATGTGGGGGGTGGTGTCAGGCCAGGGTGCCGCCCGCCGTGGGCCCCCCCTGGTCTCTGGCCGCTGGAGAGCTGGGCTGCCCAACAGGCCTCTCCCACCAGCCACAGGAGGCGTTCAGAAACGTCAGTCAGCTCAAGACTGCCTCTCAGAGCGATTCCACGTTTGTAAGACTAGACTCAGAGGGCGGGGCGGACGTGAGCCCCGCACAGCCCCATGGAAGGTCCACTCCCCCGAGCTGCCCTGGAGCGGGGCACCCACCCCCGTCGTCCCTTCTTGGGTGGCGGGTTCCCTCCTGGTTCTCAGGATGCAGACTGGCTGCAGCAGCCCCAAGTGGGGCAGGGGGCCCCGTGGGGCAGGGGGGCCGCGTGGGGCAGGGGACCCGCGTGGGGCAGGTGGGCCCCGTGGGGCAGGCGGGCCCTGTGGGGCGGACGGGCTGAGTGGGGCAGTGGGCTTCCTGTGGGGCAGGGGTCCCGTGGGGCAGGGGCTCCTCCCCAGGTGCTCCTCGTCCAAGGACCCCCATCCGAGCTCCCTTCCAGCTGGCCTCCTCCCCACAGGGCCACAGGCTGGTGCTGGGGGTTCCTCAAATCCTCCGCTGGGCTCACACACCCTTTACCTGAAGAAAAGCTCCCTGATGGCCGCCTCCGGAACACGCCTCTGTCCTGTATGAATGTTTCTTTGACCACATTAAACAGATTTAGCCCCTTTGGTGGCAGTTGTGTTCAATTCTCGGAATCCCACAGACTATAGTCCACAGGCTCCTCTGTCCATGGGATTCTCCCGGCAAGAATCCTGGAGTGCGTTGCCATTTCCTCGGCCAGGGGCTCTTCCCGACCCAGGGATCAGGCCCGGGTCCCCTGCACTGTGGGCGGGTTCTTTCCGCTGAGGCCCCGGGGAGGCCCTGTTCCAGTCTGTGACGCAGCACGCAGGGCAGCGTGTCTGCACTGGGGCGCGGTGCTCCCCGCTCTCTGGGAAGCCCACTTGGGCAGAAGATGCGTCTTTCTCTCTCCCTTTCGAATGTTCTCTTCTCCTCTGTCCCACTTGCTAGTGACCCTCCCCCAGAGCCACCGAGCGTCCCCCGCTGCCCCCTCCCCTCTGGGGACCCTCAGAGCCGCCGCAGTGCTGGCCCTGAGCCCTGAGCCCACGGGCACCGCTCTGTCAGGCCCTGAGTGGGTAGGAACAGAGTGGGGTTAACAGCCCCCCACAACGTCTGTCCCCGTCTGGGAACAGCCGGGACCCTGGACCTAGGGGGAGGACGGGGCCGCCGGCCGGCTGTGCCCCTGCGGCAGGTCCCCGACAGAGATCGGAGCCCCCGGGGGCGAGGACACCCACGCCCAGGTGGGCAGGACCAGCTCTCCCCCAGGCACCGACTGGAAAGCCGAGTGAAGGAATGGCTGAACCGTTTCATCAGTGTAAGAATCTCCCCCACGTCACCCACAGACCCCTTGGTCACTGATTTTGGAGGAATCTAGTGAAGGCTGTCCGTTCTTCCTTAACTTTCAAAGCCCAATTTCCAGACTCCGTTTTTGCTCCCTTCTGAAGAGCAAGTCAGAGAGCAGAGGACAAGCAGCCAGGAAGTCAGAGGTCACTTACGTTGGAAGACGCTGCCCGTGCTAAGCGCTGGCACCCGCTCAGCAAGGAAGCCTGCTCCTCGGCGTCACTCCCGAGTTCATGCCGCTGTCTGCGAGAACGTCCCTCCTCTGAACCAGCGCCTCGACTTCTCTGCCCGGGACGCTCTGATCAGAGGTCGAGCGTCCACCCCCGACGGGCCTGTGCAAGGCAGCAGCTGCTGATGCAGGTGGGGACCCTCCTGCCAGAGAGGGAGAGAGGCTTGCGCGTGTCTTCACGCCGCCCCTTTGCACGGGCGATGCCCGCTTCGGGCCCTTGTCCCTCATGCCAAGCACTCACGGCAGAAGCAAACTTCAGCCTTTGTGTTTGGAGCCAGCTGTGCCCTGGGGCTGTTTAGGGAGGCCTGGAAGCCGTGTCCAAGTTCAGTGTGTGTTTCAACATGTAAATTCACACGGGGCATATTTAATCAGTCACAGTGATATGCTAATTGGATTCATCTGTGGACTGAATGAGACGCACATTTGAAGAAAAATGAAGGGAACGCATCGCCAGCTGAGACACTTTGTAACCAGTGCTGTGCGTCATCAAACTGCGAGAAGGCCAAGGCGCCAGGGACGTGTGGGGCCTCCGCCGCCCGTTCAGGTCTGTGTCCTGCCTCACGGTGAACACATGGCGGGGCTGTGACGCTGTCCGCGGTGCTGAGTTTAGGAGCCCTGGGGCGCCTGACACCCCAGAGACCCAGGAGTCCACGATGGAGTGTGTGTGAGCACAGCCTGAGACACCGTGCGGAGCATGGGCGTGAGCATGCAAACCCAAGTGCAGATATGTGCGAGTGTGCAAGCACCAGTGTGCAGGCCCGCAGAAGTGGAGAGGAGGGGGTGTGCCCGCCTGTCCCAGCGTCTCCCTGGCTCAGATGAGGCTCCAGTCCTCCACACACATAGTGTGTTCAGAGGGGCCTGGGGTTCCCCCCCGGGGAGCCGCACAGGGGCCGCAGGTGGTCTGCCTGCATCCAGCTCGGGGGTGACAGTGACCACCTTTGCCCCTCCCAGCATGCCCTCCTGTGCCACCGTGGGCACCCTGCTCACCATCATGTCCGCCTCGTGTCCTTTCGCACGGGCAGGGGGAGGCCGGAGCTCTCAGGCATGAGAGCCCCTGGGCCCGGGTGCCCTGCGGGGGCAGCATCTCCAGGTCCTACCCTCCCGTCCTCACCAGCTCCCTGCACACGGCCGCAGGTGGGGTCTTCCTGCGCTGTCCCCTGCAGCAGTGGGCAGGGCGAA
Source organism: Cephalophus harveyi (assembly GCA_006410635.1). NCBI lineage: Eukaryota > Metazoa > Chordata > Mammalia > Artiodactyla > Bovidae > Cephalophus > Cephalophus harveyi. The sequence continues at coordinate 484,164 of SJYT01060898.1, forward strand.
ACTTACGCCACGAAGCCGTGGGGCACAGGGAGGGTCAGAGTGGCTGGATGGAGCCGGGTTGGCAGGGCCTCTGCTGTGTTGAGTGTCTTTTTGCAGGAACAGGGGTGTGTGAGTGATGAGTAGGCTTTCCCTTTCTGGTGGGCAGGGACTCACCAAACAGACTCACCCAGCCAGGAGCAGGCAGGCAGGGTGGTAGGGGCTCGGGGTGGGGCGGGGTCCTGGCCATTCCCCACTGGGGATGCCTCTGAACCCTGAGGAGGAAGGAGCCCAGCCTGGCTGCAGAGACCAGGAGGGTGTGTGTGTGGGGGGACCGGGAAGCAGGAGGCCAGGACGCAGGTACCCGGCCTGTGGGCGGTAGGGACACCCGGGAAGAAGGCCTTAGGGCCAGCTCACCGTCCCCAGAGGCCCCGGAGTGGTCGGCTCTGGGCCCGCGGGGCGAGTCATGCAGGCAGGTCAGGGTTGCTGCCCGATCCCTTTCTCTGGCTGAGCGGGAGGGCATGGTGCCGCGGGTAGTGACCGTGGGGTGTGGAGCAAGGCTCCGCTACGTGACTTGTGGTTTTACTTCCATTCGAAGAGGACAGGAGTAGAAGTAAGGGTTCTGGGTGGGTCTTCTCTTCAGAATGATTCTGTGCGGTTTCCACCGTGGCTCTTCTCAGGAGTTTTAAGCCGTGGTTTGCGTGGACAGTCTTCCCAGGGACGCGCTTGTTCCAGGTCTGGGTACCTGCTGGGGCGTTCGCAGGGGGTCCGTGTCCTCGGTGGGCTAACTCCTGGGCCCTGGAGGTGGCTGAGCACCAAGAGTCTGCCAGGAGCCGCCGGGCTGTGCAGGGAAGCCTGAGCCCAGGCGCTCAGGGCTCCGCCACAGGGTGAGCCCCAGGCTTGCTGGCGCAGCCGTTTGAGGGTCTCCGTGAGCAGGCGCAGAGGTGGGGCAGCGTCCGCCAGGGAGGCCGACGGCCACGGGAGCTGAGACAGTGGCCGGGAGGTGGCGGGGGCAGCCAGCTGAGGGCGAGGAGGTGGGCAGGCGGCACCAGTCCTGGGAGCAGCCGGGCGCCAGGCGGGCCGGCAGGACGCTGGGGCCCTGGGCCGCTGGGAGGAGGGCGCCTGCCCCGCCTGCTTCGCCCACCCCGGCCCCCAGCGCAGCCTCCTCTGTTCCTGTGGCTCAGGGGCTCTAGGCACCGGGTGTCCTGCGGAGTCCCGCCGTCCGTAGCTCCGCCCCTCGTCCCGGCTCCCCTTCTGGCTCCGCCTCCATCCCCGGGCCTCCGGGGATGCTCTCGCTGGGGTCCCTGTGCTGGGCACCGCAGGCGGGACGCTCCAGCTCCTTCTCCGGAGTTGTGGCGACGTGTCTGGTCATCGCCTGCGTCCCTGGTCCTCCTCCCAGAAGGAAGCCCTCCTGGGAGGGAAGGAGGCCGCCCGTCTGCCACAGTCCACCGAGCAGGTTCCGGGGTGTGCGGCCCCGGGGGGTTCTTCTCATGCCCCACAGAGAGCTTGGTGGGCTCGCTGTGCGTGGAGCGGGCGCAGAGCTCTTGTTCCGTGTTGGTCAGCGATGTGTCTGGGGTCCTACCCCGGCCACGGCCCCTGCCCTCCCTGGCCTGGCTGTAAGCGGGTCGCCCACCCCTCTGCTGACCCAGGAGGGTTGAGGTTAAGGTAGAAGCGCACCTCCCTGGGTGGAGACCATCTTATCCCATGCCCGGGGAGGGCAGGGCGCAGTGGTGTGGGGCCTCGCTGGAAAGCCCGCCCCTATCTAGCACGCGAAGGGGCCCCGTCCCGCAAGATGCCGGGCGCCCCCGTCCCGCAGGCGCTGCCCGCTCCCCGCCTCGTCCGGGTGCGCGGTGTCGGCAGGCGTGGTGTCGTTACCACGGGGACAGTGTGGGGAGTGTGCCTCCCGGGAGAGTTCCAGGGGGACTCAGTGACCGGAAGGGCGGTGCCCTGGGAGAGGCAGCGTCAGGACGTGGGGTTAGGTTTTGCCCGGGTCTGGGCTTAGCTGGCTGTGCCAGCATCACCAACTAGTTGTGCAGTGATTCAGAGCTGCTCGCCCCACGGGTCCCTCCAGCCCTGAGTGACAGAGCCCAAGGCGTCTGCTAGGCAGCCTCTGGAACCCCTTCCGACGGGAGGCGGCTCGCATCCCAGGCGTGTCCGTCTGCTCTGGCCTCCCTGGCTGCCCGCGCGCCTCGGGCCTCTCTCTCTCTCTCTCTCGAGTGTCCGCACGGCTGGCCGGGCCGGCCCCACCAGCAGTTCGGGGTGCCTCCCCAGCATTCGTGTGTGTGCCACAGTCTTTACCGCTGGAAGGTGGGAAAGTGGAAATCCGAAGAATGCAAACATCTTTCTAGTTTTATTTTTAAAGATAAAAGCAATTATTTCTGCAGCCACTTGGCGCCGCCTGACACGGAGGCTGGCTCAGCTTCCCTTGTTCTCTGCATCTTCGCCAGAAACAGACGCTGGTGCTGCAGTCCAGGTTTCTGAAAAGCCTCGGCTCTTGCGAGGCGGGTCCACACCCCGAGCTGTGCGTTCGGGTGGTTTCAGCGTGAGCCTCCGGTGGATGTTGGGGTCGGTGCTCGGGTGTGGGCCCGGCACAGGGCATTTGACAGGAGGCCCCTTCAGTTCTGAACGGGGGACGTGTGCTTGGAAGTCGCCCCACAGGGCTCATCTCCTGTGGCCCTGCTTCTCCTCTCGGCTCCTGCCCGCCCCGCTGAGAGAGAAGGGTGGCCCCGGTCACCTCCTCACGGCTTCCTCTGCTTAAGCCGAACGTCTGGAGGCTTGTGTGCAGCACAGGACACCTTCCCTGGGCATCCGGCACCCCACCTCCAGCGCCCAGGCCAGCCCCCTCGTGGTCGTCTGGGTTGAGGTGAGGATTAGGGTCATCTCAGCTTCTCCCTGATGAGTCTGATTTAATAGGCATCTTTGCAATGATAGCTCAGCTGGTAAAGAATCCACCTGCAATGCAGGAGACCCCGGTTCCATTCCTGCCCACTCCAGTATTCTGGGCTGGAGAATTCCCTGGACTGTATAGTCCTGGGATCGCAGAGTCGCACAGGACCGAGCAACGCTCACTCACTCGGCCCCGAGCCCTCACGCAGGGTCATCCTCGGCACTGGCTGAGCCCTCCTCCCGGCCCCTGATGTCTGTTCTCCCCTTGGGGCTGCGTGATTTAAACCTGGCCCCTGGTTAGCAGGAACTGGAGAGACCCCGAGGTGGAGCGCTCTTTGCTTTGTTTTCCGGTTTCTGCAGAGGTGCGGCGTCTGGGGGGCGGGGCGAGGGCAGACGCGGATGAAAGGGTCATGGGAGCCCCCAGCCCCGCCCCGCTTCCTGTTCTTCAGGCTTCATCCTGCGAAGTGCTCCTAGACACAGCGGCTTCATCACTCCTCTCCTGTTTCCTGTGCCACTCAATCGCATTTTATTTAACCAAAGACTGCTTTGGACATTTCACGGGCTGTTGGTTTGTAAAACCTTGTAACTCAGATAAAGTGTTTTGAAGATTTTCTGATCATAAGGATCCTATAGGGTGCTCTGGGGGTTAGTTAACTGTATGGAAATTGTGTGCGTGGTGGTGCAGGACAGCAGTGTGAGGCGCGGAGCTGGTGGCCGGTCTGTCCTCTTCCCAGAGTCCTCCCTCTCCCCCTCCGGTGTTCGGTGAACCCTTCAGTGAAAAAAGCAAGCTAACCTCACAAGCTCCACGGAGGCCGTGCTGGCCTGCCGTGGGTCCTGGCGGCGGCACGAGTCTTCTCAGGTCGCGTGTCCAGCTTCAGGATCTCTTGGCGTCTTTAAATGCATCTTCCTTTCAGTTCAGTCATATCCTGCCTAACCCCATGGACTGCAGCACGCCAGGCTTCCCTGTCCATCACCAACTCCCGGAGCTTGCTCAAACCCATGTCCATCACATCAGTGATGCCATCCAACCATCTCATCCTCTGTTGTCCCCTTCTCCTCCCGCCTTCAATCTTTCACAGCATCAGGGTCTTTTCCAACGAGTCAGCTCTTCCCATCAGGTGGCAAAAGTATTGGAGCTTCAGCTTCAGAATCAGTCCTTCCAATAAATATTCAGGACTGATTTCCTTTAGACTTGCTTCTGTTGACTTTACTTTCCAGGAGGCTTCTAACAAGTGCTATCCTTGCGGGAAGCCCCCACGCCGCGTGATGGGGAACAAGTGCTATCCTTGCGGGAAGCCCCCACGCCGCGTGATGGGGAACAGGTGCTATCTGTGCGGGAAGCCCCCACGCCGCGTGATGGGGAAGAGCTGTGCAAGACGGAAGCGTGAATAAAGGAGCTGGGGTAGTCTGTTAGTCGCTCGTCGTGTCCGACTCTGTGCGACCCCGTGGACTGTACGCCACCAGGCTCCTCCATCCATGGGGTTCTCCAGGCAAGAATGCTGGCATGGGTTGCCATTTCCTTCTCCAGGGGATCTTCCCAACCCAGGGATCGAATACCTGTCTCCTGCACTGCGGGCGTATTCTTTACTGTCTGAGCTACCTTCTCAAACGCGAGCTTAGTCATTGGCAGGAAAGGGTGTCATGGGGAAAAGTCTCGTGACAAAGACTTAGGAAGAGCTGAGAGCTGACCTTACAAGAGCTAAATCCACAGAAACTTGATTCCTTTTTCTGGACCTAAGTACTCAGGTCTCTGTCTGGCCAGAGCTTTTCCCAGAGAATAAATATTGACTATTTGTAGCTTTCAATTGTTTCTTTATATTAATGGTATTAAGAACCACTTCAGAGAAAAGCAGTCAAGACATTTTAGGGGATAATGTACTTTTATCCTTACTTTCCTCGGCCCTTAATAACGAGCAGGTGTATTTCAGCTTCCGGGTCCTCCTCGGACGCTCCCGGCAGGCTGCCTGGGCCCCTGCAGGTGCCTCCCTGATACTTGCATTTCTTTACATAGATTCAAGTTTCTCACCTACTTTGCAGAGAAATGGGCTTCCCTGGTGGCTCAGATGGTAAAGTGTCTGCCTGCAATGCCGAAGACCCGGGTTCATTCCCTGGATCGGGAAGATCCCCGGGGAAAGGAAATGGCAACCCACTCCAGTATCCTTGCCTGGATAATGCTATGGAGAGCAGAGCCTGGTGGGCCACAGTCCACGGGGTCGCAAAGAGTCGGACATGATTGAGCGACTATAAGTTTCTCACCCACGTCACTTCCTTCTCTCTAAGGAGCTTCTTTCAACGTTTCTTTCAAGGTGGCTCAGCTGTTGGCAGGTTCACTCCTTTCTCACGTCGGAGTCTTGGTTTCTGCTTCACTTCTGCAGGCTGCAGAGCGGCGTGGATGGCGCGGGCGCTTTCTGCCTGGCTCGCTGAGTGCTTACTCCGTTCTCTCCTTGCTCACTTGGGGCAGGCCTCTCCTCGCGCCCCGCAGCTGCTCTTCTCTGCCTCGCATGTTCTGCAGTTGGAGCTGCTGTGCGACTCTGAGGGTGCGTGCCCTGCTGGGCGCTCCCTGAGTTGCCTGGGCGTGTTCCGTGGCGCGCTCTGAACCTCTCCAGCCGTCCTGTCTGCGGTGGCGTCCTCTCCCCGTCGGAGGTGCGCCTCTGCCGCCGCCCCCGGGTCCTGGGTTGCCTCGCCTGTCTCTCTCTGCAGAGCAGCTTCAAGGTGTCCCCGTCAGCCCTGTCCTGCCCAGGCGTTCGCCGTCTCCACTACAGTGCTCCAGCTTCTAGCATTTCTTTTTGGCTCTTCTTGAGCATCTGCATTTCTTTACTTTGCCCAGCGGTTGTTACATGCTATCCCTGTTTCCATCAGCAATCTTAACAAATTGGCGACAATGATTTGAAGCCTCTGACCTGGTCGTCCCAGCCTCTGTCCTGCCCGAGTCTCTGTCCTGCCTGATCTCACTCTGTCTTTTCAGACTGTGACGTTTTGTTTCTGTTCTGCTTTGTTTGGCATGCAGTGTGCTTTGTGATTTACTTGTTGTTGTTGGAAGCCAGGTGTGCGTGCGTGCACGCTCAGGCCCTTCAGGCATGACTGACTCTGTGCGCCCCCGTGGACTGCAGCCCGCCAGGCTCCTCTGTCCATGGGCTTCTCCAGGCAAGAACACCAGAGTGGGTTGCCATGCACTCCTCCAGCGGATCTTCCCGACCCAGGGATTGAACCTGTGTCTTATATCTCCTGCATTGGCCGCCGGGTTCTTCACCACTGGAGCCGCCTGGGAAACCCTGGAAGCCACACGACGGAGCAAAATGGCCCAGGGTGCGTAAGCCTTCAGCGTGAGGCCTTTTGTCCCTCTGTGTGCGCGTTAGGCGGGGTGCACTGTTGATGTAGCCGCGGCCGCCAGAGGCTGATAGTTTTCCGGTGTCTTTGTTTTGCCTGTTTTCTTTGGGTTTCCCCCGGGGACCCTCCTTCTCGGGGGAGTCACCTGCAATCCCCTGTGATGTGCCGGGCGGGCAGCCAGGCCCTGGCCCGAGGGTGACGCTCAGTCTTCAGTGAGCCTGGGCTGTGCGCCCCACTCAGCTCTCAGTGTGTCTGTCCCTGAAGTGAGGCAGGAAGCCTGCAGGGGCTGGCGCTGGGAGCCTGTGGGCACACTTGGTGTCGTATCCGTGGTGCACACGTAGGATCTGCAGCGTCCTGTGTGTTACACGATGTGTGCGCTATGAGTGCTCTGCACGCTTTACATGGACGCATAAGCTCACCCTGGAACCGCGTGGGACCCACGATGCCTGTGCTCCCACAGGCGGCGCTCTGCAGGTGACTGTATAGTCGGTGTCTGCGCATCCACTTCTATGGCTGAGCCAGCCACCAGCCTCTGGGGTTCGCTACCTGAGACCCTGCAGTTCAAGCCTGTGCTGTTCAAGGGTCAGCTGTGTTTTATTAAAATATGTAAATATAATGACTTACATACAAATGTCTTATACTTTCACACGTACTGTATATTGTATATAGGGTAATACTCTTACATAATCATAACAAAGCATCATATATGACTACTAATTCTTTTCAGTTCATTATATATGTTACAAAGATAAAGATATAGCTTAATTTCATCTATTTATATGGTATCTTCTTACTGGATAAAATTTAAAAATTAATCTCATCAAGTCTATCAGTATTTTTCTCTATGATGTTTTATTTTATGTATATGCATGGATTATTATTCAGCCATAAAAATAAGGAAACCCTGCCACTGGCAACAGTATAATGAAGTTTGAGGGTATTACGGGAAGTGAAATAGTCGGGCAGAAAAATACAAAATACGACTGGATGATCAATCACTCCTCCTCGTCGTTTCCGGAAGACCAAACCTGTAGAAACCGAGAGTAGACTGCTGTTTACCAGGGTGGGGGCAACAGGGAGACAGTCAGAGGCTGAAGCTTCCAGCAGGAAGGTGAGTAAGGGCTGCAGACCTCGAGTCGGCCTGGTGAGCACGGCTACACCGTTGTGTTACAGACGTGGAGTGTGCTGACGGCAGGCCTCACGTGCTCCACCACACACACACACACACACACACACACACACGCACGCACGCACACACGCATGCATGCACACGCATGCACACACAGTAACAGTGTGAGGTGGTGGCGTGTTAATTAATCTTACTGTGGTCACCATCACATCACCACGTTGTACACCTCAAACTTAGACAGTATTGCTTGTCAATTGTATCTTAATAAAGCTGGGGAAATAGTAAACATTCAGTTCAGTTCAGTTGCTCAGTCGTGTCTGACTCTGCGACCCCATGAACTGCAGCACACCAGGCCTCCCTGTCCATCACCAACTCTCAGAGCTTGCTCAAACTCATGTCCATCAAGTTGATGATGCCATCCAACCATCTCATCCTCTGTTGTCCCCTTCTCCTTCTGCCTTCAATCTTTCCCAGCATCAGAGTCTTTTCAAATGAGTCGGCTCTTCTTCAGGTGGCCAAAGTGCTGGAGCTTCAGCTTCAGCATCAATCCTTCCAGTGAGTATTCAAGGTTGATTTCCTTTAGGATCGGCTGGTTTGATCCTGTAATTTTTCTTACTGTAAGTCTTGTTGGATCCTCTCTTAAATAAAAGGACTCTACTCACCCTTCACTTTTTCAGTGTTTCGTTTTCCAAAGGAATGAGGTTTGCTGAACGATTTTTAGCCGAAAACCTTTATTGAATTAAGGAAGTTGTATTCCTAGTTTCGTAAAATTTTTAAAAATTTGAATGGATGAAATGCTCGTTCTTGATCTCTGAAATGCTATTGGATCTTTCCTCTCTTTATCTCTTGGTAAAACAAATGGCATTGACAGGCTTCCTACTGTAGGAGCATTTTTGCAATTCTGGGTTAGACGCTTTGGCTATGAACTTTTGTTGGATTCAGTTGCTAGTATTTTCTGAGGAGTGAGACTCACTTATTTTTCTTTCTTGCATTTTTGTTGTCCAGTTTTACTCTCCAGGTGTCTCCTGACTATGGGAAAACCCGAGTAAGACAGGGAGCAGATGGTGCTGGGGTGCCGGCCCCCCGGGGGCCGCTCGGTGTTGTGACAGCAGTCAGCTTCTAGTCTCCTCAGTTCAGCTTTGGAACTTTGTATTTTTTCCCAAGAATGATTCATCTCCTTTATGTTTTCCAGTTATGTTTATTTTGCATTATTGACAGCGTTCTCTCGTGATTTTGTGAATCTCTGCTGTGTCTGCTGCCACGTCTTTCTTTACTTCTGATGGGGCTTATTTCTGCTTTCTCTGCTCTTCTGATAATCCTGATTGGATGTCTTCTGGGTTTACTAGACTTTTCAGTTGACCGGCTCTGGGTTTCTGTCATCGTTCTGTTATTTACCTTTTCATTAATTTCTCCTGTTAGAGTCTCTTTCAGATGATGACACTCTCAGTTTAATGGTGTTAACTGTCCTTTTTGCCTTTTCTTTTGAATCTTGCTGACATCTCCTCTTTACGGTTCATGTTCTGTGTGGCTTATAATTTTCACTGTAAACTTACCTTCAATGTTTCCCTTCTTCTTGGGAGAATCGTTTGGGAGACCCCAAACCCCTCACTGTTGGAAATGTTCCTCCAAGTGGTTTTAAAGAGAGTGATTCCAGCTGGACTGTTAAGTACACGAGAGTCCTACTGTGTGAGGACGTGATAGGTAGCCTGTGTGGTGCACGCTGGGGCTCTTTCCCGCCAGAGAGATTCCTGCTTCCATCCAGAGCCTGAGGACAAGGGGCCCCCAGCCCGGCAAGGGCAGGCCTTTCTGACCCACTTGTGGGTGGAGGTGGTGGTTCTGCCCTTGCCTGGCACCCCCGAGGTCATCGCCCACCTTCGTGTAGGTGTCAGGACCCGCGTCTGCACCCCCCGCCTGTCAGAGCCCCGCCGTCCGGCGCCTGGAGGCCCTCCAGGTGCTGACGCTAAGTTGCTCTGGTGTTTGGCTGCATTCCAGTGCCTCCGGGGAGCAGGGCCACAAGTTTGGCGCTGTCGTGAAGGGCAGGACAGGCCTCGCTTGTCTGAGACCCTTGTGTCTTGCTGTGTGATTATTCTGGTAAATATTTAAACCACAGACACTCGAGGACTTGTTTAGAAAACACACTTTGGGGTGATTTGTAGAGCTGTATTTTGTGTGTATTAAGTGGATGGTAACCTCAAGCATCTGCCTGGCCCTGTGTCCTCCTGGGCCCGAGCTAGCTGCCTGTTCCGTGGCCTCATCTAATTGTAGGTAAGCTGGGACTTCGTGCCTGAGTTTGGGGCATGTCTAGTGCAGCTGGCAGAGAGCAGGGTGGTGGCCGAACACGTGTCCTGGGCTTCCTCCAGGCCCCTCTCAGCCGAGGACGTGTCCTCTCGGAAATCACTCCACACTCCTGCCAGAACGCTCTCAGGGGCTGCGGACCTATATCAGAGCCCCCCACCACTGGCCTCTGCCCTCTCGAACCAAGAGCATCTCACGCCCCAGGAGAGGCAGTAATTACAGAAAACGTAGACACCTGCCAGCTCAGATGCTCCAGATCGCGAAGCGGAGGAAACGAGGACCCTGAAGGGTGCCTGGGCGGCGCCTGCAGCCCTCGGGGCCCCTCTCATCTGTGGTTTCACCGGGACAGTGCCTAACAGGACCGGTGTCCTGCTGCGTGAAGACGCCCGCCCACACGTGCCAGCCCCCTTCTCTGCACAGTTTACATAGTTCCTCTCGTGTTATTTAGTGACTCCTGACCTCGCTTCCTTTTCAAAAAAATGTGAATAGTAACAAGCATTACTATGTGACTCAGCCGTTACTATGAGAACTCAAGCACCTTTTGAAGGTGTGAGGACGCTGTTCCTACAAATAGCCTCCCCTTCAGTTATTTTATCTGAAGTCAGAAAAAACATTGATTTACCAGTTCCTGAATGTGCATTGCTAGTCTAACTTTTCATTTAAAAAATAAATATAAAGCAGCTTCTTCCCGCTCTCATTTGTGGACAACGTTTTATCTCAGAGCAACGGCATTTCATGCAAGCACGCTGCTTGTGAATATCTTATTATAATTAAGGACATTTCTGTGGCTTTACTGTCTGCTATTGTACCCTTGGCAAGACCCATCCTTCCTTGAAAACAAAGTATTAATAGACCTCAGGTGTCAGACATGGGAACCTCTGAGTGCAGAAATGCAAGAAAACTCAGAAAGGTGTGATAGAAGATTTATTGTGCTGGCATTGGTGTTTGTGTCATTGCAGGATCAAGGCTCCTGTCAGATCACAGTCTTCCAGAACAGATGTTTGGCTTTGCTTCTGAATTTTAGCAAAGCCAGGCAGACAAGGGAAATATTAAAAAAAGCAGCGGTTCAGTAAGCAAGCCGTGTTGTTTTCCATTCTCCACCCACGGCTGGCTGATTAAATGCATTACCTCGGCTCTTGGGCGTATATTGCGAAATACTCAGTGGCATTATTTAATGTAATTCTGCTTCCAACTAGGAATTTTCCAGGCCAGAACACTGTAGTGGGTTACCGTTTCCTTCTCCAGGGGATCTTCCTGAGTCTACCCAGGGATTGAACCTGGGTCTCCTGCATTTCAGATGGCCTTCTGCATTGCAGGCCGATTCTTTACCAGCTGAGCCACGGGGAAATCCCTGACCACCACAGGGTGGAAAGTAAAGCGAGACCCTGGAAGGGAGCAGCTGTGGGCCGGGAGGAGGCCCCGGGTGTGGGTGGGGTGGCCGGGGGCCGCGTGGGTCCTTCCGGCTCTGTGTCTTGGTTATATTTGAAATTGGTCCCTGAAGGGTGGTTTACGTGCATCACATCCTCCCAGTTCTGTCAGGCGTCTGACTGCCGATCTGGGGGTTGTGCCGGGCGGGCCGAGGTGCCCAGTGCTCCCCGCACTTGTGGTGGGAGCTCACGGCCGGCCGGGCTGTGCTGGGGGCGGCTGTCGGTGCCTCACACAGGCCGTGTGCTTGGTCCCCTTCTCTTCTCGGGCTGACTGAGCTTCGTCCCCATTATATTCCATGTTCTAAAGGACACAACTCAGGGGAATGCAGATGGAGGGGCGGAGACAGGCAGGGACGGGGCTCCAGCCCCCATCCCCACCGCCTGCCAGCTCGGAAAGCCCTGCGGTTGGGGGTGTCGTGGACTCCTGTGCAGAGACAACTGGACCCCTGCTGTTGGGGCTGAGCTCAGTGTCCCGGCTCTCCCCCCACCCCCAGACGTGGAGGCTGCAGCTGAGAGTTCAGGCTTCCGATCAAGGTTTGCTCTCTCTGGTGACCAGCCTGTCCTGAAGCCCCCAGGGGCCCCGAGAGCCGCCACGTTAGAGCAGAGGTGCCTCATCCTTGTGTCTCCCTGAGGAAGTGTGGGGGTTAGGGGGCTTGTGTCTCCCTCGGGAAGTGTGGGGGTTTAGGGGCTTGTGTCTCCCTCGGGAAGTGTGGGGGTTAGGGGGCTTATGTCTCCCTCGGGAAGTGTGGGGAGTTAGGGGCTTGTGTCTCCCTGAGGAAGTGTGGGGTGTTAGGAGTTTGTGTCTCCCTCGGGAAGTATGTGTGTGTTGGGGGTCGGGGGCGGTTAGGGGCTTGTGTCTCCCTCAGGAAGTGTGGGGGGTTAGGGGCTTGTGTCTCCCTCGGGAAGTATGTGTGTGTTGGGGGTCGGGGGCGGTTAGGGGCTTGTGTCTCCCTCAGGATGTGTGGGGGGTTAGGAGCTTGTGTCTAGAAACGGGGGCATGGACCAATACCCTCCCCTCCGGCAGCTTCAGGCTTCAGGACGGCTGGTGCTGAGATGCACGCAAGGCTGCTTCCCTCGGGGTCAGGGGCGGTGCTGGGGGAGGAAGGTGACGGGACCACCTCTCTGTTGAGGGAAGCACCGACCAGACAGGACAGGGGGCCAGGGACTTGCCTCCTAGAGGCGGAGGGAGGCTGTGGGCAGTCTGGAGCAGTCTGTCCTTCCCACCCAGTTGCTGGGGCACTTTGCTCCCAGTGGACGACTGGTCTGAGCCCACAGCAGGATGTTCCGATCAGGTGTTAAGACAGCTGGTTTCACGGGGTTGATGGATCTGTGATCAGGTGGGCCTTGTGTGGTCCTCGCCTGCTTCAGGGTCCTTTCTCCTGCTCGGAAGGGGCTCCCTCCATGCTGCTGTGTGCTGTTCCCCTTCTGTGGATCATGATTCCTTCCTGAGGGTGCTGGTTTAGTCCCTGATCCCTGCTGCCACCCATCCCTCGAAGGTGGTGACCCTGGGGCAGGACGCATGGGTCTGAGGGGAGAACGGCCCATGGGTCAGTGTTTAAAAAAAAAAAAAAAAAATGCAGGGGCTTCTTCCTAAGTTTACAGTTCAAAACTGTTTTTTTCTTCCAAGACTTTAGTTAAAGCCGACCCCAATTCCTTTAAAAGTTCACATGAAAACTTAGCCACCACCCGGGGAAAAGGATGTGAAACTTGTAATCACTGCCTGGGACTGGCGTCTGAACACAGAAGCTGAAGCAGCTCACCACAGTTGGAAGTCTGTCCCCTGAGACATGCAGTGTTGAGTGTGTTGGTTTAAAACCTCCAAAGACCCAACACTGTACCACTGGGGGCAGGATCTGTGTCCCCTGTGCAATTACCGATATTTATCTTCCGGTGTGTTTTCCATAAAGACTTCCTATATTCTCTTTCGTAACGTAGTTGTTTTGGGCCACGTCACTGATTTTCTTGTCATCTTGTCCTGAATTAGGAAAGGTGTTGTCTGTTGGTCATTATTGTGATTTCTCTCTCCCTTTTCCTTGGTTTCATGCAAGGCTTTTGAACTTGGTTTCCTATGATTACTGTGGCTTGAATCTCATCCAACTTCTTTCTAATACCTGCTGTGTCCTAACAAGTACATACAAGCATTTAAAACCTGAGAAGCCAAAAAGGATGTCAGCGAATTGGAGGAAATTCAGAGCAAAGCACAGAAATGATTAAGAGGTTGGAAGGTCGACTTGTGAGGAAGCTGTGAAGGAGCTGAGCGTGTCTGCCTTGGCAAAGCCGCGGCCCCGCAGCAGAAACGCGCGCGGAGTGTTGAGCGCGATGACGCAGAGGGACGGCTGCTGGGGCTGCGGGGGCTGCGGGGGCTGCGGGGGCTGCGGCGGCGCTGTGTGGCGGAGAGAGCAGCGGTGTGTGGAGGGAGGTCCGCGAAGGTGGGCCGGCGGAGGGGAGGGGGCGTGGGGTGAGCCCGGGCGCGGCGGGCAGTGAGCTCGGGTCAGGGTGACGGCCTTACTGAGGGTGCCACCCCCGGCTCCTCGGGGGCAGAGGCGCCCTCTGCCTTCACCCCCTGCAGAGCACGCTCCTCGGGCCCCCGGGCTTGGCTTCTCCCGGCTCGGCCCTCGTTCCGTGCGAGGACCATTTTTGCCGTGGTCTGGGGAGCGCCGGCAAGGCGGCTTTGGTGCCCTCGGCACGCCGCGCTGACGTCCCCTCCAGGAGGACCCTGTGCCAGCCCCTCAGCTGGCGACCCAATGCCGCGGGCAGACATACCCCCCAGTCCTGGCCAGCTCTCCGCAGATCGGAGCCCGCCGGGGGCCACCGGACGCAGATGGAGCCCCAGGGTCCCCGCCGCTTCCCGCGTCCCTTCCCGGGCTCCCAGCAGCCTCACGTGCTAGGTCGCTCCTCGAGGCTTCGGCCCGGGGGTCTCCTGCCTGGAATCCGCCCCCTACCCCACCCTCCCCGAGGGAGCCCCTGCTGGTGTCGGAAGCTCAGTGTGGGCAGGGAAGGAAGGCCTCCCGAGACCCCAGGCACGCCCGAGGTGGCTGCCGCGGGCCCCTGCTCTGCGGCGTTGCCCCCAGGGCGGAGTCAGGATGCGGGATCGGAGTCGCCCTGGCCGGTAGTAGGAACAGCGCGATGTCCCGGGCGGGAGAGGGCGGCAGGGACACACTCGGTCCATCCAGCACCGAGCAGGCGTGGGCCCAGCCCCGGCCCCACTGGGACGCAGAAGTCCCCGGCCAGCACAGCGCTGGAACTCCCAGCGACCCTGGGCCGTGGCCTGGACGGCATGGCCTGGGGAGGCCACAGGGCCGGTGGGAGCAGCGGAGGGCCTGCACCGGGCAGGCCTGACTCCGGGAGGCTCCTCATCCGCGGTCAGCCTCGCCGACAGGGCGGGCGGAGGGGTTTGATGGGACTGTGGGTGGAGCTGGTGAGACCCCCTTCTGGTCAAACGAGTGTCGGGCACTCCGCAGGTGGTCCGCGGAATGCGAGTCTTCCGCGTGCGCGGCTCTCAGGAGACGAGTTTCTCTACTAATGTTGTGTAAGCTCCCCGTCTCATCCTTGGTATTCTTTAGAGAAAAGAGACCAAGGAAGAAAAGAAGCCTCATAAACACGATCACTCTGCCGGTGGGTCCCGCAGGCTCACTGCTCTCCGGCATCCTGCCCTTCAGCCGGGGCCGGTCCACCGGGACCCTCCCACCCAGAATATCTTCACCCATCTTCCTGTGCCCACTCCCAGAGGAGTGGGGCTTCAAACACTCACCGTCCCCCCGCTCCCCTTACTATGTCCAGTCCCTTTGCCGTTTATTTACAATGCTCGTTAATTTATAACTATTTGTACACGGAAAACACAGACACAAAATAAGCATTATTACAACCACAGACACAGTCCTGGAATCAAGAAGGCGCCCCCTGCGTCTGGAATCCGCGTGGCCACTTGTGTGCAGGTCAGGATGACCTTTGCCCTTGAGGTCTTTTCTGGGAACCACTCGGTGGGTGGACACTGGCCCAAGGCCCTCTCTGCATTTCTCCCCACAGCTCAGAGAGATCCAGACCACTTCCATCACCCTGTTACAGGTGATCACAGTCAGGTTGTAACATGTTATGCTTCCTAATGTTAGTGAAGTAATTTAACTGGATTTATACATTTCTTATATCTTTAAAACATTTTAAAAATTTTTATATAACTTCATGAATTGAGGTTTAGTTGATGTACAGTGTTTCAGATGTACAACATAGTGTTCCGCAACTTTTAAAGATTACACTCCATTTATAGTTATTATCAAATATAGGCTATATTCCCTGTCCTATATGGTATGTCCTCATAGCTTATTTATACATAGCAGTCTGTGTAGGAAAGATTTCCTACACATTTCCTACACATTTCCTACATTTCCTACTCCTGTCTGGTCCCCCCACCCCCACCCCCTCTGCTACCCACTAGTTTGTTCTCTGTGTCCGTGAGTCGGCTTCTGCTACGGTCCGTCAGCTCAGTTCAGTGGCTCAGTCATGTCTGACTCTTTGTGACCCTTGGACTGCAGCACGCCAGGCCTCCCTGTCCATCACAGCTCCCAGAGCCTGCTCAAACTCATGTCCATTGAGCTGGTGATGCCATCCAACCATCTCGTCCTCTGTCGCCCCCTTCTCCTCCTGCCTTCAATCTTTCCCAGCATCAGGGTCTTTTCCAGTGAGTCAGTTCCTCACATCAGGTGGCCAAAGTATTGGAGTTTCAGCTTCAACATCAGTCCTTCCAACGAACACCCAGGACTGATCTCCTTTAGGATGGACTGGTTGGATCTCCTTGCAGTCCAAGGGACTCTCAAGAGTCTTCTCCAACACCGCAGTTCAAAAGCATCAATTCTCCGGCGCTCAGCCTTCTTCACAGTCCAACTCTCACATCCATACATGACCACAGGAAAAACCATAGCCTTGACTAGACGGACCTTAGTCGGCAAAGTAAGGTCTCTGCTTTTGAAAATGCTATCTAGGTTGGACATAACTTTTCCTCCAAGGAGTAAGCGTCTTTTAATTTCATGGCTGCAGTCACCATCTGCAGTGATTTTGGAGCCCCAAAAAATAAAGTCTGACACCATTTCCACTGTTTCCCCATCTAAGTAGAACCATGAATATCAACCATTTCAAAATCCTTGTGTTTCAGATGAGAAAATGAGTGCAGGCCAATAAAATGACCTAACCTAGAGCGGAAAGGGCTCCCTGCTCGGGTGGTCCTTACTCATCCTGGGAAGCAGGAAAGCGTGGATGCTTGTGCTTCTGCTCTGACCGGCTCTGTTCTGGCTCTGACCAGATGGCATCCCATCAGATGGCTGCTGGTTCATTTTTTCCCATGGCTGGGGAGCTCAAGGAGGAGAGACACTGAGTCTCATTTATCTTTGTGTGCCCAGCAAGAACAGTGTCTGTTAAATAAATGAATGACTAAATAAAAATTGTGTTCATAGGATCCTCGCTCAAGCTCTGTCTCCCTAGCTTGCTAGCTCTCTGTCCTCAAACGAGCCATTTATATTGGCAAATGGGCATAGTGGCTCAGTGGTAAAGAATCTGCCTGCCAACGCAAGACTTGGGTTTGATCCCTGGGTTGGGAAGATCCCTTAGAGAAAGAAATGCAACCTGCCCCACTGTTCTTGCCTGGGAAATCCCATGGACAGAGGAGTCTGGTGGGCTACAGTCCACGGGGTTGCAAAAGAGTCAGATATGACCTAGTGACTAACTGAAATAACAACAGTGGGCCATAAAAGGTTTTAGGTGCTGTGAAGTTGCATAAAATTAAAATAATACTGAGAAAGTCCTAATAGCAGATAATATTTAGTGAGCATTTACTATGCCAGGCAAAGTTGCAAGAGTTTTGAAAGTATTAACTTATTTAACTTTAAATACATTTTGAGCTATAAACAGTCAGCCTATGTGGACATTGATTAGAATTCCTTGTCCAGTGGAAAATATTTCACTGCATGAAAATTCTCAGTCTGGGGCATACTTGGTTTCAATTTCCAATACTTCTTTGGAAGCAGATGGAAAGGTTCAGATGACTTGGGCCAAGACCAAGAGTCAGAGCTCTTATCCTGCTACACTGTGAAAATGGCACTGGGCAATAGAAGTAATGGGGATCACATATCTCATAATGGGCACCTCTATCTGACTTAAGAAAGAGAGAAAATTAGTATTCTCCTAATAGACAGAATGTCACAGAAAAGTTCAACCTTCTTCATAATACTGTAATTAGTATTTCATATACTATAATTTTAGTCTTGATGAGATAAGCACTTTCTGAAGAAATTTCAATATCTATATTGCTAGTGCTAGCAAAAAAAAAAGCAATTTAAAATGACACATTTTAATACATAATAGCTGCCCCAACCTTTTGATGTAGCAGCATGAATATCAAATTCTCTGAGAGAGAAAGAGGTTTGAGGTGCCTTCAAGGCGTTGGTGCCTTTATAATGAACAAACACGTGTCTGCTGAATGGAGCTAACCTCAGCCCCCTGGGTCTTTTGCTGATCAGGCTGGTGAGAAAGTTCCCTTAAGCTAATCTCAGTATAATTCAAACAGATTCAACCATAGGGCATGCTAGGAATGGCTTGTGGGGGAGCAGGAGGAAGGAGAGTAATAATTTTGCATCACCTACCCCATGCTAGGAGCTTCTCTGGGGACTCAGTGGTAAAGAATCTACCTGTCAACGTAGGAGATGCTAGTTCAATTCCTGGTCTGGGAAGACCCCCTGGAGAAGGAAATGGCAATCCCCTCCAGTATTCTTACCTGGAGAATTCAATGGAGCCTGGTGGACTACAGTCCATGGGGTTGCAAAGAGCCAGACATGACTTAGCAACTGAACAACAACATGTGTTAGACAATGTGCTCTACAAATAATGTGTCATTAATCCCCGTTCTATAGATGAGCAAGTCAATGCTGAAAAGTGTAACCACACTACTGCAAGGTGGCACCAGTAGATATTTGAATCCAGATTTCTAATCAAAAAACCCTTGTTCTGAACATTGCAATAGCCTGCCTCCCTGAAACAGGTTGTTTATCTTTTAATCCCTTGCTCCATGATTGGATTCCCTAGCAACATACACCGGAGAAGGCAACGGCACCCCACTCCAGTACTCTTGCCTGGAAAATCCCATGGATGGAGAAGCCTGGTAGGCTGCAGTCCATGGGGTCGCTGAGGGTCGGACACGACTGAGTGACTTCACTTTGACTTTTCACTTTTGTGCATTGGAGAAGGAAATGGCAACCCACTCCAGTGTTCTTGCCTGGAGAATCCCAGGGACGGGGGAGCCTGGTGGGCTGCCGTCTATGGGGTCGCACAGAGTTGGACACAACTGAAGTGACTTAGCAGCAGCAGCAACATACACTGAAGGTAAACCATTGGAAAAAAAAAAAAAGTAGATATCAAAAATTTCCATTTTTACTTAAATAGCACTGACATGGACACATTCTCCCTGAAAATACCCTACCTGGATGATAGCTAGGATTGAAATAAAGAAACGTTATCATTTGGTTGGTTATTTTTTTTATGTGTGACCTTTGAGTTAAGATGGCCAGCTGGTACCATGACGTGGTTTGTGATCACAAATGCTCGTATACATCCTCAATACATATTTCCTCTGAAAAGGGAATTACAATGATAGTGTGCTGTACCATGCTACCTTCCTGTGAATTTCAGCAGATAACTTTCATCATTTTCCAAACAGCTGTAAGAGGTGATGGATTGAGGTATCTACTGGGAACTGCAGGTTGGGGGTAATTAAATTGGATTGTATCCCCTGGATGGCACTGTGGGCCAGTGCTAATGATTACCATCAGTGAAGGGAGGGCACCAATGCCACTTATTGTTACTACCGAGAGTAGGAGGAAGAACAAGAGAGATGAGAAGAAGAGAAAGCGAAAGTGGAAGGATGGTGAGGGAGAGAGTAAGGGACAGGATATTTACATGTTAGCTACCATGTCTTCTTCATTTATGTGCCCTAGATGGAACACAGCAATTCATTATTGCTGGCAAATAATGAATCCTTAATAAAGAATTATCAAATGCATGATAGATGAGATGGCTGTATGGATGGTGAAAAATTCTAAATATTANTGGCTCAGATCATGAACTCCTTATTGCCAAATTCAGACTCAAATTGAAGAAAGTAGGGAAAACCACTAGACCATTCAGGTATGACCTAAATCAAATCCCTTATGATTATACAGTGGAAGTGAGGAATAGATTTAAGGGCCTAGATCTGATAGATAGAGTGCCTGATGAACTATGGAATGAGGTTCGTGACATTGTACGGGAGACAGGGATCAAGACCATCCCCATGGAAAAGAAATGCAAAAAAGCAAAATGGCTGTCTGGGGAGGCCTTACAAATAGCTGTGAAAAGAAGAGAGGCAAAAAGCAAAGGAGAAAAGGAAAGATATAAGCACCTGAATGCAGAGTTCCAAAGAATAGCAAGAAGAGATAAGAAAGCCTTCTTCAGTGATCATCTTGTAGGACCTGAAATAACTCAGCTGGAATTCCATCACCTCCACTAGTGATGCTTCCTAAGGCTCACTTGACTTAGGACTCCATGATGTCTGGCTCTGGGTGAGTGATCACAGCATCACGGTTATTCAGGTCATGAACATCTTTTTTGTACAGTTCTTCTGTATATTCTTGCCACCTCTTTTTAATATCTTCTGCTTCTGTTAGGTCCATACCATTTCTGTCCTTTATTGTGCCCATCTTTGCATGAAATTTTCCCCTTGGTATCTCTAATTTCCTTGAAGCGATCTCTAGTCTTTCCCATTCTATTGTTTTCCTCTATTTCTTTGCATTGATCACTGAGGAAGGCTTTCTTCTCTCTCCTTGCTGTTCTTTGGAACACTGAGTTCAGATAGGTATATCTTTCCTTTTCTCCTTTGCCTTTCACTTCTCTTTTCTCAGCTATTTGTAAGGTTTCCTGAGACAAGTATTTGCCTTTTTGCATTTCTTTTTCTTGGGGATGTTCTTGACCACTGCCTCCTGTACAGTGTCACGAACCTCTTGTCCATACTTCTTCAGGCACTCTGTCTATCAGATCTAATCCCTTGAATCTATTTGTTACTTCCACAGTATAATTGTAAGGGATTTGATTTAGGTCATACCTGAATGGTCTAGTGGTTTTCCCTACTTTCTTCAATTTAAGTCTGAATTTGGCAGTAAGGAGTTCATGATCTGAGCCATAGTCAGCTCCCAGTCTTGTTTTTGCTGACTGTATAGAGCTTCTCCATCTTTGGTTGCAAAGAATATAATCAGTCTGATTTCGGTATTGACAATCTGGTGATGTCCATGTATAGAGTCTTCTCTTGTGTTGTTGGAAGAGGATTTTTGCTATAACCAGTGTGTTGTCTTGGCAAAACTCTGTTAGCCTTTGCCCTGCTTCATTTTGTACTCCAAGGCCAAACTTTACTCCAGGTATCTCTTGAATTTCTACTTTTGCATTCCAATCCCCTGTGATGAAAAGGAAATCTTTTTTTTGGTGTTAGTTCTAGAAGGTCTTGTAGATCATCATAGAACCATTCAGCTTCAGCTTCTTTGACATTAGTGATTGGGGCATAGTCTTAGATTATTGTGATATTAAATGGTTTGCCTTGGAAATGAACAGAGATCATTCTGTCATTTTTGAGATTGCACCCAAGTACTGCATTTCCGACTCTTTTGTTGACTGTGAGAGCTACTCCATTTCTTCTAAGGGATTCTTGCCCACAGTAGCAGATATAATAGTCAACTGAATTAAATTTGCCCATTTCAGTCCATTTTAGTTCACTGATTCCTAAATGTTCATTCCTAAATGTCAGTGTTCACTCTTTTCATCTCCTGTTTGACCACTTCCAATTTACCTTGTTTCATGGACCTAACCCGTATGGATGTGAGAGGTGGACTGTGAAGAAAGCTGAGCGCCAAAATTGATGCTTTTGACCTGTGGTGTTGGAGAAGACTCTTGAGAGTCCCTTGGACTGCAAGGAGATCCAACCAGTCCATTCTAAAGGAGATCAGCCCTGGGATTTCTTTGGAAGGAATGATGCTAAAGCTGAAACTCCAGTACTTTGGCCACCTCATGCGAAGAGTTGACTCATTGGAAGACTCTGATGCTGGGAAGGATTGGGGGCAGGAGGAGAAGGGGACGACAGAGGATGAGATGACTGGATGGCATCACCGACTCGATGGATGTGGGTTTGGGTGAACTCTGGTAGTAGGTGATGGACAGGGAGGCCTGGCGTGTTGCGATTCATGGGGTTGCAAAGAGTCAGACACAACTGAGCGACTGAACTGAACTGATGGACCTAACATCCCAGGTTCCTATACTACGTTGTTCTTTACAGCATCGGACTTTACTTCTATCATCAGTCCCGTCCACAGCTGGGCGTTGTTTTCGCTTTGGCTCCATCTCCCACAAGTTTGTTTTACTTTTTAGATTTCGTATGTAAGGAATGCCACGTAGTGGTCGTCTTCTCTGTCTGATTTACTTCACTAAGGATTATGTTCTCCAGGTCCATCCATGTTGTTATAAATGGCAGAACTTTATCCTCTTTATATCTGGGTAACATTCCATTCTTTCCATTGCACACACCCCGCATCTTCATCCGTTTACCTGTCTGTGGCACTTAGGGTGCCCCCGTGTCTTGGCAGCTGTGAATGCTGTTGCAGTGGATGCTGGGGCATGTGTCTTTTCTAAGTAGTGTTTTCATTCTCTTCAGGCAGAGACCCAGAATCGAATTGCTGAATCACATGTTAACTCTGTTTTTGTTTGTTTGAGGAAGCTCTGTACTGTTTTCCACAGTGGCTGAACCAACTTCCATTCCCACCAGCAGTGTAGGAGGGTTCCTTCGCCACACTCTCTCCCACATTTGGTATATGTAGGTTTTTCTTTTTTTTCAGACTGCCATTCTGATAAGGATGAGGTTGTATCTCATTGTGGTTTTGAATTGTTTTTCTCTGAATATGTTGAACACTTTTCATGTGCTTGTTGTTAATCTGTGTGGCTTCTTTGGAAAAATGGCTATTCAGATCTTCTGCGCATTATTTAATTGAGTTACTTGCTATTTTGATACTAAGTTATGTGATTTGTTTATATATTTGGGATATTAACCCGTTATTGGTTATCTCATTTGCAAATGTTTTCTCCCATTCAGTAGGTTGTCCTTTTGTTTTGTTAATGATTTACTTTGCTGTACAAAAGCTTTTAAGTTTAAGTAGATCCCATTTGTTTATTTTTGCTTTTATTTCCTTTGCCTTAGGAGACAGATCCAAAAAACACTGCCATGATTTGTGTCAGAGTGTTTGCCTGTCTTCTGTGGATTCATGATTTCTGGTCTCACACCTAAGTATTTAATCCATGTTGAGTTTCTTATGCATGTGGTATTAGAAAATGTTCTAATTTTATTCTTTTACACGAAGCTGTCCAGTGTTCCCAGCACCACTTGCTGAAGAGACTCGTTTCTCCATGGTGTATTCTTGCCTCCTTTGTCATAGATTAATTGACTGTAAGTATCTGAGTGTACTTCTGGGCTTTCTCCCCTGTTCCACTGATCTGTGTGTCTGGGTTGTGCCGGTACCATGCTGCTTTGATTACTGTAGCTTTGTAGTGTAGTCTGAAGTTAGGGAGCATGATACTACCAACTCTGTTCTTCCTTATCAAGGTTGCCTTGGCTGTTCATGGTCTTTTGTGTTTCTATATGAATTTTAGGATTTTTTGTTCTAGTTTTGTGAAAAATACTATTGGTATTTTGCTAGAGATTGCATTGAATCTGTAGATTGTCTTGGGTATTATGGTCATTTTAACAGTATTAATTCTTCGAGTTCATGAGTACAGCATATCTTTGCATCTGCCTCTGTTGTCTTCAGCTTCTTTCATAAGTGTCTTAAAAGTTTTCTGAGTAAGATCTTTTATATCCTTAGGTAAGTTTTTCCCCGGGTAGTTTATTTTTTGGATGTGGTTGTAAATGGTATGTTTCCTTGATTTCTCTTTCTGATAGTTCATTTTTTGTGTATGGAAATGGAGCTGATTTCTGTATATTAATTTTGTATCCTGCAGCTTTACTGAATTCATTGATGAGCCCTAGTATTTTTTTTTTTTTTTTGTGGCATCTTTAGAATTATCTGTGTACAGTATCATGTTATCTGCAAACACTGACAATTTTACATCTTCCTTGCCAATTTGGATTTTTTTAAATTTGTTAATGTTGTCTGATTGTTATGGCTAGGACTTCCAAAACTGTGTTGAATAAAAGTGGTGAGAGTGGGTATCCTTGTCTTGTTCCTGATCTTAGAGGAAATGCTTAGTTTTTCATCCTTGAGTATTATGTTAGTGATTATCTTAAATGGCCTTGATTATATGAGATATATTCCCTTTGTGCTCACATTTGGGAAATTTTTTTTTTATCATAAATAGATGTAAATATTGAATTTTGTCAGGAGCTTTTTCTACATCTATTGAGCTTATCATATGGTTTTTATTCTTCAATTTGTTAACATGGATTGATTTGAAGATACTGAAAAATTCTTATATTTCTAGTATAAATCCCACTTGACCATGGTGTATGATTCTTTAAATGTGTTGTTGGATTTGGTTTCCTAAGATTTTGTTGATGATATCTGCCTCTGAATTCATCATTGATATGGGCCTGTAATTTTCTTTTTTGTATATCTTTGTCTGGTTTTGATATCAGCGTGATGCTCATCTCAGAATGAGTTTGGAAACATTCTTCCCTCTGTAATTTTGTAGAATGGTTTCAGGAGAGGCTTTAACTCATCTATTGGGTAGAATTTACCTATGAAACTATCTGGTCTTGGATTTTTGTTTGTCGGGAGTTTTTTAAACTAACTGATTCAGTTTCATTACTGGGAATGTGGTCTGTTCATACTTTCTCTTCTTCCTGGTTCCATTTTGGAAGACTGTGTGTTTCTCAGAATTTTCCGTCTCTTCCAGGCTGCCCCTATTATTGGCACACAGTGCTTGCAGTCCTCTCTTATGCCCTCTGTGTGCCTGTGGCAGAGACTGTGGCCTCTGCTTTTCTGTTTCTGATTTTATCATTCATTCTGCTTTTTCTAGCTCCTTTAGGTATAATGCCGTGTTGTTTATCTTAGATTTTTCTCGTATCCTGAGACCAGCTTTATCACTCTAAACTTACCTTTTAGAATTGCTTTTACTATATCCCATAGATTTTGGATCATCGTGTTTTTGTTTACATTTGTCTCTAGGTATCTTTTATTTTCTCTGTGATTTCTTCAGTGATTCATTGGTTGTTTTGTAGCACATTATTTAGTCCCCGTGTGTTTGAGTTTTTTTAAGTTTTTTTCTTACAGTTGATTTCTAGTCTTGTAGCATTGTGGTCATAAAAGATGTCAGATATGATTTTAATCTTTGTAAATTTACGGAGACTTGTTTTATGGCCTAGCAATGGCACCCCACTCCAGTACTCTTGCCTGGAAAATCCCATGGACAGAGGAGCCTGGTAGGCTGCAGTCCATGGGGTCGCAGAGTTGGACACGACTGAGCGACTTCACTTTCACTTTTCACTTTCACACATTGGAGAAGGAAATGGCAACTCACTCCAACCAGTATTCTTGCCTGAAGAATCCCAGGGATGGGGGAGCCTGGTGGGCTGCCGTCTGTGGGGTCGCACAGAGTCGGACACGACTGAAGTGACTTAGCAGTATGTTATCTGTCCTGGAGAATGTTTTTTATGCTGTTGAAAAGCATATGGATTTGGCTGCTTTGGGATATAATGTTCTTTGTATATCGATTAACCTCCTTTGGCCTACGTGTCATTTAAAGCCTGTGTTTCCTTATTGCTGTTCTGTCTGATGGCCTGTCCTTAGATGTGAGTGGATGATGACGCCCCCTCCTGTTACTGTGTTACTGTCAGTTTTTGCCTTTATGCTAGCTAATTTTCCCTTTATGTATTTAGGTGCCCCTATGTTGGTTGCATATATGTTTACAGTTGATGTATCTTCTTGGATTGATCATTTGATCATTGTGTAGTGTACTTCTTTGTCTGTTGGAACAGCCTTTGGTTTAAAGACCATTTTGTCAGATATAAATATTGTCAACCTGGTTTTCTTTTGATTTCTATTTTCACGGAATACCTTTCCCGTCCCCTCACTTTCAGTCTCTGTGTGACTTTAAATCTGAAGTGGTCTCTTGTTGACAGCTTATATGTGGGTCTTGCATAGGCATGCAGCCAGTCTGTGCTTTTGGTTGGAGCCTTTAGTCCATTCTCATTTAAAGTAATTGTTAATGTGTTATGTTTTTATTGCCATGTTGATAATTGTTTTGGGGTGTTGTTGTAGTTCATTTTTGCTCCTTTCTTCTTCAGTTCTCTTCTCCTGTGATCTGATGATGATTTTAGTATTGTGTTTGGGTTCCTTTCTCTTTTTGTATATATGCAGTTACCATACAGCTACCATGAGGTTTACATATAGCCAGCTATTTACATATGTGACTGTTTCAAGTTGCTACTTCTTAATTTCAAATACATTTAACAATTCTGCATTTGTGCTCCTCATAATGACTGTTTTTTATATCATATTTTTCATCTACTTATTTTGTTTATCCCTTAACTACTTGTTGTGGATATAAATGATTTTACTGCTTTTGTCTTTAACCTTCCTACTAGTTTTCTGTGTGGATGATTTTTTATGACCTTTACTGTGTATTTGTCCTAATCAATGAACTTTTCCTTTCATAGTTCTTGTATTTCTAGTTGTAACCTTTTTTTTCATTTAGAGAAGTCCATTTATCATTTATTATAAAGCTGGTTTAGTGATGCCGAATATTTTAGCTTTTTCTCGTCTGTAAAACTTTTAATCTCTCCATCAAATCTGAATGAGAATCTTGCTGAGCAGAGTATTGTTGATTGTAGATTTTCCTTTTCATCATTTGAAATATATGTGGCACACGCCTCTGGTCTGCAGAGTTTCTCTTTCACGGTCAGCTGATCATTGACTACAAGGCAGTTTCCTTGTCTGTTATTTGTTGCTTTTCTCTTGCTTCTTTTTATCTTTAGTTTTTGTCATTTTAAATACAATGTTTCATGGTGTATTCCTGTGTGGTCTAATCTTGTTTGGGACTCTGTCTGCTTCCTGGACTTGGGTGACTGTTTCCTTTCCCTGGTTAGGGAAGTTTTCCAGCTATTATGTCTTCAAACATGTTCTCAGCCTTTTTCTCTCTGTCTTCTCCTTCTGGGACCTCTATAATGTGAATATTAATATGCATGATGTTGCCCCAGAGTCTGTTAAATTGTCCTCATTTCTTTTCATTCTTTTTCTCTTCAGCAGCAGAGATTTCCACTCCTCTGTCTTCCAGTTCACTAATCCCTTCTTCTAAAAACTTAGTCTGCTATTGATCCCTTCTAGTGTCCTTTTCATTTCGGTTATTATAGTCTTCGTCTCTGTTCTTTATATTTTCTAACTCTTTGTTAAGAACTTCTGAATTCTCACTTTGTGCACACATTCTTCTCCTGAGTTCCTTAATCATCTCCATGATTTTACCCTGAGCTCTTTCTCAGGTAGGAGGCCTAGCTCCACTTCACTTGGTCCCTTTTTCTGTGTATGTGGCTGGTGGTTTATGTTTCTGACCTTTTGTCTTCACCACCTGCTGTGAAAGTCTGCGAAGCATTCTCCATCTTGACCAGATAATCAGAACTCTGCAGGAACCCTCCAAGGCCTCTGGGGCAGTGACGGCCACACCTGTCACGGGCACATGTTGTAGGGATGCTGGGGAGGAAGCGCCATCACTTGGGCTGAAAACCACTCTGCTCCTGTCTTCACAGTGATGTTTCTGCAGTGAGAGGAAACTAAGAGAGGGAAGCAACTTCCTGAGAGGCAGTTTGTTGGCACAAATGAGTCTTGTTTGTCTCCATCTCTGTGTCAGGCTGCCTGGCCAATTGGTTGCTTGCATGTCAGTTAGAAAAGGTGGTATGTTCGTACATGGGGCGGACATGGTGCATATGGGCCTCAGAGACCTTCTGTGTGAGGTCAGATTGCTGACACTCGACTTGGAGGGACCATGGGGCTGTGTCCTTCCCAACCTTGCTTCCCCATCCATCTCCATGCCCTGCTTTTTCTTGGCTTTATTAGGAAATCATTGACAAACAACATTAAACTATAGGACGGTTTGACATCTGTATGCATTGTGAAACTTCTCCAGGTTACTTAGCACTCCGTCACCGCACACCATTGCCTCCAACACTTTTCTTGGTGAGGATGCTTGCAGTTTGCTCTCTTGTTAGCCCATTTCAAGGACATGACTCAGTGTGGCTAACCAGTCCACATTGCATCTGCAGACCACCCAGCCGCTCACTCTTGGGACGGGGCCCCTGTGACCCCTGGGAGGGCCTTCCGCAAGGACCTAGTGTCCAGGTGAGGAGCGAGGGTCACTGCCTGCATCCTGCCCTTTTCTTGGTTCCTGGCTTGTTCCTCAATCACTGCCCATACACTGTAACATGAACTTAGGCAGAAGTAGGGCAGGTAATTTGAGAAATAAGAAAAAGAGCATAAATCCTTCTGAGGCACTTTAAAACCAAACCTAACCCAGATGTGCCCACCCCTCCAGGATGGCTTCTCCTCAGAGCTGGACTCACCGTTCAAAAGCCCTGAAGCTGTGCCAGTGCGGCCAGGAGACCTCCCTGTGTCCTGGGTCTGGGTCCAGAGGTCCACCCACCCCAGCCTGTCTGCCGGGCGCTGACTCAGAGCTCTCAGGACCTGCCTTCTCCCTGACTCGAGGGTGGCCTCTCTGTCTGATGTTCCTTGTTGGGAAAATCAACAGTGGATAATTATCACGACCTTTCTTCTCTAACAAGTTTAAGCCACACTTGTCAGGAGGTGCTGGCGTTCATCTGCAAATGCACCTTTCTGTAATGCTGAGGCGGAAAATCCATTTCAAGAGACACCAGCCCACTCTTTGCCTTGGTGTTTGTTAACATTATTAATCTGATTTAAGTGAAAATTATCCTTTATATTGCTTCCCACATATGCACATTTTTCCCTTTAAAATTGGGAGGTTATGCCAAATGCTATGTTGTCCTTTCCTGCGAGGATGTACGGGACTGTTTTAACACAGATTAGTCCAAGTGCAATAGCAAAGCTCTGTAGGTGGTGAAACTCACTTATCATTTGTATGATTAGTTTCACCTTGTAGCTGTGTCTCCGAAAATGCAATTAACAGTTTCATATTCAGCTTAGCCAGCTTTTATTTCTGCTGCGTGCTGTGCAACATTTGCATCATAAAAAAAACTAATTGGTAAACACAGTCTTGCCAGCTTCTCTGCAATCCACCCAATTCTCTTCACGTTAATTGGCTCAGCTTCAACACACACTGGATGGAATTTCAAAGGCTGCTGCAGATGAGAGAGCTCGCGAGCACTTGTGTTTCACAGAACCGACTCCAAGGAGACTGGGGGAAAGTATTTTAAATTAATGCCGAATACAGGCAACTCTTGTCCAGCCGTTGCCATGGAAACCATTTTGTCTGCTAATCTGATGGGGCTGTGTGTGTTTACTGGGATTGGTCCCCAATGACCTTCAGAGAGGAAGTGGGTTCCGAGGGCCCCCTGCCCTTGGCCGCTGGGGGAGGACCCTGGACCCCTGTGTGTCTCTCGAGGCGTCCTCTCTGCCCCAGCTCAGCCCTGGAGTGCACGGCCAATCTGCCTATGCGTGAGCCCAGGTCGCAGCGCTGCAGTGGAGGCTCATCCACCCACACCGAGGCGCGGCTCCCTGGACAGCACCGCCGCCCGCTGGCCCCTCCGCTCCACGTCTCTCCTGTGAGCTTTCACGGCATCATCTGGCACCGTAGAGATATGCTTGTGTTTTCTTTCTCACAGGGAAATGCTGGTGGTTGGCCAGAATGGGCCAGGTCTTGAAGGCAGTTCTTACTCCTTGAGTGGGGCGGCCTGCGGGACACGCGTGCTGTGTCTTCCGTGGACCTTCGCAGAGCCCGAGCGTCTGTGGCGCATGTCCACTCAGGGTCGTTCCCGACAGCCCGAGGCATCCAGCGGTGCCTGGTGGTGGGAGAATCCGCTGGCCTTAAAGCTAGACTCTTCTCTGCTGTCCTGACCTCCGTCCC